>OX421447.1:1262500-1307500 GCA_949126865.1 Montipora capitata
GGGTTCAATTCCCACCCTGGTCAGAGTTTTTCTCTGTCTTTGTGTGGGCCCATTCTATTAGTAGGGCTAACGCTCACATGGTTCATATGGGGTTGAAAACTAGCACTTCACATTACTCTCTAATCAGTTAAAGTGCCCCTATGACCAAAAAATCAATTAATATTTTTCTTTCGTTTTTAAAACTATGTTAACAAAACACTAAGTGACCCACGTTTTAAACCTTGATTTCAAAAAGACACCTCTTTATTTTAACTGTAATTTTCCTATTTAATGGTCCGCCATTACTAACATTATGTTCTTGAGAGAGCTGGATCGAGGAGAACATGACGTCAAAGGCTCACTAGTTTAAGAATGCAATTCGTGTGTACGCCGCAGAATTAATATGCAGCACGGGGGTTTTGGGCTTTCAGACTTTTAAACTCACCCTTTGCATATATAATAAGCTGCGTTCACACGCTGAAATTTTAAGCTAGTGAGCCTCTGACGTCACTTTTTCCCGGATCCAACCGTCTGAGGTCCAATCGATCAGTTTTGAACGTGAGTAATGGCGGACCGTGAAATCCAAAAATTACACGCAAAGTAAACGGCCTTTGGATAAAATCAAAGCTCAAAATTTTGCCAGTCAGGTGTTAAGCAAACACACTTTCAAAATCTGAAGGAAAAAAGGAAGTGGTTTTTTTTTTATCACAGGGGCACTTTAAGTCTGTTCAAATATAAGCGCTACAGGGCCAACGTTTGCAAAAAAACGTAATCCTTCATTGTAAAGTAAACTAAAGACAGTTTCAGTGTGGCGCACCCAATACACAGTTGTAGCATTAGATGAAATGCTCTTACTCTACATTCTAGAATTTCTTCTTCTTCAAGATTACCTAGTCTTCAAACAAGTGTTGAATCCAACAACAAACAACATCAAACACTGTTTGGTGACCAAACATTTTACCATTCGGCCACCTAGTTTCACGGTTCTGTTTGATCGTGTTTGGTCGTGTTTGATAAAATTTGAAGGTCGTCAAACATTCGATCAAACGACTTAAAACATTTCTTTTGTTCTCGTAATTGATAGGCGAACTCTTTTTGTTTGGCCAGCCGTATTAAACATGTTTGGCGCGCGCGTGCGTTCCACGCTTGCTCAGCCGCTTGTATCCACGTGTTTTTTACGTATTTGTGACCCATAGTTCTTTGCTTCTGGAGTAACTCAGATCAAACATATTTTAACCGTTTACCCACTCACTTTAACATCAGCGTGTTTGGTCACCAAACGATGTTTGATGTTGTTTAAACGCCAAACATTTCCCGTTTGACTAGATCTTAACATTAGTGTTGACAGTGCTCGAGTGTCAACTCACTGGTGTTTTGAATCCCTAGGGGAACACTGAACAACACAGTGTAACACTAAAATTCTGGCGTCTGGCCCGGGGTGCTCCAAGCATAGTTAGTGCAAACCAGCGATAAATACCATGGACACTTGTAGGTTTTTTGATAACTCTTAAACCAATGGTTAGCCCTAACCAGGCTTCGAGCAACCGGCCTCTGATTGGCTATACAAATCTCGGTTAGCCCGTATATATCGTATGATTTCGCCAAGAGTTTTATGGCGGGAATCAAAATTTTCAGGGACCCAAACATTCAGAATTTAGTACAGATTGGTTATAGCCAGCCAACGCGGTGCTGCGTGCCCCGGTCGGTATCGAGAATGCGCTCAAGGAAGAACCCCTTTTATATATGAAGATACTTCAACTGAAGGACGTTCGTACTGACAAGTTGTCGATTTATTATCTTAACTTACACCAGTACATGAAAAAGTCACAAATTAATCTTGATCTATTTCTTATCTCAATCACTGACAGTGTCTCAGTGGCAGAAATCATGCAAAGAATTTATATATCAAGGTAATTTAAAGCATTTCACACGAGTCAAGGCAGCAATATTGTGGTAATATTAACAGTAATGATATTGACTTTCGAGGAACAAAGGCCCTTTGAGGCCTATAAAGCGGCTGCCATTCTTAGAAAGCAGTGTCCACTGACAATGGGCCACGTTCGATATATCAATATTCACACATGGCTACAAAGTTTTATTGCATGTTACTTGTTTAGAAATCTCCCTTGAGATTTGTGAGACAAAGAAAAGAGAACTGAGCCGTGACATTTGACCATAAAGCCTCGTAGCCATGCCTGGATATTGATATATTAAACTAGGCCTACCCCTGCAGCGTCTGCAGTCGAATGCTACCTCATGAGTGGTCTTCATCCTCATGAGGAAACATTCCGGCAGTTGAATTGCTTGCCGACTTATCCGTCATACAGACAAGACTGCTCCGCCAATAATCACTCATATAGGCAAGTGCTTCACTAACTGGAGAGACCAAATATCATGAAAACTCAACTAAAGTAGATCAAATCAAATTTTGTATGTCATGAGCGTAAAACAGAGTGGAGAATCAAAAAACTCAACCCATTTTTGACGCCTCCCGAGTCTGGGAATCGAACGCAAGACACACCGGTGCAGGGAGAACTCTGTCACCAATGCCCCGACCGTGCTTCTCCGTTGGGAGCTGGTGAAAGGACAAGCTTTTTTTTCAGTAAAAGAAGAGGTCAAAAGATGCACGCATTGAGCTTGAATGATTTGAACGACAGGGGCGAAGCAATCATTAATTCGGAGTAACTATTCTTTCGTTAGCTAGAATGCTACAAAAAGCGTGGAACCGCTCATAAAACGGGCATAAGGTGTCCGTACCCCGAAATATCATGCTTTATTCATTTAAATATGCAAACCTAGCTAAGAATACTTCAGAAAAACTGGGCTTAACGTCGGAGAATAACTTCTGCTACCGGTTGCATGAATTACGCAGTCTTCTTGTGAGCTGTGTGATACCAATTATGTTTAAATTACAATATACCTAGAGTGTGATTTATTTTTCACGCCATTCGACCCTTAATTAAGCACCAGTCGAAAGGGAAATAGCCTCACAAAACACACATAACAAAAACAATGAAAAGCGTTACATTGTTTATCACGATGATTTGTGGACGAGAGTTCAGTTTCACTGATCAAAATTCATCTTTCTTCTTGTCCTCCAAATTCTTGTGTTTCTTTTTCTTTTTTTCTTTTTCTCCTGGCATATGCAGCGATTCTAATCTTACCGGCCTTCCCATGGGTGGCATACCTCCCGTATTCCCCACACTACCCCCGCTCACAGGGGATATCCCGTTGTTATTTAAGCCTGCGTTTGACCCCCCACTCCCAGGGAAACCAAGAGAAGGACGCGATCCCCCTAAAGGCGAACTAGGCTCGCGTCGATCAAATCGGTCAAGTCTTGTGTTCTCAGCCAAGAGTCGATCAGCTCTCTTGGGTTTAAAATAACTAGACACATAATCCTCATTAGAACTTCTCGATAAGTGTTGCAGGAAACGGTCCTCACTTGGTTCCTCGTGGTAGCCCGCCAAGAGGCCATTCACAGCCTGGTTGTTCATCTGGGGCCTGTTGATAGGCGATTTGCCACCCCTGGTGGAGGGGGTGCTTGCACCCGGCATGATCCCTGGGGTTGGAAGGGCTGTCTTCGTTATAACTAATTCGGGGATATTCCATTTACTGGCTTCTTCATCCCAGCTACTTTCCGATCGAATCTTGTCAATGTTGTAATAGTTACAATCCCGGCGGATGCATGGCTGAATCTTGTCTAAAATCTGTTGCTGTAATTTTATCATTTGTTCTTGCTTTCGAATAGTCTCCAAGTAATCTTCACGATCTCGTTCAAATTCAGTTTGCAGATCATCAATCTCTGAGTGCGCGGACTTTAACTGCACTTCTATGTGATTTATCGCGTTGTTCTTAGCTTTTATTTCATCTTGTAAATTGTCATACACTTTCACCATTATTCCATCATCTTCCATCCTCTTTGCTGCTTTAGCGAGCTTTTCCCTCTGCGTCAATGCATGGTTCTTTCTCACTTTTCTTTTCTCTTTTAATTTTTGATCATTTTTCTTCTCACCGCCGACAAACTTTTCTTGTAGCTCCTGCAGCCGTTTTACCAGTGCTTCGCTAGGAAGGCCTTGACTCAGAAATTGCAAATCCTCTAATCCAGGAATTAATTTCTTCACTTGCTGTGCGCCTTTGATAGCCTTCCCCTGCACACTTTGCAGCACACCATGTTGTTGACTCGGTTCCTGTATTCCTTGCAAGGGCCCAGAAATCATGTTAAAAGCTCCACTTGAATCCAAGGCAGAACTTTGCGAAGGTACTTGATTCTGGAAAAAGAAAATGGAGGACAACTTTAACTTTGACAGAAAGTCAGTCGGGTCGGACGCAGGGCACCCACTTGTCTCAACTTTGGTTTAAAAATAAGTTTGACACAAAATTGTAAGATTTTCATGTTTTCATGTTTTAGAAGAGTAAAAGGTGGGCGTTTGAACTGACACCTAAGTTGGTTGTGATGATAATTTTGACATCTACAAAGACTTACGGAATCATGTACTGTGTGACGTAGAGAGCGAATCCCCCAAATTTGGCTCTTTCCCGATGAAAATTATTCGAAATCTATTATTAGTTCTGTGTCATACTGCATGGTTATTTCAAAGACGACACCTTATCGGTCAGTTGGTGTGAAAGCGGGCCGTGCGGTCATGGTAACAACAGAACCTTTGCAACACGGGCGCGATCTAAAAATAGATTTCAAATAATTACCATGGGCCACAAGGATTCGCCCTCTTACCTCATATTCTCTTGACTTACATTATCAGCTTCCAGTCCAATCATGCTGATGTCACTCTGAATTGGCACTGCTTTCATTCCTTCTTTGATACTTGTGTCACTTCCATATTGCTCCTCAACGACGTGCCCATATTGCTCCTCAACGATGTGCACTTTCCTGTTGTAGTCATTCTGTAATCGTTCGATTTCCTCTTGAAGATTCTTTTTTGACATTAGTTCTGCTTCGTAAGATGCCCGCATCTCTGCCAGTTTTGCCTCATACTCTATTTTTAGTTTATCAGTTTCCATAGCAACGATAGCGGATTGATCATGGGAGTGAGAAGCCCTTGGAAGAGAAGGCTTTGGTCGGATTGAGGTTGCAGCACGGTCTCCTGTGGTAAAAACATATTATGTTTGCATCAGAATCGGTGTGTTTCTTGCATCAAATTTGCAACAAACTAAAAGTTAAGGAGAAAATTATTGCTACAAGTAACATGACAATTACACGGGGCGCATGAAAGTGGCAGTACCAAGAAGTTCACTAGACTGCTAGCAGTCCATCTAGAGTCAAGCAAATTGCAAGCATTGGTCACGAAGTAGAGCTAAACAGACTAGGAAACATGGCTACTTGCCCCTGGCATAACTTTGAAGAGACCGCTAAAACACCATTATGTGTGGACTTTGCCAGTGCTTCCAAGGCTGTATGAAAAAAAACTATACCGGTATATATGTATACTATTGAAAAACCTTGACCCTCTATAGCCTGTATGGCAAGTGTCCCACAGAGATAAAGAGTTTGTTCTCCCAACTTTCACACCCCAGGTGGAAATATTATTAAGATCTTGTAAGATCTTACAAGATCTTGTAAGAATCTTGTAAGATGGGTTTTAGATGAAAATCTTAATAAGATCTTGTTTAAGATCTTCATACATTTTCTTAACACATTTTGATAGAAAAAATTAAGGTTGTCGATATTTTCGATCTTGTAACATCTTAAAATTATCTTAGCAGATCTTAACAAGATCTTAGACCTACATTACATGATGTTACCAGAAAAGATCTTACAAGATCTTGGTAAGAATCTTGCAAGATCTTAGTAAATATCTTACAAGATCTTACAAGATCTAGCAAACATCTCACATAAGATCTTAGTAAGAATCTTACAAGATCTCAGCAAAGATGTTACAAAATTTAGTAAGAATCTTAGGTAAGATCTTAGAAAAGATCTTAAAGGATCTAATTAAGAATCTTACTTAAGATCTTAGTAAAAATCTTACAAGATCTAGCAAACATTTCACATAAGATCTTAGTAAGAATCTTACAAGATCTTGGCAAAGATCTTACAAGATCTAGTAAAAATCTTAAATAAGATCTTAGAAAAGATCTTAAAGGATCAAACTAAGAACCTTACTTAAGATCTTGGCACTGAAGATCTTTTAAGTACACTTCCTAGAAGATCTCATTTGTGCAAACTAATCTTAGTAAAGACCTTCCAAGATTAGTATACTATGAACAACATTAATTTGGGCTGGACTGGGGGCTTTTCAAAGAAAAGACAAAGCAAGATAAAAATAACCAGGAAATCCCACTGAAACAGCTTTTTAATTTAAGATGAAACAGACTACTAATTGGTGGCCTACACAGACTATACTACTATTGTACTATTTATTAGGATTCCTATGCATGCCCATACTATGCCATGTAGGAAGTATTGGAAATTTCTCAGGAATTGAACTTGGGTGTTTACCGTGCACTTGGAATTTCTTTAAGGAAGTAGTAAAGAGAAATTGCTCAAACAGATCCAGGACTGGCCACGGACCACAAAATCTTAATGTGAAGTCAAACTTTACATGATTTTATGAAGAAAGCTTTTATTTCACCGTAATCTGTAGACTGAAAAACCAAGCAATTTTATGAACGGATTACATGTATCTTGTCTGCAATAACAGTACGCTTACATACAACAGCCTTCAATTAAAAATTGAGTTAATTATTATGAAGCTCATTGAATATGGCTGTCCTTTCATATACCGGATACAAAATAATTAATGTCTGTGAATTAAAAGAACAAAGTGAACATAACAATACCTAATTAGCAAGGCCTAATCGCAATAACAATGGTTCTTTTGTCCTCCGCCATTTTAGTCCAGTTTTAGTCCGGTTTTAGTCCGGTATATTAAAAGTCTACCCTGGACTCAGCAAGAGCTGGGAAGAACTACTTTGGTTCTCTTCAGTCTCCTGCTATTCAGGCTGGACTATCCCCTGTGTGAAACCTTAAGAGAGACAATGCAAAATTTGCATACCTGATGTTAAATCAGCTGGAATTTCCAACTGTCCCATAAGCATGGCTTTTAGCTTCTGAATTTCTTCTTGATATTCCCTCAGCAAAGCATCTTTAGGATCTTCGTTTATCTTTGGTTTGTTTTTTATATTTTTTGCTCTATTTGCATACCGCAATGTACTCAGTGTCTCGTCATAGTTGTTGTCAGCTGGACTCAAACATGCCACCATCAATGTCTTGGTATTTCCTCCAAGCGAGTCCTATAATATAAACAAAAGTAATTAAATTGTTAGTTAAAACAAACAAATTAAAAACATTTAATACAATAAAGTAGTCAGGAATTATACCGCACACATTTGCTTAAACACTGATCACTGCTAGCTATCAGCTTTTCATCATTCCATTAATAAAGGCTTGCACTTTGATCAAAGCACTTGATGGAGAAATAACAGTTTGAATAGGCTTGAAAGGGTATTCCAAAGATAACAGTGGGTTTCAAAGGCAAAAGGATTACAACCCTGTTGATCCTTTCAATAGGAAGGCATTTTGATATTCGACAAATACTACTGTCACACAATTTTTTAAGGTTCTCTGCAAGTCCCAAACTGTTACCATGGCAATGGTACAGCACTGCCAAAAGACCCTCTAAAATCCAGCTTTTGAAAAATATCTTAAAAACTAATTTGATGAGTATTTTTTCAAATTTTGAAAACCCCATTAAATTCTATTTAGCTAATACATAGTTTGCAGTTTGAAGTAGCACTTCATGACTTATTTATGAAAATGCTGTAGGAAGATGGAAAAATAATTCCATTTGATTACTTTAAACAAATCTTACTGGTCTACAAGAAATCAAAGTAGTTTTGAGATAGTGTTTAACATTTCTAACACAATTTATTTCATTTTTCACAATATTAGGTTACATTTCTTTCCAGTCACCCATTTGATTCATGAGCTGATGCAAGAGGCTTAAGTATTATATAAGAGGTATACCCAAGCCCTCCCATCTGAAAACCCCTTTGAGAATCCTTAAAGCTGCAACTATTGAGTGAAGAGAAATGCCCTCAATGCAAATTGAATGTAATTCAACTCTTTTACCTGAAGCAATCTTGTTAACTTGGAGTCACGATATGGGATGTGAGATGACTTTCCATCAACCAAAGCTGATATTACATTTCCCAGGGCTGATAGTGACAAGTTAATTTTTGTAGCTTCTTTCAGTCTATCACCAGTTGCCCCAGTTTTCGATTGCCTCTCACTTCCTGCCAAGTCAACAAGGTTGAGTTTTCCTGCCCTAATATGTTCACCCCTCTCATCAGCTGCCTCCATGATTTCTATGTTGATTGCGAATATTGAATGTGATCTTGATGAGTCAGCATTCATGAGAGTGGCTCCAACTGAGCGGTTCTTACTTCCTAGATCCATGACCTTCTCCATTTCTGCCACATTATGTACGGGATTCATTGTGAGGTCTTTTACATAAACGCCTCTTTCAGGATGTTCCTTAAGCTCTAACTTATGTTTATGGTCCTTTCCAAGAAGATCACGTATCTCCTCATTGTAAATCTCTAGATATGAGGCATGAACCAAAAATTTTGCATTTTCAGCTACTTGTATAGCATCGAATATATGTTCAAATGCACGTGGGATAACACCTCTTTGTGTTGGTGGATCAGTTATACCTTGCATACTGAAAGATTTTCCACAGCCTGTCTGGCCATAAGCAAACACAGTTCCATTGTAGCCCTCTAAAACTCCATCAACCAAAGGAAAACAAATGTCACTATAAATGGTTTCAGTTGTAGAGTCCATGTAATAAGCACCATCGAATGTGAATAATTTCGGAGGTTGGCTGTTGTCCCCAGGTTTACTGAGTGAGCACTGTCCAGTAGATGAATCCATTTGAACCACCACCTCACAGTTCAGGTCTTTTTCACGTTGGTTCAGAGGGCGACAACGAACAATAACTTTAACTGCTTCAGCCATGATGCTTCAAGATTAAAATAAGGCGTGAGGATAATTAATTGAAGAGGCACGTCATCTGAGACGTTATCTGTGAGTACGTCAATCTATACTTAATGTTGAATTTATTCTTCCCTGCGTTTTTTCCTAATAACCTCTTTTCTCTAAATCTTAAACGAAAATTAGTCCGTGATGAACTTAAAACTAGGAAAGGATCCTGGGTTAAATTGCAGCATTTTGTGATTTTGAAGTAGGAAAGATTTAATTCTGGTCAAAAAAAAGATGATAGCGCTATCATGGAAGCAAAGAATGCGTTAAATATGTTTACCTTAATTTTGAAGTTTAGGCCGCTTTCACTTCGGGATGACTTCGAAATTATGGAAGGACAATGAAAGATTGACCACCACTCATCTTGGTACGAGCCGGCTTTCACTGGGCTTTGATCTCAAGTTTTAATAAAATGGCGACATAAGCAACATATCCTTAATTGAACCCTCGATATTTGTTGAAATTGTCAAAGATAGACTCCACCACATTTAGACACGAATGTTCACTGTAATAAATAGAAGAGGGAGAAGCAGGAAAACATTCAGATTTCGTCTTCGACCGCCATCTTCCCAATGACGTATCCTCATTAGGGGCAAGTTTGTGTAGTGCTGCCATGACAACTTTCCGGGCTATCTAGGCATGCAATTCGTGCAGGGTGCATTAAAAATCCGTTGTGCTTCTCGGTTACATCCTTGCATACGGCGAGAGCTACTGAAATTTAAACTGACCAATCAGAATTCAGCGAGCGGGAAAAACTGTGCTATCCTTGTGCTATTCGACGTCACGCCACTTGTATACATTCGGATTGGTTAGATCGGTGGACATTCGCTCAGCCTTCTCTTGTGACTCTCTTGACCGTCGCTTCTTTGAACTCATCGGGACAGAAATGATGCATTGTTCTGGCAATCAATTTGCCAATCCAGTTTATGAATTGGTCTAGCATGTGATTAAAAACCAGGATCGCCTTTGAACTTTATTCTGTAGAAGAAGAAGACGTTGCTGAGTGAACATTTTTACGACGAAATCCCTTGGTTTGTTCAGCACTTTGATGTCCGATAACTGAGCCGCTCTAATGAATGTTGGATCAATCGCATTTGGCCGTCTGACCATATGAAGTTTTTTCAGCTCTTGTTTGTGTCCATCATGATCGAACTTCAGGTGAAGCGCTATGCTGCTTTATGCCAACTTCGATGGCTTGTGATGAGCTTGCCTGCTGCCCAAATTGTTGTTGTATTTGGGCAAGATTGGTCTTATCGGGTTGGAACTTAATAGTGAAGGGAACAATTTTTCGTTCATCTGCTGTACCAAACAACAAACAATCCTGTTGGGTGTTCCACGTGCTTGGCGAGTCTTGCACGACCATCATCTATCAGATCTGGAGTGGAGTTTTCTTTCAGTGATTACAACTTGCGATCGTTCTGCAAACATCCACGTAGCATGCAGCACTTTTTAGTGTCTTCAGGATCCCCGGCCCGTTTTGCTGTTTCAAAGGGAGTCGTGCATTTTTGAGCAGTTTGTCTTCATTGCTTGTATTTTTTCGTTTGTTCATGGTGGCGCAAAGTAACTTTGATGATTTGAAAGGACTTGAATCCTTAATTGAATTAGCGATTTTTTTTATTTAAGGGGCTAGGTCACGCTATTTTAGGCAATTTCGGCACTGATCGAATGGTCATAGAATTAACTAAAATATCAAAATAACTGTTCAAAACTATAGAAGAACTCTAACAAAACACAGGGAAGCCAAGAAGGGACATGGATGGACAAAACTGGAGAGGATTGAAATGGATTGAGTTTGGGTAAATTTGAAAAACGTCGGCCCACCTTTTTTCAAATTTATATCAGTCTATATCAAAATGTCATTTACAAAGCTTGAAAATCATTCTCAGTTGTTATGTGGCTGTGATTTTGCAAATGAAAGACTTTTGCTCTGCCAATATGACGTTTAGAGCTCATAATTAACAAAATTAAACAAAATTACCTAAAATAGCGTGACCTAGCCCCTTTAAGGAACCAACAAGTGAATGGTACACAAAATTAGGAGAAACTGTTGGTTGAATAGACAATATTTGTAGACATAATTATCTACCCAGTTTAAGTACTAAGCTCAACAAGTTGTTTGGCTCCACAAGTTTCAGTTTCAGGCCACGTACCCGAATTCACCCAGGTACTGTTGTACACTACCATAGTTCTTTGGAAATTGAATAGCTCCTTGAACACCAGGTTGCTTGAGAAGAAACTTGATGCATTTGTTCTCTACATTGGTGAATGCAGCCACTAACTGTCCATTGTGGATAAACTCCAGACCAACTCTTTTTTCAATTTAATCTTTGTTCTTCGCAGGGCATTAACAATGGTGTCCCTTGTAAAATGTTAGTTTAAAGAGTTTGTTTAAGTTATTTCCTATTTCATAGGGCACTGTGGTTGCCAGATTCACTTTAAAACTTATCATGGAAATGTAAATCAATGCCAGTGAAAAGTCAGTCTCTTGAATTGTTGATAGAAAATTAATTTAAAATATGATATTGAAACATCAGTTGAGGAATATTTTTTCCCCTTTTTGTGAACCTAACATACATTGCTGCCATTTATTTATTGCTTGGTCATTCAATGTCTTGATCACATCAAATAATTTATTTTTTAGGTATTGTGTATCTTTATCTAAAAACTTAACTGGTTGCTTTTTGGAGCCCTTTTGCAGCATATTTAGATAGGCAGGAAATGTTCCACATTTTATGGTAAATAGTTCTGCGTAGTTTTAAGGAATATTGCGGCCAAATCTAATTGAATATGAGAATAATTTATGCTGTTTGACATTTTGTGAATTTAAAGACTATAAATATTGTTTGTGCTTGTTTTAAAAGGCTTAAGGTTGGCACTCAAAAGTGTTCCTTCAACAATCTTATTCTGTAAAGATTACATTGGAAGAATTGGATTAATGCAAGTTTTTTCTTCTAGCCTCTCTCCCCAGTGCCCTCTGAGAATGGAGTTGATTTGGTTTTGCCCGATGTTGAAAGATGAAACAATGCCTAAACCAGCCGCAAGGAATACTTCATGGTGCTTTTTTACAAACATGGGCATGAGGGTGCTTGTAAGCATCTGAGCATTGTTTCGCATGCTAAAGTGATAATTATTATAAATAATTTGTTTATCTTAGAGAGTCTTCTTTTCCTGTTGGTCATTCAAAAATTGTTGGAATAGCTTGTTTGAGCTGTTGGATAGAGGCAGAACATTTGATGAGGGCCTCCTGGGGAGAGGAGTCCTTGTTCCCTTTAGATATTTTCTTGTGTTTCCTTGTTCCCCAAATTACTTTGAAACTTGTTCCCAGCCTTTTGATCCCTAAAATTTAAATATTAGTTTTCTTCCCTTGTTCCCTAAAATATTTTGATATTGTTACTCTGTTCCCCAGTTCAAATAAGCCATGTTCTCTTCTTCCTTCAAACCCCTGGGAGTGCCTCTTTGATGTTGATTCTCGTATTGGCCTAATAGTAATTCACTGTAGAATTGCAAGACACAGCAAGTTCTTATTTGGGAGTGAGGGAAAAGCTTTGAATAAATTTTTGCTCAATACAAGAAACAAAATTTGACTGCACCTTCTAGACCTTACTCTTTTCAGACATGAATCAGCTTGTTTGCACCTTTCTGGCGACCTGCGGGAGGGCAAGCTCTAGAAACTCTTCCTTAGTGAGCCTTCCGCTGAAAAACTTTCAAAGTCTGGCTTTCCGGTGTTAGGGGCCGAGGTTTTTGTGCAAAATTCATCAGCGGCTTCCTTGCAGCTTCTCAAAGGTGTTCCTTCGGGCAATGGTTAGTAAAAGTTTTGTAGTGCTTATACAAATTATTTTCGCTACTTGAAAAGGTATGTTTATACGAAACAAATATCAGCTTGACAATTTTTCTTTCCCGATACTCCATTTAAAATGCACGTGAGCGCTATTAATAGAGGGCCAGAAAACCATTTAAAACATTTTGTGGCAATTTTTTTGTCAACAAACTTGGGTTGTCGGCGAGCAAAGCTGTTGTGCTTTGGCTTTTATTTGTGCTTTTTTTAACTAATCTAAGACGAATTCAGGCTGGTATTTTCGAATCAAGTGTAAGAAGACGGCAAAACCGTATTGATAATGTATTTATTTGAGTTAACTTCGCGAATAGACTTTACTCGCTTCCTTTCGACGGGGTAGATCGACACGCACAACCGAAATGCACTGTTTCCGGTGAAAGGGCAAATGATTGACAGGATAGCACGGTTTTGACTGCCGCGCGCACTGCGGGCGCGGGTTCCGTATGCAAGGATAGCCCCGAATAAAAAGAAGCGCAATGATTATATATTTTTTGAAAAAAAAATTCTGTATGGTAGGGCGTCTAAGACGTTGTTTCAACAAATCAATGTGCGACGGGCGGCCTATGACAACGAATGAACAAACAGTACTAGAAGGGAAATTGGTAACATTCCTGCTGCTTCTCTTTAGCAATTAGCCCGCAAGGGCTATGGGTCTATAGCCCATGAGGCGAAGCCGAATGGGCTATTGTCCCGTGGCCCTTGAGGGGGAAGGGTCTAATTGTTTTAGTATCCCCCAACTAGTCGGACAAAAAAGGCAATAATAAAGTTAGCAAATGCAAGTTGAAAATATATTTATTTGGGAACGAAAGAAAGCGTCACGCTTTTCGCTACTCGATGACTATTACTAATAGTCCTCTAGTAGCGTAGCCAATCAAAATGCAGCATTTGCATTAGTCCACTAGTTGGGTGATACTAATTCCTCTTAGTCAACTACCTTAAAATGACAATAGTTTTCACATATAGCATATTTCAACAAGGTGTCGAAAATAATTTCACAGTTTAATGAACTTTACTTATCGTTGGATCTGTATGAGACCGGTTAGGCCTGTATCTAACAAATGACTTGCTGATATACTGGGACAAAAGATACATGTAAATGAATAAACCTAAAACCAATTTCAATGTATATACTACTCACTGACAATTTACTTAAACTAAATTATTGTGGAAATTAACCGCGCACCGGTGGTTCAGTTGGTTGAGCATCGGGCTGTCATGCAGGAGGTCGTGAGTTCCGGCCGAGTCTGTGCAGGCCTGTCACTCACTTACTCTCTGCAAATGGTTAGACTTTCAAGTCTTCTCGGATAAGGACTGTAAACTGGTGGTCCCGTCTCATAACCCTTGTTGGAAATTAAATAGTATGGGACGTTAAAGAACCCACTCACTTTTCGATAAGAGTAGGGGACGTAGTCCCAGGTGTTGTTGTCTGACCTTATCTGGACGGGGGCATCTTTCACTTCGTAATAAATTGTAAACTGTGTAATAAGTAGTCTGGCTAAAGTCGCCCGTAAAACATTGTAAATTAGTCCTGAAAAGCCCCGAGGGGAGAGACTAATAGCTACACTCACAATGTGTGACCATAAATTAATAATGTTATCCAAAAGAAGAAATCATACGAACCTCCTTTTTAAATAACTTCATTCTAGTTCATGGACCGTCAACTTCTCTGAGACGAAGTATAAGAACAAATGGGCCCTGTCGGTTTTTAGTGAAAGACAATTTGCCCCGACAATTTAAGTGCCCGTTTTAGATCCGGGGGATTTTTTCAAGGACTATGACTTACATAGGGTCGCGACGCTCTCTTCAGATATCGAGGGTAGGCTTTCATATACCGGACTTAAATGGCGCAAGACAAAAGAACCATTGTTATTCCAATTATGGTTCTCTGATATTGGTTTCGTTCTTTTGTTTATGTACATAAGTTATTTCGGATCCGATATATGAAAGACGAGCCGGTGTCTAAATTACTGGTGGAGCAAATTCGTTACGGAAGTGGCTAAGAAGACCGGCGAGAGATATCCTCGAAAACTATTTACGGAATAGGTTGTGGTGTCCGACGCCGTCTTGAGGACAAAAAAGGGTGCTGAAAAGTTAAATTCTCTTAATAATAGCGATCGACGTGAGCTTAACATCTCATTAAAATACAAGTGTTTGATCTCAGGTAAAAAACATGTTTCATCTCAGATGAAAACCTGGTGGTGTTGTAATGGGTATCAAGATTCATCCACCAGACCTAAATGGTCGCCATTTATTGCCTGTTGACTGCATGAATAATTAACTTATTTGAGAAGGACCGAAGTGATGTATGAAATGAATCAAACATGGAACTGCGGATATAATATCAAGTGAAGCTATAATCCCAGCAGTTATGCACACAATTTTAGCAATTGCGTAGAGAAGACTGAAAAATTCAACCCGTGACCTCGCGATGCCGGTGCGATGCTCTAACCAACTGAGATATGAAGCCACTGATGTTGGGAACTGCTCATTTGTGGATACAAATGTTCCCGTGATGAATGAGTCAACGAACGAAATGATATATCACCATATTAGGTCACGGGTTCAAAGCCTGTTGGAGTCCTGAATTTTTCAGGCTTCTCTACGTAGTTGCTAAAATTGCTTTGATAACTGCGAGGATCATAACTTCACTTGCATTTGAGAAAGTTTGCTCACTGATGATTAGTTTCACGTCTGATGTACTTGGCCATTGAGTACTGGAATCGCTTTAAATTGGTTCTTTGGTACAGAAAAAAAATCCTTGATTAAAATGTTATTGTTTATTTCAGTACATTGCATTTTCGTAGGCCCTGAAATGAATTGTGGGCACCAAACTTTTATTCAAAGGTTTGCACTAAAAGATAAGCTTTAAAATATTTTGATAGCTCCGAATGATGCGAACGTGTGCATGATATTAGCTTTTGTTTTTTCTAAAAAATTAACTGTCTTTGGATCGTGATCATGAATAATTTCGAGGAAGTGCTTACTTAGTAAAGTTTGACAGCCCACAATTATGCAATTGCACGTTAAATTATCTGATGTGTAATAGCACCAATTATTTCAAAGTTTGAAAATTTTAAATTGACAGCTGAACAGTTTGAAGCATTATTATGGATGTAAATTAAAACTAATCGTCAACATCTGCCTATATTTCTTGATGAGACCATTTTTTCCGTGTTCTTTGCGCAAAACGAATTGCTGAACGCAATGTCCAGTTTGAAAAGTATCGTTCACTTGTTGGTACCAGTACTTACAATGATAACTGTGTCATTTGTTGGCTGTAACAGCAAAAAAGATACAGAAGTTCGCCCAGTGTGTGAAACACTTTGCAATGAATCTTCCGCCGCAGAGAATTCAGCTCTAGCTTTTCGACGTGTTCAACGATGCTGCAACAAATCTATTAGATATCCTTTGCATGAAAATTTCTACAGGGTCGATTGTATCAAACAGTTCATGGAAATGTGTTCATTCTCGTCAACAGCACGAACGAACCTGACCAATCTCGAAAGATGGAGGACAAGTTGCTGCGATGTACATTTCTCCACAGACAATTCAACAAATAGTACAGAATGTCCATCAGTTAATATAACCGTCGAATGGAAAAATGTGAGCTTTGATCGTGAAAACGACAAACTCACTAAAATTTGTAAAGCTGAATACTGGAAATTTTTCCTGAAAATGGTGTCGCAACGATGTTTAAAGAATATAAGACGGAACCATATGGTTTATCAATACCCCTCTTATGCAAGTATCGACAACTACGAAAAGAAACTGGTATATGCCTTCGTCAGCCCTCAGACATACTTGGTCATGAGGCTGGACCGCTACACTTTGTTCACAGTGATTCGTGATTCTTTTCGAAACGTGTGGGTCCTATTGGCTTTGAGCATTACAGCAAGCATGATATCAGGAATTATCATATGGCTGTTGGTAGGTAAATGCAGAAGGAAATCAAATTAGAGCAACGTGAACTATAACGACTTATCTTGTATAGAGGATATATGTTGAAGTATTTACCAAAAGATTACAAAAAGGCTTTGCAGGAACAGAGTAACGAACCCTTTTATAATCATAGGAAAATCAGCATACTCTATCGGTGTAAATTTGCAACATTGCTAATTTCCATAAATTATCGATGGTGTAAAATATTTCCATAAATTATGTTAGGAATACTAATCAGGCTTGGTCTTCATTGAAGTGGAGTTTCGTGCCCAATTAAAACCAACAACTGGTTTGTTGAGTTCATACAAGAACAGGAGCCCACGACTAGAAGCGTACAACTTCATTGTATT
Source organism: Montipora capitata (assembly GCA_949126865.1). Taxonomy (NCBI): domain Eukaryota; kingdom Metazoa; phylum Cnidaria; class Anthozoa; order Scleractinia; family Acroporidae; genus Montipora; species Montipora capitata. The sequence goes on from OX421447.1 coordinate 1,279,605, forward strand.
TGTGGAAAGGCGTTTTTACAGAACGAGTTATTTTCAGATTGGTACTTCCGCGAAACCAGTCTGAGACCTTTCCAGCCAATCACAAGTCTAGCATGAGCGGAAATTATTACCCATTGGATTGAGAATGGTCACTCGTGCAAACCAGATTTTATTTGAGAATTGGTCTAAAAATATCTTGATCAGTGAAAATGCCGTCGAAAAGACCTAGTATTTGAATCGTATGCTCCTAATTATGGGCTCTTGAAACTGAACTAAATAAATTGCAGACTTAACCTGATAATGTATGTTAGGAGGCATTCTCAAAGGATCATACTCAGTTAAGGTAATTTCTCTTTCAATTTTGGTAGGAGCGTCGAAACAATGCGTTGGAGTTCCCTTCATCGTTTTGGCAAGGTTTTCGTGAAGGAACTTGGTGGGCCTTAGTTACCATGACAACTGTTGGGTAGGGTTTAAAGTGTCTTGACCCTAGATTTAAGTTTTAACTGGACTACGAAGTTAGGTTATACTAAAACTAAAATGCATGCCATAATGATCTATTGCTGAGGCAACTTTTTGGAGCTCATTAAACGATTCATAATTGTTAGAATTTTAAAAAGGTAATTAATTAATTAATTAATTAATTAGCAATTAATTGTGAAAATGACACTGGCTGTCTTGTCCTTACGACCAAAAAGAAAAACAATTAGAGATTTAGCATACGGCAGACTGCTACATGTGTTGAAAGCATGAATATTGGTCTGACGCTTGACGTTTCCAGTAAACGTGATGCTAATTCTCTGTAATAGGGAATTTAAGAAACGACGACGGCTACGACTACGACAACGCGACAAAGCAATAATATCATTGATTAAAAGAGCATAAATAATCGTGCTGCACGTGCAGCACGGATTTTAGCAAGTATGTTTGCGCCCTCTGCATAACGACGACGTGAAATCACCAAATTTGAAGTTTTGACAACAACGTAAGCATGCAACAGAGAATCCTTCATTCTCTATTTTAAATTTGAAACCGCTCGTACCGATTTATTTTTAGGATACTTCGCCCACATTGTACGACGCGAACTACACTGAATAATCGCAAAAGACTTACGATAGAGCCAAGTTATATTTTGAGGTGACGTTTTCGTCGACCGTCGCCGTCGTAGATCTTAAATTCCCTAATGATCAACACGGTGCCCTCTAGAGAACCATGACCTCATAAAGGAGCCGGCCATATCTAGGAGTGCACAACTTCATTGTATTTGAAGAACGGCGTTTTTACAGATCGAGTTATTTTTAGATTGATTTTCTCGCGAAACCAGACCTTTCCAGCTAATCACAAGTCTTTCATTAAAAATTGTTACTCATTATAGGCTTAAAAATGGTCACACTTATAGGCCAAATCTCATTCAAGAACTCGTCTCAAAAAAGCTTGATGTCGGTGAAAATGGCGTTACATATAACTCTCAAAAAAGAAACGACAGTTTTCAATTTACAATACATGTTTCGACATACTCATGTCATCTTCAGTTGCAAATGAGCTTTTTTAATGGTTGTACACTTGAATTTATATTAAGGTACGTTACAAAATTACGTGTCAGAACTTGAGTACAATTTGAATATGAAGTATGAAATGCGCCGGAAACAAAAATAGCGCACATAACAATAAAATAAAAGACAAAAGAACAGCGTAATTATATAAAAAGAAAGAGACAAATCTAAATGCCTCAACTGCTGATTAAGAATGGGGTATTCCCACTTAATGTGCGATGCCTCTTTGATCTTAATTTGGAATTTTGAGGCGGCAGAATCTAGGATCGTGAAACATTCTGTATTACAAGAGTCATGACAGGCCCTAGATGACTGCAGGTGTCTGTAAACATGCGAAGACTTGTCCGACAAGAAATGCTCACGAGCACGTGTACAAAGGTAGCGAGTGGTCTCGCCAATGTAGCTGGCATTACAGCCAGCACACGATAATTTATAAACAACACGCGAACGTAGACCTTGCGGTACTGAATCTTTCACGCTGAACATGTTTCTTTATAAGTTTCTAAGAAAGATTCAGTATCGCAAGGTCTACGTTCGCGTGTTGTTTATAAATTCTCGTGTGCTGGCTGTAATGCCAGCTACACTGGCGAGACCACTCGTCACCTTTGTACAAGTGCTCGTGAGCATCTCTTGTCGGACAAGTCTTCGCATGTTTACAGACACCTGCAGTCATCTAGGGCCTGTCATGACTCTTGTAATACAGAATATTTCACGATCCTAGATTCTGCCGCCTCAAAATTCCAAATTAAGATCAAAGAGGAATTGCACATTAAGTGGGAAAATCCCATTCTTAATCAGCAGCTGAGGCATTTAGATTTGTCTCTTTCTTTTTATATAATTACGCTGTTCTTTTGTCTTTTATTTTGTTGCTATGTGCGCTATTTTTGTTTCCTGCGCATTTCATACTTCATATTCAAATTGTACGCAAGTTCTGACACGTAATTTTGTAACGTACCTTAATATGAATTCAAGTGTACAACCGTTAAAAAAGCTCATTTGCAACTGAAGATGACATGAGTATGTCGAAACATGTATTGTAAATTGAAAACTGTCGTTTCTTTTTTGAGAGTTATTGTTACTCTGCTATCTTTACGTCGGCTACATATAACTAGTAATGGAGTAGCAGGCGTCTGCCGCATAATCTAACAAGATATTTTATTCCATAAGGTATGGGGATAAATCACCAAAGTCCTTTCTTGCCCGTGTTTACAGTGCAGTTTGGATGATCGTTGGTATAATCATCGTTGCCACCTTCACTGCTGAAGTATCATCTGGCTTAACATCCAAAAATGTAAGGCCGCGAGGCTTTTTTATGGGAAAGAAGGTAACAAATCCTCAAAGCTTTTGGTTCTTGCTTGCAGGTATAGCTCGTACAGAACAAACGATGTTTGCCTTATTCCTAAGGCTGGTCTGATCAAACAAACTCTGCGATGAATTGTTTATTTTCTATTGAAACTGAGAAGCGGAATAAACAATACGTATGCGCAAATAATGCGTTTTTCTCATTCGTATTTGTCGACGAACCTTTTACTTGAAGAGCCGTGTCACTGCAGAGCCTGAGTTGATTTTGTGAAGTTTGACCAATATTACTCGCTCCACCCCCTTTGCATCTTAATGCTGACCCAGTAATTACTTTCTGGCAACACAACTCAAAACTTTGTGACCACAAAATATTTGTCGATAATAATTGCAAGCAACACTACGGAGGTGATCTTTGAAACACTGTTAGGCTCAATGGTTTCAAAAACCCCAATAGACCTTTTTACAGTTATATGCTTAGTTACCTGGCCCCAGTTGTTCAAACGATGGATAGCGCTATCTACCGGATAAATCACTATCCAGTAGATAAACACTAGCAAAACCAATTGCGCTATCCAATGGATAGTGATTTATCGGGAGGATAGCGTTATCCACCTTTTGAACAACTGGGACCTGACCTTTAAATGAAAGTGACGCTGGAGTTGACCTTGTTACGATACAAACCTCCCTGATTTTCTTATGTTAATGATTTTGTTCTCATGCTAATTAGTTGGAATTGACATAAGAAAAGCAAGGAGGTTTCTATCAAAACAAGGTCAACTCCAGCCTCACTTTCATTCACAGACCAGGTAACTAAGCACAAAACTGTAAAATGGTCCATCGCAATCCACTTTAATCTTCTTCAATTTTGCCCATCATGCACTGCCGCCTTGGTATTTGCTGTTTTATTCAAACCTTCCTTCAGCGTTTAGCTTGATTTGGTTGCCAGTTCCCAATAGCTAAATTTGGGTAAATTTCGCCCTTGCCACAGCGCTTCTAACGAATTTATTTTTCATTACAGATTGCGGTTCCTGTTTTCAGCAAGACTCTGTTTCAAAGAGAACTCAAGGGAGCGATTATAATAGGTAAACACTAGGAACATAGTTTCACACGCAAAAATTACTTACAAGATTGTGGGACTGTGAGATCTAGCTTTCAGTATGTAACATAATTATAACTTTCTTAGTCTTTTTACCGTCAATCTCTGCGGTGGAACGCAGTCTCGGCGTCATGAATGGACCACCTCCATTGTTTAATTTCGTACTGTGTCCAACATGATTTCTGTCTGGATGCTTCTCATTCATTAGCTATAACAGCACATTTTCTACTAGGCTTAGATTTCCAGCCATTGGGGTGGGGAGTAAAGCGGTTGCAACGAGACACCAACGGCTGGAAATCTGAGCCTAATTTTCTACCAGAATGAAGAAATGCATATTTGTACGTGCAGTTTAAAGACGAAAGATAGAAGTGATGTATGACGAATCAGTCCTTTCATGGGAACACATCATGAGCTCAACAAATTGACCACCTGCATCGCAGAAGTCATGGGTTTGAATCCCGTTGAAGCTACCTGAATTTTTTAGGTGCCTACAAAGAGACAATTGCTTAAATTTTCAAGATATATAAGTGCGAGGATCACTTCTATCTCATTGTTAAGCCTAAATCGGTTCGCTTTGTCGACACGGAACGCTTGACACTGCCTAGTACAAAAAAATTCGAAGAACCTGTGCTGCGCAATAATGCGGATGAATGGTCAAGGAAAGTTTAATTAAAATTTAGAATGTAAACCAAACGTTTCGAGGGTACTCCCTTTTCATCAATCAATCAATCAATCAATCATTTATTTTAACACGTTACGTCAAGGAGCTATAAAACTCGTTCAAAATACGAACGTGTATAAATAAAATCTATAATAATTACAGCCATATAATACAATTCAATTCTATAAACAACAAAAAGCCACATACTAAAAACGTGACTTGGAAAACTCTAAAACTCGTTCTAAAAGCAGTTAAAAGCTACGATTGTACACTATAAGACACGTTCTAAAAAACTGCAATCCTGCAATTTACTTTTGAAGTCACTAGAATCACTTGAAAGACGCACATGAGAAGGCAAACTGTTCCATAACTTAGTTAATGAATAAGTGACAGAATTCTTCTTAAATTTACAATTAAATTTAGGTAATTCCAAATTCAAGCCCTCGCCTCTTAGCCTATACGGTGTATGCCTGTATTTAAAAAGGCTAGCAATATATGTAGGACCCGTACCATTTAGACATTTAAAAAGAAGTATTAACGCCTGATGTAAGCGCCTACAATATAAAGATGTCATGCTAGCCGCAGTGAGCAGTTCGTCGTATGACATTGACTTGTTGTGCCCGATTAATGTTCTCAAAATATAACAGTTGCCATCTTCGAGACGGTTGCGTTGACCCGTACCTATGCCTACAAACAAAGGACCACAGTATTCGAGATGAGGTAATATAAATGCTTTATAAAGTTTTATCATTGCATCATGAGGAAGAAAACGCCTTATTCTTCTCAGAGCAGAAGCCTTGGCATAGGCTTTCTTTAGTTGATCTGATATGTGTTCTTTATAGGATAAGTCCTTGTCTAAAGTTACCCCAAGAATCTTAATAGATCGGAGAAATTCTATTTGAGCATTATTAAGAAATAAAGAATAATGATAGGCACAGGGTCCGACAGATAATGCTTGAGTCTTAGCACAGTTCACTGTTAAATAGTTGGACTCAAACCACGTCGAAAGAGCCTGGAGATCCTTGTTGAAGGAAAATTCTAGAATGGTGGGAGATACATCTGACAGGTAGGCAGTCGTGTCGTCAGCGTACAGCCGCAATGAGACATTAGGAACACAAAAATTCAAATCATTAATGAATATGTTGAACAACAACGGACCCAATAGTGAACCTTGAGGAACGCCAGATTCAACTGTTTTGAAGTCAGAGCATACGCCATCTAATCTGACACATTGTTGACGACCTAGCAGGTAGGTGGACATCAGTTCCAAGGCACGTGTAGAAAAGCCATAGGCCTTCAACTTCGCGAGCAGAAGGCTATGGTCTATGGCGTCAAACGCTTTGCTCAAGTCCACAGCGACCGCCGCTACAGCTTCCTTGTTATCAATACTGCTCCTCCAATCTTCCGTCATTTTTTGCAATGCAGTGCAGCAAGAGTGAGTTTTCATAAATCCAGATAAGTTTGAAGACAAAACGTTATGAAATGCATTCCAAGTTTGGTCGTAAATGACTTTCTCAAACACTTTAGATAGCGAAGTTAATACTGAGACAGGGCGGTAGTTTGCTTTGTCTGTGTCAACTCCCCGTTTAAAGACAGGAGTAAGGCGCGCTTGCTTCCATTCAGACGGCAATGAACGATTCAGGATACAGAAGTTGATCAAATTAGTCACCTTTTCGGCAAGTACTGGGGATCCCAAACGCAAGATTCGTGGTGAAATGCCGTCTACCCCAACTGCCTTTCTCGGATTAAGGTGATCTAAAATGTTACAGTTATATGAAGTACTGACTGCATGGGGAGTAATTAAACTCGCTTGAGACACGAACATTGCTTATTGCCCTTACACTCGGATGTCAGTGTAGTCAGTGTCAGATCTATGCCCTAGCTGGATAATATTGGCAAAGTAATCACTAAAGACTTCGGCCACACGCCCAGGGTCGGAAACAACGCCACTGTCCTCAACGAGGATGACGCCTTGTATGTTTTTACCTGAACTAGTTGGCAAAATGGGCTTCATTTTCCTCCAAAATTCGCCCGGATGTTTAGCACTCAAGGAGGTGTCACAGCAGAACCTTTTCACAGCATTACGCTTTAGCGACGTAACTTTGTTACGTTGCCGCTTATAGTCATCCCAAGAAGTAGATGTAGGATTTCGCTTGTGGCGCTTGAATAATTTATTTCGGTGCGAAATTTCACGCAGCAAATCAGGTGATATCCATGGTAACTGGTCGCCTCGAATCCACTTTTTCTTTAGGGGCACGTGCTGGTCAAGAACATCTTTGAAAAGTGCTCGCCAATGAGCCCATACATCATCGGCATTGTCGAATGTGTAGGCCGAAGACCATGGGACCCTTTTTAAATCAGCCAAAAAGTCAGGCAATTTAAAATTCTTCATACTCCTAAACTCGATCAATCGCGGCTTTGGCCTTGAATTCTTATTTTTTCGCACTGTAAAGATTAAGTCGTGATCACTCAGTCCAAGGTGTAAAGAGCCACTTGTAGCATAACGTTCCGCATGACTAGTTAACAAGACATCGATGAGACTTTTAGATGTTTTAGTTACTCTTGTCGGGTTATCGATTCGGTTTGAGAGACAGAATCGATTACAAAAGTCAACCAGCCTTGTATCAGGAAAACGGCCTTCGTCTCTATTCTCATACATGTCCATATTGAAGTCTCCAAGTAAAAGCAGTTCCCTTCTGGTGTTATACATATTTTCGGCAGCTGTTGATAGGGAAGCGATAAAGTCAGATTCCTTGCACTTAGTTGGACTTCTGTAACAACCACACACTATAAAGCGACTGTTATTGGAGCCCTTGACATCCAAACAAATGGATTCAATATTGCTACTTTCAAGTTTTAAGCGTCGATATGCCGAGAGGTCATTCCTGATGTAGGCAAGCAGACCTCCAGCCCCCTTTTTACGATCTTTACGAATGGTGCGAAATCCTGGGTGTGAAACCAAGTGCGAAGAGACAGTACTGTCAATCTTTGTTTCGGCTAGAAACAGAATATCAAACATATTTCTATTTAGCAAGTCTTTGACCTCATCGATTTTGTTAACCACACTGTTAATGTTTAAGTAACCGATCTTGATATTGAACTTATAGTAGCCACTTATGTCCGATTGGTACCAGTCCAAAGAGTCGCTATCGTTGTCTTCGATATCGTCATACTGGCTGCTTCTCCTACTTCTATTTAGCTCTGTATCCAAATCAAAAAAGGAATCAGATAGCGGCGGAAGTCCACATCGTGTGCAATTCCAAAGGTTAACGTCTAACTTCAATTTTCCTGCTTCGCATTTGTAATGAAAAGATCCAGAACATAGATTGCATGTCAATTCCTTTTGGTTTAGCCGTATAGTTTTATTGCACGCTAAGCAACTCTTCTTGACTGCAATATTTTGCACTGACTTTTTTCTTCCAGTTTTTGCATCATTAGGACCGGGATTTGTTTCAACGTCACCAGCAAGAACGAGACGATCTGTGACAATCGAGTTGGAATAGTAAAGATGACTTCGTTTAGATCTTTTGATCTTCCCGTTGAGTTTTGCTCTTCTTTTACACTTTGTAATTAATTGTGTCGAGGGTAGCAGGAATTCCTGGCTGATTTCCCATTCAGTGTCAAGCGAGGCCACAATATGAAGATTCCACAGTGCCTGATTCGAGCTTCCATAAAAGAATGAAGTGATAGGACTGTTAAGTCTACCGACATGGAGCATTCCATTCTTATGTAAATCCCATCCAAATGAAGCAGACAATGGATCATTAGACAAGAATTCAGCGCTATTGTTAAGGGCCCGGTAGAATACGATATCAAGATACGAAGTTACCGCCGATCGAGAACCAAAAACTCCATCTGTAGACATAAATAGTGACTCTGATGTAGTAAACGTTCGCCGAGTTATGCGTCCAAACTTTAGGGATGAGCCGACGTACATGTGGTTGGAATAAGTTCGCCCAAGGAACAGTAAAAAGGGCAAAAGCACAGAGACCAAAAAGACGCGGCTGCTCATTATGCTCATTATGCAGCGGTTTCAAATCACATTTTAAATTCTTGGGCGCAATTTTAAAGTGCCTAGTATAGTCGCCTTCAACCGGCTATGAAACATGCACAGTTATCTTTAATTAACATGTTCTTTATATTTCCGTTTCTTGATGTCCGTCTATCCCGTGGCAAACCGGAATCCACTTTTAATGAGAGCACATGACGTTGAGCTCAATACGTAATCGTTCGGGTTGACTGGCCCTAGGACACAGGACCAACAATCCATAAGTATCAAAGTTTACAATACTCAAGACTCTTACTGTTATTTTTGAGATTTGTCAGAGTCGCGGGGGCAACCGAGTGCCTACGTACGCACATGAATTTGCTACTCGTTTAGAAAATGATAAGGCCCACGAGGGCTTGCCATTGGAAGGAAGGAGTATGTTTCTAAAGCAACAATTGTGATTCGTCGGTGCCAGGAGTGTAACATAAAAGTTTGGTTTTATGAAACGACTTGATAAAGTAAAAAGCGAATCATTCTTCGGTTGTTAATTTACCTAAATCAACTCGTTTGATAAAACCGCATGGCCGTAACCACCTTCGAAGTGATGAGAAACTTCTGTTGGAAGTTCCGAAAACCAAATTCAAAATTTTTGGCGACAGAGCTCTTAACAAAGCAGGACATTTGCTTTGGAGCAGTTTACTTATTATTTTCAGACATTTAAGACATCTTCAAGAATTCAAAAAAGAACTTAAAACTTTTTTTTTTTAACTCGCATACAAATAGGAACTTATTTTATAGCGGAGCTCCGCGCGCGCGGAGCACCACAATTAAGAAAATATGGTAACCCATCACGGATGCGAGAAATTTTGGTTTTATAGCCATGGCGTCATCGATCGTCCGAACGTACGTTCGTATGTCCACCCATCCATGTATGCCAATGTGACCAGTATCATACTAGTTTACAGCATACATCTTTGATATTGGACATCATGTTTTGATCAATTGACACCTGTCAAAGCAAGGTATCCGCTGACCAGTATCACGTGACCATATCGTGGGCTCAAGCTTAGAGCTCACCGAGGTCAGCTGTTTTTTCTTTTAAGTTGACCGCTGACCAGGTACTGGTTTTCGATTAGATTGCAGGCTCAACCCAGGTTAACTCACCTGAACATAAGCGAGGCTTCATTTTTCGCGCGCTTTCTGTGGCTCGACGCGGCTACACGGCCATACTACATCAAAGAAAGTTCTTATACAGTCAACGCTGTTCGTGTTCAGGTGGAAAACGGTTTGGAAGATGTTTTCTTTCTGCATTTTACGATGGTTTCAATCCAGTTTGACATATCATGATATTTGTGGTCCACACTGGTGGCTACGCAGTTATTCAAGTCATGCAAACTTAAAGCGGAGTGTTTATTTTTAATTTGCTTAGAGCTGCTTTTTTCTCTGTATTGCAATTTTTGGCATATCTTTAGAAAGTCTGATAAGGCTGCATGATCCCTGGAGGACCTATGTCTAGAACAGAAACGAAAGGAGAGCGAAAGAGAACGACAACGACAAAACAGAATACCAGTAATAGCTCATACTTGTTGAAAAAAGTTATTCCACAAATTCTTTCCTTGGGCACTAAACCGTTTTTTATTTTTACGGATGCGTTATTTAAAGTGGATGCGTATTTTTAAAAGGTGGTTTAATCGGTTCTTCCTTTGTTCAGGAATGAAAATCGAATTTTTTTTGTCAGCTGGAATTAAATAACAATTATCTGTACTCTTTTGGACATAAAGAAAAAGTTGATTTGTTTGTTTGGTTTGCTCTAAAACGCGAGCGAACAAGTGCTTTTTTAATCCGTTTGCCCAACTGGTTTTCGTTGTGCCTCGACAGTTACAAGAAAATTTTGCCCTTATGTTATAAACACGTAATCGCAATGAGTTCTCATAAAATTAGAGGGAAATCTCACTAGCTTGTGTTTTCAGAAGTTTGTTTAAAGCACCCAAACGTTATTTAAGTGTTTGAAGTTCGTCCTTTCTTGGTTGCATTGCCGTATTTTGCCGATTCTTTGTACAAAGCCAACCTGGCGTGTTTCAATGAAATACATCAAAATGTGAATGATCTTGTTTTCAGGGATAAAAGTGGAATAAAGTACATCAGTAAAACTCTTCTTTGACCTTGAATTGACAAAATTGTTTTTATGGCTTCTAATTTGGCGTCATTCCTATTCGCTGGCTATTGACAGTTGACTCTGAAATGGCCCTTTTTCCTTTTCCATTCGCACGCTGAGGGTGTGCTTGTTTTCTTTTAAAACTCATGCGGTTCAAGAAAAAATTATTGCCAAACTTGTGAATTGCAAAGTAAATTTCACTGGAGAAACCGATGTCTCACTCATCGCTTCGTGATTCATGCGATATCGGTTTTTAGCGTAAAATTTACCGTGGAATTAACTGTTTAGCAGTGAAATTTTCTATAGAAGAAAGCAATGAAAATGATTTAATTATTAAAGCAGCAACCGGAAACATCAATATGCGGACAATCCGAAACCTTTTATTTTTAAAAACCCTACAGGCAGTAAGAATAAATAACCAGGGAGCTCCGCTAAATCTATATATTATTATTATTTATGATATGATAAATTAAGGGTGCCATTTCGCGGTTCAGTCTTTAACACGACTTTCAAAATGGAAAATAGTAAGAAAGCCTCAGTATACAATGAAGACAAATTGAACGTGATTTTTTCTGCTTAATACTTGTATCAGAAGAGGAATCCTTTCATGGTCTGAAGAAACACTTGAACAAAGGCCATAAAAGTGTTCTCCACGAAGGATGCGATACTACAAATGAAACTCTGCAGGCTGTTCGTGGATTAGGATCATATGCTATTGGAATCTCGGTCAATTCAGGATCTCGTTTGCGTAAATATGTGAGAGAGATGGCCGAAAAACAATTTGGTAGTGACGAAACGCTAATGGAACAAAGTACTTCCGTTCCTCGAAGATGCCAGAATTCGACGCGTAAAATTAAAAAAGGAGAACACGAAAAGAAACAAGATTTTGATCCTTTTCAAAGAAGCCTTTGGGTTCTTTACATACTGAATGGCATTCTGGTGACTGTGGTCATTGTGGGCACCGCTTGGGATATGATAATGGCGAAAAAACAGCAGAAAACGGAGAAAGGTAAACTATCTCATGCTTCTATTGACAGACGGAAGACTGTCTATACTTTTTGAACAACGCTGATTTTGCAAACTACCGAAACAAAATTTAAGGACGGTGCCTACTTATTCAAAGGTTTTTTTGTTCGGTTTACTAAATATGCGGGAAAAGCAGATCTTAACAAGTGATATTGAAATCCAAAAAGAAAATTTGGGTTAACTACGCATTTTTCGAAGATAATTAATCAGCAATATTTGTAAAAAGCATTAAAATACAAAGCGATGTATGGCGTTCTTTTCCAAACTAAAGCTTAATTATCTCTGAAAAATGCATGGCTAGCCCCAATTTTCTTTTTGGATACCAACAGTACTTGCTAAGCTCTGCTTTCTCCGCATGGTTTTGAGCCGCGCGAAAATATCCCTGTATTAATAAGCAACACCCATAGGAAATCCGAGTATCTCGAGATGCGCAGAACGAATGCGCAAGAACAATAGTAGGCACCGTCCTTAAACCCTTCAGTTGAAATCATTTGACAGCCGGAGACACATAAGATTGTAGGTCAGCCAGAGGTTCACCAATGTCTAGGACGCACTTACACGTAAACGAACTGTGAAAATAGCAACAATAAAAGCAAGGCGACACACCAAAAGGCCGAAACAGCTGTCCATGGCTGCTAATTGACCGGGTGAAATGGTTCTGCGCACGCGTGATGTGTTGGCCACCGTGAGTCACCTTGCTTTTATTGTTGTTTAATAGCAAACTGCGCTAATTTTTCTCTTTGAACGTGTCTTTAAGATAACAGTTTTTTCAGAATTTCAATTAGAATACTCAACTTCAAGTTGGGATTTCCATGACATTAAACGGCACTTTAAAAGCTTTACTCCAACAGCTACCTCGTTTGATGTCATAGACGAACGACTGGCCAAATAAGGATAAATGGAGTTTATTAAGGTCGAATTGCCACCGTGAAAAGATAAAACGGCTGACACTTCGAGAGTTAGCCCTTCACTCAGAGTGAACGCGAGATTAAACCAATATTTTCATGTTTTACTCTCCCATCCACTTGGCGGCACTTTTTCTTCACAAACTAACCTCTCCAAGTAAAAATACCAACGTGCAGCGTCCCACCTCGATTTCCCTGAGATTACCCGCCTCGGGTGCGCGTAACTCTCACGAGCTGGCCCGCGGGCAATTGATTATACGTTTCCTCTTGTGTAGAGGCAGTTGACGACAGTGGAAGCTGCAGAATCAATATACAAGAGGGCGATGGAAACACTGACATCGCGGTGGCAGTCACAGAGGACTGAGTGAACCCGAAGCATCTTTTAAACTACTTAACAACTAAAAATTAACACTAAAAGCGAGCGACGTTTCGGCGTTCTCATGACACCATTTTCACTGAGTTTACAGAGATAAGAATAAAACTGTCAGAAACGATTAACAGATTAAAAAGTTAATTAAGCATTGTCACGTAAATAGTTTGGCACGAATTGAATCCGATTGGACGTTGAAGGATGGTAACAAGATTATCTAATTAGTAACATTTCATTTACTAAACAATCGAACTAATTGCGGCACTTCTTAAGGAAGGAAAATCGTTTGTCCACTGGTCTTTTAGGACAACAATACGGTGTTTGTTTGCATTGTCAAGTGCTTGCGCTGGTGTAAATGTCTTAAAAAGTGTATAACCGACATAACTTGCATCACACAAGTCGACACCCTGCTGGTTAACAAACACTTCTTAATCCGACGGAAAAGACCTTGACTAACTTTTCACCGACGTGAAGGTGGCCGGCCAGTGGTGGTGGTGGAGGATACTTTAGTGTGTACTAAAACAGTGAGATAGTATGGCAACGATTAAAATATCTTAGGGAGTAAATCCCGCTCGAGTTGCTCGGAGGTGAAAAAAGGAAAGGAAAGGAACTTTATTTAAGTGTCGCTGGAGCGCTAATTGGGGACACTGTAAACTGAAATTAACAATGAAAGTAAATCAAGTCAAATGTTGGTTTTTGAGGAGAGGGGAAACCGGAGTACCCGGAGAAAACCTCTCGGTGCAGAGTAGAGAACCAACAAACTCAACCAATATGACGCTGAGTCCGGGAATCGAACCCGGGCCACATTGGTGGGAGGCGAGTGTCACCAGTGCGCCATCCCTGCACTGCTCTCACCAGTGTGCCATCCCTGCACCCCCTAAATGAATAGCGAAGGATATTTGGAGTTTGAGCAGCCAATTAGAACGCGCCTTCAACACTATCCACTGTTTTGGTATATACTTATTAAAGGGAACCTCCACTCTTGTTACAGAATAAGTTTAAACCGAAGAAAATTATTTTTACACACAAATTTGTTCGAAATTTGTTTTTGAAACAATGTTTATATCAAGAAAAGTGAATTTTAAGATCGTTTATTTTCACTTCCAAATTTCGCAGGCGCAGGCATCTTGAATAATTGTGACGTGTTACGGTTGCCCTATTGTTCTGACACAAAGAGCTTTTGTCTAATAATAAGAGGGCAACCGTAACACGTCACAATCATTCAAGATGGCGGCGCCCGCGAAATTTGAAAACAAAACAGGCGATTCTAAAACTCATTTATTTCGGATACAAACACTTTCTTTGAAACTACTTTTTGCAACAGTTATTTCCTGTGATTTAAAGTTATTTTTGTTGAAGTAGAGGTTCCCTTTAAAGTAATTAAAATGTCTAACTTCATGTAATACATATTGCTACTAGTGGAATGACTTTATCACTCAGAGAGGATAGAACACAGTTCATTGAGTAGTGTAAATTCACAAGCTTCCTTTACAGTAACAACCGACTAAAACTTGGTCCTCTGCATTTCAAATATCATCTCATGTTTTTAAATTAATTAAAGTATTCAAGGTTTTGCATCCCGATACCCAGATTACATTGCTATTTAGCTGTATCAAGTAGTTTTTGTTATCAGGAAAAAAAACTGGGATGTTCAACAAATTTTAGTTGTAATTTCCAGTTATAATTAGCGACTTCTTTACAATTCTTGGGAAGATAGTCTATCTTACATTACCCTGGTTTAAAGGTATTTGACTTGCTAGAAAGCTTCCTAGTTCATGCAGTAGGTAGAGCATTCGGCATTGGCATCGCAGAGGTCATAATTGGGAGTTTAAGAAACGACGACGGCTACGACTACGGCATCGCTACAAAACGGTAATATCATTGGTTAAAAGAGCATAAATAATCGTGCAAGTATGTTTGCGGTTCTCTGCATAACTACGACGTGGAAATCACCAAAATTGAGATTTTGACGACAACGTATGCGTGCAACAGCGAATCTTCCATTCTCTATTTCCACTCTGAAACCGTTCGTACCAGTTTATTTTTAGGATACTTCGCCCATATTGTAGGACGTGAACGAGACTGAGTAATCGCGAAAGACTGATGATAAGGCAAAGTTAGGTTTTGAGGTAACGTTTTCGTCGACCGTCGCCGTCGTAGATCTTAAATTCCCTAAATAAGTTTGAATCCCGTTGAAACCGCCTGATTTTTTTCAGCTGCATATAAGCGACAACTCCCTTTTCTGTATTTGATCTGTACTGAAATGGTTTTACCCGCGTTCTGGTAGACGTTATTATTCTTTCTGGTAGAGTTACGGAGCTAGGGCTGCGCACTGGATGGGTTGGTGGGAAAAACTAGGAGTCTACTAGGGAACAAAGTCTAGAGGAACATTGTAGATAAAAACTAGAAAAACAACTTTTTTTTTATTTATTTTTTTATTTTTTTTTAATATAATATTACAATATAATAATTACACACACAATAACAATAATGATAATAATAATAACAATAATGATATACACGATACGTCTAGAGGTCTTGAATGTGATGGAGGATCGCTTTCCATTTCTCATTATGACTATCTACAATATCATTTTGCTCAGCTATGACATGCTCCACTTGACAAGCAATTTTTATTTTTGTTTTTAGAAGTGAAAGGGAAGGATTCACTTTAAGAAGTCTACATTGGAAAATAACTTGTTTACCTAGTAATATAATATGGTTAATCAGTTGCGTTTCAGTTTCCAAAGAGCCCAAACATTATACTCACATCTGTCAAACACTGGATTGTCGAAAAGTAATTTTTCAACCATTCAACTACAGAGAGCCAAAAAGCACTTGAAATTGGACAATGTATAAATAGATGCTCGAGGGATTCCTCTGATATTTGACAAAAAGTACACAAAGGTGAACCAGCTATTCCTATTTTATAGAGGGCTTTATTTACATAAAGGATTCTATTTAAAATATTATACTGAAAGTCTCTTATCTTTGAGTCTAGTGAAGCACGTCTAGGGAGGAGATAAATGTCTTTCCAAGATAAGTCATGTAATGGAAATAAAAGTTCGTATTTAGATATTGAAATCGGGGGCTTCTCAATTTTCTTAATTAGTTGCCAATATAAGTATCTGGAACAAGACGGAAATATTGAGTCCTGCGATTCGTGGGCCTCGGGCAAAGTGCTTGGCATGTCCCTTAAAAGGGTCTTCCACTCCGATGGAATAGAGTTAAAGACACTCATAAGGACAAAAAACTCCGCACCGGCTACGTTTTGATTTTGTAATGTCCTACATGATTTCATTCTACCGGAATCAGTCAAAATATCACTTACAGTAAGAAATCCTTTCCTTAGAAGTTTGTTCCTAAACAAAGGTTTTCCATCTATACATAAGAACTTGTTATTCCATATGATTTCATTTAGCACATCAGGTAAAGTGGTAACTGGTGATGTCTTATAAAGCGCCCATTCAGTTAAGCATTCCTTGTAAAATTTAGGAAGAGTCCTCGGCAAAAAACGTACATCGTAATTACATTTAGTTAAGAAAGCGCCCCCAAAGTCAGCAAGATATTTATCAAGAAACAATTTCCAGGTACTATTATAACCTTCGAGATATTTCTTCATGCGCATAATTCTTTGAGCCTTGATAAGTGTTTCAATATGTGGCATACGTAATCCACCATCTTTATAGTCACTTATAAGTGTGAGGCGCTTTACTTTATCTTTCCCCGAATTCCAAATAAAATTGAAAAGAACATTATTCACCTGCTTCACAATCTCTTTTGTTAAAGGGATTAACGATGCCCGGAACATAATTTTGGGGATTGCAAAGGTCTTAATAATTTGAATTCTACCAATCAGTGTTAAGTTTCTCCACCGCCATGCATTGATAGATTTTTGAATGGACCTAATAATATTTTCAAAGTTGAGCTCCTGATACTTTTGCCAGTTATACGTAAAGAAAATGCCTAAAATTTTCATTGGTTTGTTTACTTTGTCAACGTCAATATACTCTGGCGACTCATGAAGGCTACCAAGCCAATACGCTTCTGTTTTGTCTTCGTTCAACCTTAGACCAGAAATTCTACCAAATCTATCTAAGAGACCTTGCAGCAAGAAAAAGGACTGTGTATCACTAACAAAAGTTGTCAGATCGTCAGCAAATACGCTAAGTTTAACTTCACATTTACCAACTTTGATTCCTTTAATGTCATTATTTTCACGAATACTTATATTGACAATTTCAAGGGCAATAATAAATAGGTATGGTGACAAAGGATCCCCCTGGCGAACTCCTCTATTGACCTCAAAAATATCAGATGCGAAGCCATTATTCATTATACAGCTTGAAATGTCCGAGTAAAGTACTCTAATCCAGTGCAAAAAGGAGTCGCCAAAATTAAAAACTTTTAGTGTATGAAACAAATAATTCCAGCTCAAAGAATCAAAAGCTTTCTTAAAGTCAAATGTTGTCATAAGACCCGGAATATTCTGTAGTTTGGTATACTCCATTACATCATTTATTGACCTCACTGCGTCAAAGATCGTTCTCCCCTTGACATATGCGCATTGGTTTTCATGAATGATAAATGGGAGAGTCTTTTCGAGCCTTACTGCTAGAGCTTTAGATCCGATTTTATAGTCCACATTTAGCAACGATATCGGTCTCCAATTATCCACATATCTTCTATCCTTGTCTTTCTTTTCAATTAACCGAATAATTGCCTGCCGCTGGGAATTTGACAGTTTGCCATTTAAATATGCAGCATTTAAAGAGTCTACCAGAAGAGTGCCTAAAATTGGCCAAAACGGTTTGTAGAACTCAGCCGTAAGGCCATCATTTCCCGGCGATTTATTATTTTCAAATTTCTCTAGAGCTTTATAACATTCAGTGTAAGTCAGCAATCCATCACACTGTTGGCTTAGGTTATCCAATAACTTAGGTATGCTAACGTTCTGAGTCTTAAAGGAATGGAAAACATCTTCATCAAAATCTGAATCTCTATTAGCGTATAGATCTTGATAGAATTCTTTTAATTCAGCCATAATAGCTTTGCAGTTTGTCACTACTCGTCCTTGTTTGTCAAACAGCTTTCGAATACAGTTTTTCTTATTTCTAGATTTTTCAAGACCCAAAAAGTATTTGTTAATTTTTTCTCCTTTTTCATACCAATTAGCTTTGGACCGTATAATGTTTCCACGAGTAATGTAGTCATACTCAGAATCATATTCACTTTTAAGTTCTTCAAGCTGCAGTATATTCAGTTCAGTAGGATTACAAGCACAAAGTTCCTCACTTTGATTAAGTTTCTTTTCAAGATCAGTAAGTTTATTCCTTCTGTCTCTTGCTTTTGTTTTACAAAAAGAAATAGTACATTGTCTGATTTTATATTTGATCAAGTCCCAGAGGAGTCTTTTGTCGCTCACCTCTTGAAATTCTGTTAACCAATCTTGGTAACTAGAGGCAGATTAAGGTAGTTGTAATCATTTAAAAGGCTAGAGTTGAAGATCCAATGTGATGGGCCCCGGACTTTGTCCTCAAAGCTATTAATTTGCAAAGTGATGGCCGAGTGGTCAGATTTAAAGTGGTACTATGATCAAAAAATCATTTCCTTTTTTTCTTCAGATTTTGAAAGCGTGTTCGCTTAACACCTAACTGGCAAAATTTTGAGCTTTGAGTTTTATCCAAAGGCTGTTTATTTTGAGGGTAAGTTTTGGATTTTATGGTCCGCCATTACTCACGTTCAAAACTGGCCGATTGGACCTCAGAGGGTTGGATCTAGAGAAAATGACGTCATTTACTCACTAGCTTAAAATTTCAGCGTGTAAACGCAATTTATTATATATGCAAAACACGGGTTGAAAAGCCTGAAAGCCCGAAACTCCCGTGCTGCATATTAATTAGGCCGCTTACACACGCATTGCATTCTTGAACTAGTGCGTGTTTGACGTCATTTTCTCCTCGACCCAGCTCTCTCAAGATTTTAAAGTTAGTAATGGCGGAGCAATAAATAAGAAAATTCCAGCTAAAATAAACAGGTGTCTTTTTAAAATCAGAACTTAAAACTTGGGTGAGTTAGTGTTTAGTTAACATAGTTTTGAAATCCAAAGGAAAAACAAATTTTTTTTTTGGTCGTAGTACCACTTTAATAGAAGGTATTATATCCGAATCTTCAATAAAGTCCTGAAGTCCATCACTAATTGACCAATAATCTAGGCGTCGCTGAATAAGAGGTTTCCTTTGTCTCCACGTAAACTTTCTTTTGTTAGGGTTCCTAATTCGTCAAATATCAACGAGATCGTATGCCAGTTTAATCTCCATAATATTTTTAACCGAGTCTTTTTTTTCAACACGTCCACCGTAATTGTCCAATTCTTCATGTAAATGAGCGTTAAAGTCACCTCCGATGATCAACTGACTACTAAACGTCCCATCCGTTTCGTCTAAAGTTGACAAGATTCTTGAAAAAAAGGAACATTGCTCTGATGTTATGTTTGGGGCGTAAATGTTAAGTAATAAGAACGGAGAGTCTTGAATCAGAGCATCTATAAGAACGTAACGACCATCAGAATCAGACTGAGTGTTTTTCATTTCAAATTGTAATTTGTCATTTATTAAAATCAGAACACCTCTACTGTGATTGGTACCGTGAGAAAAGTACATTTTCCCGGGCCACTGAAATCGCCAACTTTCAACAATATCCGGAGTGCTATAAGTTTCCTGAAGAAAGGCAATATCAGCATTTTGCTTATGTAACCAATTAAATACTGCTTTTCTTTTAGTAAAATCCAGAATCCCTCGAGCATTTAAAGAAATTATTTTAAAAGTAACGTTATCAACCGGGGAGCAATCCATAGCTGAGTGAAGAAAACAAATAATTGTGAAGCGCCTCTTCAAATATTTGAGCTAAAACTTGAAAAAGGTATGTCGCTAAACCATCTAGACGTAAAAAACAAACCAAGACACTGACATCCTAAGTTAACAAAGAAAAATCTACAGGGAACTGCCCCAGCACGCACCCAGCCCAAGAAACTAACTTGAACGGCATGGTTACCTGCTTGAAATAGTTGTCAAAAACGGTCTCAGGGGAGCTCCATCTCATTTACCGACCCAAGTGTCCTTTGAAAAGAAGGGTACAAAGCCTACTAGGTGTGAATTGTTTCAAAGCGTAAAGAAAAACGTTCCTAATGAGCATTGAAAAAAAAAAAACGAACGGCGAAAAGAGACTAACAACAATATTTACATAGGAGCAAATTTTCCGTTTATAAACAACTTATCAGGTTCAGCTTTGCTAAAAGCAACTTTTAGTCCTTTCTTTTTCGCCTCCTTCAATTTGGGCATTTGTTTTCTTCTTCGTTCTATTATTTCCTTCGGAAAGTCCTCCAGAACTTTTATCAATGACGCACGATTAAAGGCCGAAAGAAGCCCTCAAAACTTTCTTTCTGTCGGGATATCGTAAGAATCTCGCAATTATAGGTCTTATCTTTCCTGCCACAGGTTTTCCAAGGCGATGAACTCTTTGCAGATCTATTTTCTCAGCCGGTTTATCCATACCTAGGTCATTTTCCAAGAAATCAATAAGAACCTCACGCGTGTTCACTTTCTCACCGTCTTCTGAATCTGCTTTTGTTTCTCTCTCTTCAATTCCAAAGAACTTCAAATTTTCTCTGCGACTATACGACTCCGCGTATAATTGTTTCGTGTGCAGGTCCTCCTTTGAACGTTCTAAATCCTTAAAACAACTTTGGAATTTAAATCAAACACAAGAAATCTTAAAGGAAGTAAAATTTATAAAATGCAGCAAAAAAACTATACGCCGTACAAATCGCATTGAAACAGCTTTGCATGCTCACCAAACTAAGTAGGCGTGGCCTCCCTTCAGGCATTTGCTAACTTCGATGATCTCGAACTCTAATGTATTCAAATTTCGCAGTCAGTCAATTATATGAACATTTCATATATTCTATCATTCGTTCGTTAACCTCATCGATACGGGATAAAAAATCGAACTCACAAGATTACAGTTTCATTAAAATTTCAATCAATATGCTCAATATCGGATTTTCATGAGGTTAAATAGGACAATATTGAAATTAATTTAGTAATAAGCCTCACTACAAACTCGCGTGATGTCATCCGCGGACGATCGGCCAAGCAGGGTTTTATCAAAGGAGTCGGCCCCGCTGGACTGGGGCGATATGGCGAATGGACGTGAACTTTTGAGCTGTGTAATTCTTAGTCCTCTTAGTCCTCTCAGTCCACAACGGTTTCCAATACAACCATATCATACAGAGGAACCAAAGCATTGTTCCCTACAGTGCTTCTGGGACAAGTAGAAGAAATAGCTATAGCGCGGCCGGAGGAAAAAGTGAAAAGAAAATTTCTAGCCAGATACTAAGGAGTACCGGTAGCCCTGGTGTGTGCTGTTAACGTAAACTTTTGATTTCTGAACAAGTTTTATCATAGAAAATTCGCGACAGAGAAGTGCTTTTTTCTCTGTTATCCTCGTAGCAACAAAACCGGCCTTTAGTAATTTGTTGTCAAAGGAACAGTATAGTGTAGATAAGACAATACTTAAGGCGCTTTCCTTTTGTCAGAACTAGCCGGCCAGACCCGTCTGTTTGCAAAGGAAATGCCATAATTTAATTGAAGGAACATTTGCACGCTAATCCCTCGCATGTAAACTCGAAGATATTAGCAGTTGTAACTACTCCGAAATTCGAGATGAAATAAAGTTTAGGTATGTATGTAAGTAGCAATAAAAAACTAAGGGCGACAAAATTTAATGAAAAAACTAGACACTCGATGAGCGTACACTGGGTTACCTGTGGTACGTGTTACTCAATAACAGAAGGGACTGAGTTGGGTGGTATTGAACTGCAGCGTTCCAGTCAATTTTTTCAAGTCGGGGGTCATTAAGACCATAAGTCGTGCCAGCAGAGGCCCTTTGCCTCATACGTTGATACGACGAAACAGATCTTTTTCTGAGGTTAAAAACTTGGCTACCATCCTATTATTCATTAATATTTTGTCAGAAAGAAAAAAAAACCAGTGATCTTTAGAAAAAATAGGCACGCATCGCGTATGTGTGGTAGTGCAGTAACACAGCACTTTATTCCACATAGGCCACTTTGGAAAATACCATAATAATCTTTGTCTGTCCCCCCAAATTTTGCATAAGCATTGTTTCCAGTTTCTCTTGGGACTTTCAATGGTCCCAAGAGAAAACAAAAACAATGTTCATGCAAAATTTGGGGGGACAAACAAAGAGTATTATGGTATTTTCCGAAGTGGCCTGGGGTCAACTGAGCTGCGTTTTGTCTTCCAGGATATTCAAGTTCAATATATAGCTCTAGTAGTGCACGATAGGAGGCGAGGTGGTTAGGGTTAGGGATTAGGCCTTCTGGCTTGTAAGCAGAGACCACTTAACTTTTAATAGTACACAATATTGTTTTGGTATTATATATCATTGTTGTGTCACGGTAAAAGTCTTAAGTAAATAGCCCCCTGAGAAGACATGTGGTTCCTCGCAAAGTACTAAACCCAGAAAGATTGAAGAAAATAAAAGGGAATCGAAAGACATTGGCTTCTACGCTGACATGTTGATCATTTCCAACTTCCCTCACAACTTCTTTTCACCACAAGTTTAAGCGTGCACTCTGACCGTCTGACAGCTTTGTAATACAAAAGTTCATTGAAGTTAATCCCCCCAGTCCGGCGGGGTTAGTACCTAAAAAATATACCACTCAGTAACAGAAGCAAAGGACCGAAAATTCTATTTTAACGCCCAAAAATGCGAACTAAGCAAGGTACAGATTTTGTTAGGTTGCTTTATGCAAAACAAATATTGAAGCAAAAGTGAACAAATATTGATACACAGTTTTTAGGAAGAGCAGAAGGAAGTTTTCAGGATGGTCGATCGAGAATAAAATATTTTGCCATCAGCAACAACATTTACGACATGAAAACAACATTAATTTTGAACCCCGAATATAAAAAGTTACGATCAGCGACAAACATTTTGGGAGATTTTTGCTACGTTCAATTTTGTTATTGTACTTTTGGCTGCACAAGTGAAGCGCAAAATCGAAAGTGACATCGGATTCACCGGGCGAAGTTACCGCGGCGTGTTTACTCGCGAAACAGTGAAGCATCTGTGTCAAACGATGGCTAGATACAAGGTTTTGTTTTTGTTAGTTTTCTTTTTCTTTCAAGTGTTATAAAGTTTGACAAGAAATGTGCGAATTAAACACAAAGATCACAATCGCCCCACTCTTGAGTTTGACCATTTTTTCTGCAAAGTCAAAAATTTACTCTCCAAGATGAGGTTATTTATCACCAGGTACTTCCATCGTTTTGGAAATAGCAGCTACTTTATTATTCATCAGCACCACAATTTTTTGCTGGTTTTGGGGCTCAACTCAAGCACGCTTCCAACAGACCTGTTTATTTTCGTGAACCCTTCCTATCACATTTCAACCCAGGTATGCAAATTTGTTAAGCTCGAAAGCGTACACAACATGGTATTAAAGTTAAAAAGGCTGGAAATATCTCGGCCAAATTCTTTTCCAGCGAAAAATTAATTGAAACAAACAATTTCAATTGCGTGCAATTAAACAATTTTTTGACAGTTCACATCAAACCCTTTTCGACTCGGAACCTTGACCGTAAATAATGAGGCACAAAAGCGACAACAACTTTCATGCGACTTGAGTAAACACTGTGATGCATTGAAGGCGTTCGATTCCTTCAATGTTTGTTAAATCCATAAAAAAATTGCTATTTGATTTCAGTGTTTTATATAATACCAAGTTAGTAAAATATTAGAAACAAAGCTCACTTGATATCCAAAGGCGAAAAATGAAGTTGTTGTCGAAGAGCATTACTCGTCGCTTAAAATCCAGATATTTACTTTTTGTTTAAAGGTCCACTAAAACGCCTTTCGACTTTCGACTTTCGACGCCACTGAATTAGTGAAATTTCCAATTGTTACCGGAAGACTGTGCAGAGTTGAGAACAGGTAAATACAAATAGCGAGACAACTGAGATAACAGATCCACTTTATGGATTCCTTCTCTGTCTTTGTTGAACCCATACTGAGTTACCAGAGAATTGTTCAGTTGGTTTCAGTGTTGTACAAAAAAAACCACACTTGGCAAAATATTAGGACTACAGCTCACTTTGATTACGGCTCGACGGGCGACAGATTGTTGTCGACGTCCATTACTAGTCGCTTTTAAGATTCCACCGCCTGTCCTGTTCAGTATCCAATTAACTTGCCATTATTGAGCTCTACAAGGGTATATTTTGTTTAAAGATCCACTAAAACGCCATTCGCGTTACATGACTTTCGACGCCATTGCCAGTTAAGTTAATCATTCTTCTGTGTCCACCAGAGAAATCTACGCATTTCCCACTACCCTCTGGATCCTAAGAAAATACGCGCAGAAGGCTGTATGCACAAAGACACCACTTAGCAGGGGAGTGACAGGCAAGACTTTTACCGACACGGAAAAGAAACGAAAAAAAAAAAAAAATAAACTAGACGCTCCATGAGCGTACACTGGGTTGCCTGTTGTACGAAGGGACTGAGTTGGGTGGTATTAAACTGCAGCGTTCCAGGCAATTTTTTTCAAGTCGGGGGTCATTAAAGCCGTTTAAAGGGTCACTCAGAAGTCGTACCAGCAGAGGCCCTTTGGCTCACACGTTCATACGACGAAACAAATCCTTCTCTGAGGTTAAAAACCGGGCTGCCGGCCTATTAATCATTTGTCAGAAAGAAGAAATTCCTGTCCTCTTTAAAAAAAATAGACACCCATTGCTTACGTGTGGTACTGAAGTAACACAGCGCTTTATTCCATATTGTCAACCGAGCTGCGTTTGTCTTCCAGGAGATTTAAGTTGTCTTTGCGTAATATGTAGGTTTAACAGTACACGATATTGTTTTGGTATTGTATATTGTAGTTCCATGGTAGAAGTCTCAGTTAAATAGCCCCCTGAGAAGACATGTGGTTACTAGCAAAGTACTGAACCCACAAAGATTGAAGAAAATAAAAGGGAATCGAGAAACATTGGCTTCTGGGCTGACATGTTGATCATTAACGCTAACAAATGCGCACCAAGCAAGGTGCACATTTTGTTAGCTTGCTTTATGCGAAACAAATATTGATGCAAAAGTAAAAAAATAGTGATACACAGTTTTTAGGAAGAGCAGAAGGAAGTTTTCTGGACGGTCGATCGACAATAAAATATTTTGCCATCGGTGACAAAATTTACGACATGAAAACAACATTAATTTTGAACCGCGAATATAAAAAGTTACCATCAGCGAAAAACATTTTGAGAGATTTTTTCCAAATCGGCAAGATTTCCGTACAGGTCCCTACTTCATTATGCATACGCTCCTTTGTTTCAAGAAACTAGCGATAACAATAGATGTCTTTTGGGACTGTGGCGCTTTGTTCTTTCTTCTTAGAGGTTTTTTTTAAAAGTCTAAATGGACTTTGAAAAAACCGGTCGAACTTCTGACTGAAATACGGAAAATCGAATATTTTTCCCTGCAATTTCGGCACTTTTCCTGCAATTTTACCCATTTTTCAATTTTAGAATAAGTGCAAGAAGTTGAGTTTCAAGCAATCGTTGTAATAGGGTTCAGATTGTCAAACATAACAAACAAACCAAATAAAAGTACTGTCATAAAAAAATTAATGGCTACCTGCTCTTTTTATCGTGAAATTGTTCTTTCTGTCGGCTTACGAATTCGCCGAGACACTGCAAAGTGTATGTTTTCTTCCTTCCCTGTATTCAGGATCACGAACGGTGCATTTAGTGGGATTTTGCGATTTATTGCTCTTTGTAGAGATCGGCAATATGCTCAATGATGCTTCCAAGTAAACAACTTTTGTAGAGATCCATGGATGTTCCCGTACGAGGCATACTTCGTTTCACTCCCCATCATGTCTTTTCAATGCCCTACTGTGGGCTCGTTTGTCTGGGTCGACGAAGTTTAGGCGATGGTTAACTGTGAGATGATGTTAGCCCTTGTCTTGTAGGCAATTGTAAACTTTCCGGCCACAGGTAGCTAGGACTAATATTTTTTCAAGGAAAGTTTACTGTCAGAAAATTATGTGTTCTCGCGGATTGAAGGTTATCCATTGCAGTTTTTTCTTGAGCATCGCGAAACAGATCTATCTCCTGATACACTTTGTCTTTGCCAACTGACTGCGTTTCCATACGGGTTTTGGACACGGAAGACGAAAGTAAATTGTTTTCTTTGCACCACTCTATGCACCGCTTGGAATAGGCTATAAGGCAGGGACAATTTCCAAATGTTTAAATCTCCCTTTGCTGACGCCTAGTTTACTTCGTAAGCCATCTTGATTATTACGAAGACACAAGTTTGTTTCAAAAGAAGGGAAACATGAAACGATTTTAATTGCAATGAACTCGTGCATTAAAGTTTCCCATGAAAGATGCACCAATCAGACTGTAAGCGTGGTACACTCTTCCACGCAGTGAACTTCTAAGTGTGCCGCACGCACGGGGCATGAAGGAAAAGCAGGTCACAGTTCACAGCAATACTGGAAAACCTAAAAATATCACAGGGACTAACCTTAAGCCAAAACAGTGCCTTTAGCCGTAATTAGGGTTACGGTTAGCATTATTAAAAAGGGATAGGTTGTTTCAAGAGTACTAAAACTGGGATCTCTTAACGGTAACGTACGAGTGCAAGTTCGATTGTAGGTGCTCGGCGCGGCACGTGCATATAATTAAGTATCATTGTTATGTAAATAGTCAGCCAGAATTCAAAATAAATATCATTTTCAAGGTGTGAATTAGCAACTTGACACGTTAGCTCAGTGGTGAAGAACAGGGACAAGTAATCCAGATGTTTACAGTGGGTCGTAATTCAAGGCAAGCTACGAGTGACATCTTGGGATAAAATGGCAGAAAAAGCCGAGCGCGATCTGGAAATAAGAACAAGACGAAGGGATAGAAAGAGGAAAGCTGGGACGAAAACGAGTAACGGTGTGGGCGATGAAGTGAAAGAAGAGATAGAGGGAGGGAGAGATAAATGAGATCCATTTTTATTCATCCCGAAAGTACAAATTACCAATGTATTATTCGGTTCTCTTGGGTATAAGTATTGTTCTACAAAACAATAGCGTGAATGAATAATTAATTTATTCTGCATGCATAATGAAGTAGAGACCTGTACGGAAATCATTCTTGCTAAGGTGAATTTTGTTATTGTACTTTTGGCTGCACCGAGTAAATCGCAAAATCGAAAATTACATCGAATTCAGCGGGCGCCGTGAAACAGTGAAGCATCTGCGCCAAATGATGGCAAGATACCGGGTTTTTGTTTTTGTTAGTTTTCTTTTTCTTTCAAGTGTTATAAAGTTTGACAAGAAATGTGCGAATTCAACACAAAGATCACAATCGCCCAAATCTTCAGGTTGACAGTCAAAAATTTACTCTCCAAGACGAGGTTATTTATCGCCAGGTAATTCCATCGTTTAGGGAATAGCAGCTACTTTATTATTCATCAGTGTCACATTTTTTTGCCGATTTTGGGGCTCATTTTGCTGAAACTCAAGCACGCTTCCAACAGACCTGTTTATTCCCCGGATCTCACATCCTTGTTTCGACTTCTTTCCTTTCAGTGTAGCCTAAGTAGCTTTAAATACCCTTAAAACGGAGCACTGATGGAAAGAGGGGGGTAAAATGAGCACAGTCGGCTTCCTCGGAGAATACTCTCTAGAGAGTAAAGGAACTTCCGACGTTAAATAAAGTGTACCTCTACCTTTACCTTTTCGTGACACTATACCACAAAAATGCTCCCGTATCACATTTCAACACACG
>OX421447.1:1312500-1320000 GCA_949126865.1 Montipora capitata
TATGTAAAAGAGAGATTTGCGCGGCAAGAGGAAATCGAAGCAAGTTTATCCGGTTGACTGGCAATGGATAGCATCTTCACAGGGTAGAATCTGGGAAGCCCGGGAGCAATTT
Organism: Montipora capitata; assembly: GCA_949126865.1. Lineage (NCBI taxonomy): Eukaryota > Metazoa > Cnidaria > Anthozoa > Scleractinia > Acroporidae > Montipora > Montipora capitata. The sequence goes on from OX421447.1 coordinate 1,312,613, forward strand.
ACAAAATTGGACTGAACTTAGCATCCGACTAAACTGGTTCCGTTTACAAATAATTTGACGCCTTCGTCAAAAAGCTAAAGAAGTGTATGATTCATTATTTGAAAAGAAAATGGGCCAGATGATTGACTGATGATCCTCAAAAAGCGAATTCATCATTTTATTCCCTGAGGTCACTAACATTTTAATTGTTTATTTCTAAAGGACAGCAGAGCGAATTCAGAACAGTTTCCGAGGCGGTTTTGGCGAGGGATTTGTGACGGCATGTGGTGGGCAGTTGTTACAATGACAACAGTGGGGTAATTTTCAAGTTTGGTGCTGTTGGCACTTTGTGTTGAAATATTTTTGCTAAGAGGAGCGCGCTAATTTAGTAAACAAAGATAATGTTAGTCACGAAAGGATAATGTGTTTTATCCTTGCTAAATGCATTAAATAGTGAATTTTAAGCGAAAAGACTCAGGTTGCATACTCGGACTGAAGTAACTTCAAGTGCTTCAAAATGCAGTTATAACTCTTCAGCCGTCATGTTACGATTGCATGAATATAATTCAGCAAAGACCAAGGAGTTTTGCGATTTTGATAATGACAGGAAGGATACTTTAAAAGGGGCAAATTTTATTTCTCTTCGCAGGCCCGTAGCAGGCCTGGAAAAACTGAGGGGGCATAAAGATTTTCAGCAACTTGTATTTTGGAACAGTTTGGGGATTTTGGGTTCGGAGGACGCATTGGACGAGTATAAGCCCGTTCTTCGTAGGGAGGGGTGGGGGATGGAGGCATAGCGGTGATGCCCCCGCCCCCTCCCCACTTCATAAAAATGTTTGAAAACGAAACACCAGAAAGCGTATTTCTCATCATTTTGGGCATTTAAATTTCAAACAAAAGAACAGTACTTTTCAATGATCTAAGAGGATTGGTTTAGTAGTAATAAGTGATCACAAAAACATGAATATTTATTTCCATGGATTCGTTGTTGGAACTTCACTATCCCTGGTAATCCCAATAAAATTCTAACGGGAGTTACAAAAAAAAAAATCATTGACTATCTTTCTCAACGGAAGTTCAACAGTTGTACAGAGTCAATTCATTAGTGCTTGCTGCACTGCCTCAGCCATCCTCGTTCTCAGAGCTGCGATCCTCTTGGCAAGCGCTACGGATCTCGAGCAAACCAATGGATATCGAAAAAAATTACAAAACAAAACAAGGGCTGTGTCTGAATCTTGAAATCAAAAAAAGGTTTCACCTGTAAGAGTCACCATAGTATTTGTAGAGGAGCTCCGCGCGCGCCAATGGTGCGCGCGCGCGGAGCACATTGTTAAGAAAATATGTTAATGCTAACCCATCGATGCGAGAAATCTTGGTTTTATAGCCATGACGTTATCAACCGTCCGTACATACATACGTACGTACGTACCTACGTACATCCACCCATCCATGTATGCCAATGTGACCAGGTACTCACCTGAACATAAGCGAGGCTTCATTTTTTGTGCGCTTTCTGTGGCTCGACGCGGCTACACGGCCATACTACATCAAAAGAAAGTTCTTACACAGTCAACGCTTTTCGTGTTCAGGTGGAAAATGGTTTGAAAGATGTTTTCTTTCTGCACTTTTTGCTGGTTTCAATCCAGTTTGACATATCATGATATCTGTGGTCCACACTGGTGGCTACGCAGTTATTCAAGTCAATACCACAGAGTCAAATCAAATCCACGATTAAAAGATTGCATGTTCTTATAAAATTGTGCTAAGGAGAGTAAGGGGGGGGGGGGGGGATGTCATCACTTATAATGAGCCTAAAATATAAACGAATCTCCACCCTGATTGTTTCATTATGACCCTGTTGTTTTTTCGTTATTTCCCTGTAAAAACGGTGTAAAAGACTTTAGGGATTTATTGAATGTTTCGTACGTAGGTATGGCGACAAGTCCCCAAAGTCGTGTTTTGCTCGATTGTTCGCGACAGTGTGGATGGTGGCAGGTATTGTTCTCCTGTCCATGTTCACTGCTCAAGTGTCTTCCCGTTTAACAGCACAGGAACTCAGGAGTGACGACCATTTAGTCGATAAAAAGGTATCTAATGATTGTAATGAATGCATTATTTTGGATTGAGGTGGTGCAATTTTATTGTGAACTAAGAGGGAACCTCCACTCCAGCTTTAAATTAAGGAAATAATGTTTTCAACGCCCTGTTTACATTTTTTAAAGAAAATGCGTTTGTATCCGAAATAAATGAATTTCAGAATCGCGTACAAATAATTGTGACGTGTTAAAGTTGTCCTATTCTTGTTGTACAAAGCTCTTTACGTCAAAACAAGAAAACAACCGTAACGCGTCAAAATGATTTAGCCACAGTTGATTAGTGCACGGCCTTCTGTGCGAGAGGTCCCGAGTTCGATTCCTTTTGACCTCACATCCTTGCTTCGACTTCTCCCCATTCTGTGTATCTTCAGGTAGCTTTTTCTGTGACTACATAACAAGCATTTTTTAAGGATTCAGTCCCTTCCTTTGCAGCGCACATGAGATCACTCTTGTTGGTTACACCAAACGCCTGGCGGAAACAAACCTTTCCCTCTACTGCTCTAATTAATGCGATAAAATCGATTCCTTTTTTCCTTTTATTTGTAAAATATGTCTTTTAGATTGGAGTTCCACGTGTTCTTGATGGTTCAGATTACGTAGACGACACTATGGGGTTTACAGTTGTTGAAGGTATCATTGAAATCACTTCTTAAGAGTTCGTAAATTCGAAAATATTTTCTTTTTTGGACCACCAATGAAATTAAACTTCAAGTCTCACTTAAATGAAAACGTAGCGATGTAAAGCTATTTCTATAACAGCTTTGGATTTTCCATCTTTACAACACTTTTATTACATTTTCAACTTTGCAGCGTTCGTAATTTTTAAATGATAAATGGGAGTAGGGCTGACGCCGAGTGGTGAGAGCACTCGCCCTCCCAACTATGTGGTCCGGATTCAATTCACAGACTCGGCGTCATATGTGCGTTGAGATTTTTTTGGTTCTCTACTCTGCTCCGAGAGATTTTTCTCCGGTGATTCCGGTTTTCCCCTCTCCTCAAAAGCCAACGTTTGAATTTGCGTTGATTCAGTTTAATGTACAGCGGTGTCCCCAAGTAGTGCCCTAGAGCTGCAAGACTTGACACTTAAATAAAATCTATCATTACCATTATTATTATTATTATTATTATTATTATTATTTATGATGAAACAATAGCAACTAAATTTCAGAATGTTAAACAAAGAAACGCATTCTTAAAAGCCGTTTGCATAGTTTTTCCTGTTCTCTACCACGAAAGTACTTTACCCTAAAAATTGCTTACAAAAATTGTTTGTGCTTGGTTCAATTTTAGAAAAAAAAAAAAAGAAACATCACTTTAAAACGTTCTGTTGTAAATTTTAGCCATCGACGCACCTAATATGTCAGCTGAAAAGTTAACTGAGATGAAATTGGATTCTATCTTGGTGTTCCATTGTGATGACAAGATTAAGGATGATAAGATATGGGATGTGCTTCAGTTTATGGCGCCGTTGCACATTGGTGCCGAGTTTTACTATGCGCCGAGGGATGGTGAACCCATGGAATTTGACACCGAGGAAAAGTACATCAAATGTATAAAAAAGACAATAAATGCGAAATGCAGAAAGAAAAATCCAGGAAACAAGAGCAGAAACTCAAGGTCAGGACACTCGTGCAACAAGCTCAACAAAGAAAAACTCAAGTTTGAGTTTAAATGGGTTTACTTCAAAGACCTGCCACAATATCTCATCCCATTCGGCACTATGATTGGACTGATTATCCTGTGCTTCATCGTCGGAACGGTCTGGGACTGTTGCTGTCAGAGAAGGAAAAACAAATTTAAATCTTCAGGTAATTATGATCTTTATTTCATGTGCACAGTTAAGGGCGCATCGGTGACTAACTTAAAGGCCAGTGTTTGCCTGCTTTCAGCGCATGTCGTATGATTAGCGGCCCTAGGGCCCGTTTCCTGAAAAGTCCCGATAACGTTTCGTGCCCGAGATCGAGAAAAGCCGTTTTAATTGCAATCGGCTTTGTTGAATAAGCTGATCTTTTAAAATGTTTCCAAGATAACAGAAGCCAAGATGATGGTGAAGTTTAACTTGCTGGCTTAACGACCATTTGCACAAAATAAATAAGCTTGACTGCCTAGAATTACAATGCTAATTTCTTGCATATGGAGATCTATCAGTATAACCCCATTTACGTCGATACTTATCCCCGGCCTTGATATAAAATATTGCTAAATAGTGAAAGCCGTGCACTATTCAAGTGGTCGCACTAGTTTGCTGAGACATGGAAATCCGGGAAAAGACAACGGGGCAGGGGCTCGGAGCCTCGCTATAAACACTGCAGTAATCTAAGTTTACTCCGTGAAGGTACAGCTAAGAGCGCCCGTCACAGAAGTTGCAATCCGGTCTTAACTAGACCATCCTTACTCCTCCCGTATCTATGATTGGCTCACTTTTCTAGCCCAATGCATCACGTGAACAATGTGGGTCAAAGTTGACGACACAAACAGCATCATTCCTCCTTACAGGAATAATGCCCCTTTTTAAACTCCGAGCAGTCGGTTTAGTTTACGAAAGTCTTACTCACACTTTTTCTTTCTTTTTTGAAAACAGACCCGGAAGCTTCTCAAACAGGTCTTATTCTCGGCAAATCACGCAAAGAGGAAGAGCGAATGCTAAATAATGAAGTGACATCATGTTAAGAAACCATTTAATACTTAATAACATATAATAAAACAGTTGACAGCTTCTTCTTAGTAGCCAATAGAAAGCACCGTATCAATTATTTTCTTTTATAAGTTCCAAGCAATGAGTCAGACAATAAGTTAAGTTCAATCTGGTATATAAAATACGAAATTGCAAGAACAAACAGGCCACGCCCTTGATCTAGAGAGAGATTTGATAACGTCGATGTAAATTTGTAAATTTGAAAACTAAAACATGGGCGTAGCCAGGATTTTTCAAAGGGGGGGTCACACTCTGTCAAACAGAGGGTACTCGCGTTTTCGCAACCTGAATATTGTAGGTTGTTTGAGTAAAAAACGGCTTACAAAGGGGGGATCACGGGCACCCCAGAACCCCCCCCCCCCCAATCTGGCTACTTCCTTGTAAAAGGTTTTAAAATTTTAATATTCCTTATGAAATCAGTTATTGTTATCCGTAACAACATTAGATAAAGTTACATCTATGCTAATAAAGGCTCAAAACTTAGGAATTCTAATTGTAATAACCGTAATGCTGTAAAAAAATATTTCAAATGACTGTCGAATTCGAGTCGAATGGAAGATTGGTTTCAAGTCCAAGGGAACAATACTGAACAGTTTCAATATTTTCGGCTGCAGCATGCCGAATATGCTAGACAGAAAGAACAGTTGACAAAACAGTCCTTGGCAGCTGTTTATTTTGTTTTTCTAACAGCTGTATGACTGAACAACCGAGATCACCTAAGCGGCAGTCATATTTGCTTTCTTTGTGATCTGTTTTTTAAGGAGACTACCTTTAGAATAAAACACAAGCAGATGGGTGAAAGTCCTTGGTACCCCTCATATTGTTTAAGGTTTAACCGGCGTTTTTAGGACTTCGCTTTTTGGTAAACAAGCGGGATTTATTTTATTGATCTTTTCAAGCGGACGTATACGTAGTTTATAAGGAGACGCATAGTTGTTGTGATCCATTTTTGCCCCAAGGGAGTTCTTCGTTAACAAGAAAAATCGTCTGGCTTTAGAGTAAAAATTTATGAGTGGCCCTCTTAAGAGAAAATTGGTTAAATTTTTTTCATCTAAGGAATCAACGATTCTAACAAAACGAGGCAGTTGTGTAAGACCCTTGATAGTCTTCACCTTGAAATCAGCGGATATCTTTAGATTTTGCTTTTTACTAAACTTAAGGAGTTAATTTATCTACTGGAAAAGTCAGATTTAAATTGCCTTATCACTGACAACATCGAATAGAAAACTACTGGCTAAATTTATGACTGTAAAATTATCCTGTACAAGTAAATCTTGGTAAAATCAATCAGCCCTTTGCAATTACTACTGAGCATGTTAGATGATTAAATGGTTGATTGTAGTATCGGTATCTTCTAATATTCTTCGCGATTTGATCGTAGGGTTATGTATTCAGATTTCTTTGTGATAAAGATATGATAAAGAAATGAATGAACAAGTAAATAAAATAAACTTCGATAGCGCTTATTCAGTGCATAATGCTTGAAAATTAGATATTATTATTATCCCTCCATCTTTTGAACCGCTCCAGAAAACAAAGAGCCAACGATGACCACAACTTAAACATATCACTGTAATTGTTACAAATAATTTAACCGTCGTAAATAATGGCAATCATTGTTTTATGTGAATTTATATCGAAGTTATAACTGACATTTTACATGGTGAGAACGCAGAGAGCAGTACAAACCAAAGTCAAATGCATTACTAATTCGGCATTTTCCCCAAACACACATTGTTTTCCGAACCGCCACACACTGTATGAACAGGTGTTCGGCCAACTGAAAGACCTGGGAATCGAACGCACAAATCGATTTTGCTCACCAAGATTAAGCCCTCAAAAAATTATAGCTTTCACATTTAGGGGGATGTATGACTTTGAGTTTGGTTTCTGTAAAAACAAAAATCATTAAATTTGTAATTTAATGATGCTTTAAAAAACATTCGTACCCAGTCTCCTCGCAGCATGACTCGAAATGTTCTATTATAACCAGTAGGCATGCACTATCGTTCAATTTGTGAGCACATTCCCTGCTGAGACAGTCAGGTTTTCCAACGAGGTGTCGAATATGGTCACTTTCTTGGTCCTTTTGGTTCTTTTTAACGAAGCTTCTGGAGGAGAAACATTTTTAAATGCTGTGAGGTAAAAAGTAATATATTGTGCTTTTATTTCCGCCTGCCGACTCCAATACAAAAGTTTTATCCAAAGTAGTTTTACTTTGTTGCTCATTAAAAAGCGTAACAAAGTACATGTCCAAACTATGGACTTCCTCTTAGTAGTGAAAAGTGTTGAGTTGGAATAAGAAAAAAAGGAAAAACTTTGTATATGCCGTGAATTTCTCAAGCTGTTCCTGTTAGAAAACAAACTCTTCTTTCGACGAAAGTGAAAAGTTGAAAAACAAATCCAAAGTCATCCTCTCCCACGGATGATTATGGTAAATCAACTGTAGCATTAGAAAATCTTGAATTCTTTGTAAAAAAAAGTAAAGTCCTTTAAGACATGAAAGGTAGAAAGGTCATTGCACTTAGTACAAGCAATGAAATCTTGACTTCGCGCTCTCCAAACTGAGCCGGCGCACGGTCATGCGCGGTTCGAATCCCGTTCCTGCCTAGATTTTC
>OX421447.1:1325000-1330000 GCA_949126865.1 Montipora capitata
GTTCCCAGCGGAGAGACAGCTTATTGTTCTTGCCATCCAACATGGCTGCCGTGACGTCAGATGCATATCATCGATACTGGTAAAATGTCACAACTCCAAAACGTTGAGAAAAGTTAAACTGAAAATAGTAAATTGGACATTTTATATCTCGAGACGACCCAAGGGCGAATTGCAGATAGTGTTTCCAAGAAAAAGCAGCTTTCCGATGTTTTGATAGGTAGAATCAGTCATATTTGTAAGCGCAAAATCGCATAAATAAATACAATTGTACTTACGCCGGGGAGAAAACATTTGGTATAAGCAAGTCGAGCACGGCTGCAACATATTCTTCCTTGTACGTGACACCAAAATGGTCACACCGCGTGGGATCGAGGTCCTCAAAACAAATTGAGTCGAGTAGTCAGCCACACAAAGGTGGCGGCCAAACCCTGAAATCGTGCAGCATCCTGCGGTAACCAAAGAGCTTTCCAAAATTCGTTGAGCGGCACCGTTTGATTGCGTCCCGCTTCGTTCGAAAACTGCAATAACTCAAGGCAAGAGCTCATTAAGGGGAGCCTTACCAAACTTGACCTAAGGAGTCAACGCTTTCCCGAGTAGTTTTATTTACAGAACGCCCCCTTGGGAGATTCAGCACGCCCACCGTTGTAAAAGCCAATCAAAACAAAGCTATCTCAATGTCAAGAGAAATATGATACTTTCCTCTGGAAAAACCTGTTCCTAATCATTTTACTCGAGAAAGGGTTGACTCAAGGAATTAGTGGAGATAGAGGATCCCCTTTGATGAGCTCCTGCTCTACAATAACCATATTCCCGTTATGAATGAATTAACGAAATGAACCATACACTGAACTGCGGATGCGAAATAGCGTCGAACCGGTATCGCGAGGTCAAGGGTTCAAACCCCTTGAAGTTCTCAATTTTTCAGGCCTCTCTGCGCAATTGCTAAAATTGCGTTCATAACTGCGAAGATCATAGTTTCACTTGATAAAGGCAACTTATTAGATAGAATTGTATTTGGCCGCTGTTCGACTGTCTCTTATCACGTGACCAGTTGTTTGGTATTCAGTTAGATGTTCTATCTTTTATGGATATTCTAGAATATGGGCATGAATTTGACTTCCTGTTCATCCAGTTTTACAACAATTACTGCTACCCAGGAGGACAGTACTTTCTATCCGTGATGGACACATGGTTGAACTGGGCACGAAGTATTCCGAATGGGCCTCTCATTGTTCTTGGTTTGCCTGCTGGACCAAAAGCTGCTGGCAAGCCGCATTATTATTTTCCACCAGATAAACTTGCCTCGGTATATAAGGTAACAATGAAAGAAACAAGTGTTCGCAATTCCCGAACAAAAAGGTTCACCAACAGATTGAATCGTTTGACTCACTCGAGATTGAGAGAAAATTACGTGACATGTGAGTCGCGACTAATATTTTCCGACCTTGGTAGCCGGGTAACAGGAATCTATCTGTGCAGAGCCAAATCGTAAAACGCAAAACGATCGCAACCTATGACCTTGAGTGGCTTTGGGTTTTGAATACGTTGTTAATTATGAAGTAAAGTTGCCTAAAAATAAATTCACTTAGGTTTGTCGATTTTATCACTGATTTGAACAAAACCGAAGGTTTCAATTCTGTATTTTTCTATCAATGTTAGCAAATCCGCGACAAGCCTGGAGTTGGTGGAATGATGTTTTGGGACTGCTCTTGGGTACAAAACAATATTATTAATGGCGAAGATTATGGTGCACATGCATTTAAGCAGCTGCGTAGCTTCACCAATCCACCGTCTGTCACTACAAAAAGCCCGAGTACGCATGCTCCTCCACCCACGACACAGCATCAATCAGCACCGTGGACTAAAACTACACAGATAGCAACGAGGCCAATGAGCACTCCGGCAACAGCAACATCTCCGCCTGTCACGACCTGTAAGTTTTAGCACCATGCGAGTTTTAAACAAGAGTTTGCATAAGAAACAGATTAGAGGAGTTCCCACAAAATTTTTTATTTGAATCCCAAACTGAGATTAAATCCTAACCCTGACTTTCGAAAGTCAGGGTTAGTTAGCAGACTGTAAACCTGTACTGACTAAGCAAGAGAAAAATAATTAACTGAGAAATGTGCTCAAAATCCTGGCTCCGATCCTGGCTCAAAATCCTACTAAAAATCCTGAGTCGATGTTTAGGTATCTCCAACGTTGTGTGGCCGTGTTTCACCAACTTTTCAAGATATATCATGATTTATAGATTCCACTTACCCTGGACTACCATAAAAGCAAGATATAAGCAAGAACACGACGATGCAGCAAGAAAACTGGAGAGATTCTACATTTGTCGGATGTATTTCAATGCATCCTTTTTTAGAACAGAATGGAGAACTAACTATTTACTGTTTTTATTTAATCATTTAGCACCGGGGAGCTGTAGCAAGGCTAGTGGTTATTTCCCTGATCCATCAGACTGCACAAAGTTCATTATTTGTGCCGGAAAAAAGACTTTCTATCAAAACTGTCCACCAGGATTGCTTTTCAACAAGAACAAGAGGTTGTGTGATTGGCCCCATAATGTAAAATGCTGATAAACAAAAAAAAGTAAGAAATAAAGGAGGAAATTAATAAAGCTCGCTTTAATCGTGACTGATTTCAAAAAGTTGTTTTTAACTTTTTTATTCTTAAGATAAAAAAATGTTATGAAATGGAGATTTGTGTAGGAAATCGCAGGTATACTCGAGTACAATTCGGAATTAATACATACGAGTGATTTTTTGACAGTTTTCAAATTTGACGGCACTTTGCCAGCAGAGCCTTTCTTAACTTGACGAGAAAGGACTCTGCAGAAATCGTGTTAAGTCTTTATTGAGTATGCGCAGGCCGTTCCTTGGAGACAGTCTCAAACCTAGGCCAAGTCTCGATCGCACTCCTTTTTCGTACTGAAGGCTCTATTTTGACCTTCGCCTTGACAAAAATATAATGCCCGCGCTGCCTAAACCGGTTTGACCGGAGTGACTAGCCAAGAAACCTGGGCTGCGGCGACTTAAAAAGACTTGACAAGACTTCTGTAGAGCCTCACATCCTCGCTCTCTGCCGAGTTTTAGAGAGGCTCTGTTTGCAGGGTGATTTGACGAGACCCCCAGAAAAAAACAACTTATCAAAAAGTTCATAGCAAAACATATTACCCTTCTGGGGACAGGATATTGGCGCATTGGTCCTTCGCCATTGTGGCCAACCTAAGGGGGATGGGTTTGTTAATCTCTACTCAGATTTTTCTTCGGGTATTCTGGTTTTCCCCTCTCTTTCAATAACCAATGTTTAGCTTGATGAGATTTGAATGTACAGTTTCCCCAATTTAGGTAACTCACCTCAGGGTCTTCGTATTCTTGATACAGGCGTGGGAAGTGGAAAATGAAGACCCCGCGTTAATTCACTGAAAACTGTGACTCAATTGCCTTTGTAAACAACGGGAACATGATAGCAGAAATTATAAAATGGTGTATGGAACGCTTTTAAAGGTTCATTTAAACGATTTCAACATTTGCTTCAACTTGCATTCAGCACCACAAACTTCAGTAAGCTTTTCAGAGGTTATCGTCAATTAAGAGCTTGAAAATATGAAGAAAAAAAAAATGCATTCAACACTCTATTCTGGGTGAGTTTGAACAGGTCGTTCAACATTGGTGAAATGGTAGAAAATGTTGAAAGTGTGTTGAATCTCATTTGAACTAATTTCAGTAAACGTTCACCATTTCTTTTCTTACGGAAAATGTTGGGTGGATTTGAAGCCGTTTAAACAATTCGGCCGTAAATCTGAACGGGAGAGTCTTGTTCCTAGTTCCTCACAGTCAAAATGTGCAATAAATTGTTTACGCGATGTTGGCGCGATGTTGGCGCGATGGCCTCCGCAAAACTTTTGTCTTTGCCAACATCTGCCCAACATCCGTTCAACTTTGTTGAATGCATATTGCAGCAAACTAAAGTTGAAACAGTTTAAATGGGCCTTTATAAATGCTGGTGAAAGTGGTAGATGTATGAGTGATGATATAACTAAATGTTGAGAAACAAAGTGCAAAATGCGGAACTTTTTTAGTCGCTTACTGACGTGAAAACCAATATATTGACGGTCATTAAAGAAACTGCGCCTCATTGAAGCGTGAAGCATAAAATAATTAGAAACAATCACATCGCCTTCCTCGATCAGCTATACCGCCAACTCAAAGAAACGTTTGAATAAAGTATTCGACCAAATTGACATCACTGACTCGATTTGAATAATCTTGAATTTTTTTTCTTAACGCGCAAGTCGTTAGTGAATTAATTTGCTTCAATTGGGAATCTTTTCACAGTCAGTTAACACGAGCCGAGGTATGAAGGACATTACGTTCATTGCGGTTTGACACATCCGGTGAACACTGTTTCACGCTTATACTTCTCACATTATTATCGATGTTGGTCCAGAAATTCTGCTGGGACGCCTTTCCAAAAACAATGCTTGGTGCAAAGACTCAATTATGAAAACAGACATCGAGGACATTATGCACTTTAATTCTCTGAACAGCTTGGATCATTTTCAAATTTCGCATTTTCTTTGATTACACAGAAGTATCAAACCGGGAGCAAACGAACATCGAGGTAAGAGGTCACACAAACTTGGGATTGATTGCAAAAGTCAGACGGTTTGACTCCAGTTTTGCGGCTCCGCGTAATCAGGAAAATGGCCGCGAATAGGCGTCAGATAAAATCATCATTGCATGTCATACATTTATCGCCCTTATAAAATTCGCTATCTTACTTGTGATCAAGCAAATATTCCGACTTTCTGAGCAGTAACGTAGACGTTACCATCGATAGAATTTGACATGATCTTCTATTTTTTTGTGTGTGTTTGGTGTAAATTTGGCAACAAGTGTTTTATTTTTTACTTTAAGATGCAATGTGTGGAGTGACTCTCTTTTTCAGAGGGTGTCGGTATTCGATTCAAGTTTGAGGTGAATTTTGTTGCT
>OX421447.1:1337500-1350000 GCA_949126865.1 Montipora capitata
AAAAGGTAAGTTTTGATCCCTATAATTTTCGGATCACCAGACTTTCAGCTAGGAAATCCGAACAGATGAAAAATTTTTAGGGGATAATATCAAAATATGCCTATATCTACCGTTTAAATAGTAAAATCCGTTTAACAATGCTATGTCTAATTGGTTTTGAACTATATTCTCGTTGGGTGTCCCTGCAAAATGAATTTCTTCATTTCGCGCAAACCTTTTAGATAATTAGGATTGTACCCTACAAAACCACACAGCTTTGTAGTGGAGTGAACCATTGTTGGTCGGATCAACTCTCAGGGAAATAACCGAGGAGAAAGTGCTGCCCTTCTTAGTTTATCTTCACGTGGTTAGACTTTCTTGGGATCCTGTGTTCAAGTAGGAATAGGGGACTCTCATGTATGTAATCAATTTTCTAGAGGTCCACATCACCATTGTGCTGCCGTTTAATTGACCTTTTCCACCAAATTATGTATGCATGTTTAGGGATGATAAATCTTAGGTGTTTTGTTTATAACTCAAAATAATATGATAATATAGCTTTTTACGCCTTGTATGAAACAGAGAAGCCTTAAGAAGACAGCATCGGTCGTTCTGTTAACATTTTCAACTGAATCACCCATTATTTCCTCTTTCTTTTTTGAACAGATTCTGACAATGAATCGACGAACGTTAAATGACGTCATCACTGGCCAGACCATTAACATGGTTTCAAACGACGCAAATCATCTGAAAAACGCCGGCTGGAGTATGCTTTTCTTGGTTTTTTCACCATTTGAGATCTTGACGTCTGGAGTATTGTTGTGGTACCTGGTTGGTTGGCAAGCCCTCATAGGAGCTGGTTTCTACCTTGTGGTGATCATGTACATTTCTTTAATGTCCAGGATAGCAGGTCATTTCCATGAGAAAGCAGTTTCGATAACAGACAAACGACTTGAAATTATGAATGAAATCATCGCTGGTATCCGTGCGGTTAAAATGAATGCTTGGGAATGGAATTTTAACGACATAATAACTGGCATTAGAAAGTAAGTACACTGTATACTTGATTTACCTTAAATGTTTTTACGGGCAAAGCTATGCTTTGATACTTGGCCACTGTAAGAGTGTGTATCACTGAAAAACCGAAATCAAATATATTATATGTTTGCAATAACTGAGATGCTGTTATGTAGCGAGCACCGACCGGTCGCAATACAATAATCACTACAGTTCCACGAAATGAAGTCCAATATTTTTTTCCTTTCAGGAACGAGATTAGCTGCATCAGTTGGAGAGGGGCCATAATCTCAAGTTTCGATGCTCTTTATTTCACAAACACGAATGTGGCAGTTTTCCTTTCTGTGACCTTTTTGCTTTACACCAACGCTTGTGACCATTTGACAGCATTTCAGATTTTCACCTTGGTTTCCACCTTGAACGTTATCAGGTTCTCTGTATCGGTTTCCATGGGGGAGACACTTCATATCCTAGCTGATGCTAGAGTTTCATTGGAAAGAATACAAAACTTTCTGCAATCCGCTTCCACAATGAATTCTCCGGAAAACTACATAGAGAAATCAAAGCGTTGCGAAAACAGTCAACTCTTACATGACAAGCTTTCAAGGCAGGAGTTGGATACTTGTAGTTCGTCACCTTGTATTTCCTTGAAAAATGTTAGCTGTAGCTGGAATGAGAAAGAAGGAGTAAAAACTCTGCAGAACATCTCTATGAACATATACAATAAACAACTCATTGCCATCACCGGTCCTGTTGGTTGCGGGAAATCGTCTATTCTTCAAGTCATACTGAATGAGCTACCACACCAAAGCGGTGAGATTGAATGCTCTGGAAGCATTGCTTATTATCCTCAACTTCCTTGGGTCTTTTCTGGGACAGTTCGGGAAAATATTACATTTGGAAAATCTTTTGACGCCGTCAGATATCAAAAGATAGTGAACGCTTGCAGTCTCCAGAAAGACTTGCAACAGCTTCCAAATGGAGATTTGACAAACATTGGGCAGCGAGGAGTAAGTCTTAGTGGCGGTCAGAGAGCTCGTACATGCTTGGCCCGCACATTGTATACAAATGCCGACATCATTCTACTTGATGATTTATTTAGTGCAGTGGATGCTAGAGTTGCGAACCATCTTTTTAAAGAATGCATTCAAGGTCTTCTCTCTGAGAAATGTCGTATTTTGGTGACTCATCATCACCAATTTCTGAAAAGTGTGGATAGCATTTTGATTCTGAAAGAAGGCAAACTTGTTGAACAAGGAAAGTATGAAGAACTTCAAAGCAAAGAAGTCTTATCGAAGCCAGCTGAAGTTGTGGGGAAAGAGACCACGAACAGAGGTTCATTTAAACACTCCGTGCGCCATGCTAGCTTACGAAGAACTGGCACCAGTACATCTTTGGTGAGCCAAGGTGCGATTGCGGATCTCAAAGAAGATGACGAGCAGAGAATGGTCGGATCAGTGACATGGACTCTTTACTGGCAATACTTCCGTTCTGCATACCCCACTGTCATATTGCTTGGCCTATTTATGCTTGTATTGTTTGTTCAAGGTGAGTGATTGTACTGTAGCATGAGCACTGTGATATCGTCACCAGTCATGCAGCTACGCCATTCCTTAGTGGTGTACCCCCTCTTAAGAAATATCCTGGATCCGACCCTGTATCACATTTTTCTGAAAATGCATTTCCGGAGAACTAGCTCCGATTCGACGACTGGCCTTTCCTTCACTGATTTCAACTTCATCTCTTAGGATGTTTACCCATTGACTCTCGGGGGTTCCCCATTGACGATTACATTGTCTGTTGTTAGTCAGAGTAAAATACTAAGTCTGGCCGGTTCAGGGCGGTTTGGGTGTCAAAGGGTTAAATTAACGAACACTAGGTTAAGGCTCATCTCCAAATGCGGGCACTCAGCTAATATGGCATTTTCCCTCCTACTTTAGTTGTCCTCATTTCGCCGCACTGGTGGTTGTCGAAAATAGCTGAAATGTCATTTAGCCAGCAACGCTCAACCGTCACGCTAGGAATCTACGGATCCTTGGTAGTTGGAGCCCTTTTTCTCTCAGCAGTTGTATCTTTCTTGTTTTATTACACTTTGCTGCATGCATCGGAAAATCTTCACAACAAGATGGTGACAGCAGTCATGCAAGCTCCAGTTCTTTTCTTCGACACCAATCCTGTTGGTCGGATCCTAAATCGTTTTTCCAAGGATATTGGCTGCATGGACGACACTATACCACCGCAGTTCCTCCTTGCTGTGCAGCTATGTCTCTTCACTATTGGTGCTACACTGCTCTCTGCAGTGACCAACTATTGGCTTTTAATTGGCATCATTCCTTTAATAGTACTGTTCGTCTACTTTGGAAGTTATTACCTAAAGACGTCCAGAGAGTTGAGGAGGATGGAAGCTATTAAATGTAGTCCTGTGTACTCCCATATTGCGGACACTGTATCCGGCCTGGAGGTGATCAGATCTTCTAGAATGGAAAAGGACTTTCTACAAGAGCTCTTTAAGTAGGTTACGAATTTGCGTTATTTAACAAACAGCGTCAGTGTCCCAAGTAACTCAGTAATGATCCCTTATCGTCCCAACGCACTTCGGATCAGTTCATGGAAGCAACGTCAATGTAGTCGGGAATGAGTGTAAAATTCTGTAGAGGAATTTTTAGAAAAACTGAGAATTATATAGGGAAACCGTAGACCGACTGTTGGGGGAGTGAATTTCACTTAAGTTAGTTTAGAAGGCAGAGGAAGGGACATATATTTCTGGGTAGAGAAAAAGGTGCACGATTCAGGAAAGGCCATTTCTCACGTCCCCTGCTTTCTCCCTCTCTCTCCCTCTCTCTCCCTTGTTTCTTATTATTCTCAATGCAAACTCTACTCTTTCAACCAGGTACCAGGATCAGAACACCTCAGTGAATATAATGGTGCTAGGCTGTTCGAAATGGCTAAGTGTTCGATTGGAGATGCTTTGTAGCTTACTCGTGACATTAGTGGCAGCAGGAGCAGTCCTTGTCACGCAGATACCAGGTGACAGAACGCTTAATCACTTTCTCTAATCAACACTGATGATAAAACATCTTCGTAAGTAATTGGCCGTGTTGGAAGATCAATGCACTTGGTTCGGTGCTGAATGGGCACCTTAGAAAACCGCGCGCAAGAGTTACAAATGCAAATGGCTGGAATCACAGTCTTCTGTATTAATGAAGATAAACGCAGGGCTCAGATTTAAAACCCATTGGTAATCTTACAGATTGTGAGACACTAAAAAATTGGATACGGAAAGAACGCAAGGGGAAGGAAACGCGCATCAAATGGTACAATAGTTTGGCCTTTTATGAGTGAATGCTATGGGAAAAACGACAACGAAAGAAGCTACCTATCCGACAGTAAAAGAAGTTATATACTATTTTCTTATCTGTGCATTATTTTGGATTTCGCAGCTATTGCAGGTCTGTCTCTTACGTACGCAATGGAAACTTTAGATGCAGCTCAGTTCGGAGTCCAATTGACGTCAGAGATCGAGAACCTTATGACTTCGGTAGAGCGGGTTGTGACGTACTCTCAACTAACTCCAGAAGATGGATATACTGCAAGGGATGATATTCCGACCTCATCGTGGCCTAGTAAAGGTGATTTGCTCCTTCAAAACCTGTCCCTGACATATGTCGATGGAGGTCGCCGGGTTCTCAAAGATATCACCTTTGAAATCAAACAAAAAGAAAAAATAGGTGTGGTTGGTAGAACAGGATCTGGAAAGTCATCCATTGTGTCAGCTATTTTTAGAATGCCTGAGCCAGATGGAGAGGTGAGAACTACGTTCTGTCCGTGTAGACAAGGGAATGGCCAATAAATAAACTGGATAAAATACCTTGATTAAATTTGATTACAACCTAAACGGAAGTCATCCCCGAAGTCAAGTGTTCCTAAGAACTACAATCACGCGAACTATCAAGTTCCATAATTTATTTCTTCTTCCAAGAGATGTTCAATTTGGCATGAAAAGGTGAACACCTTATTCCATTTTATTTCTGATCTATACCACTTCCATGTTTCTCAGTCATAACTTTAGAAACTTTTAATATTGCTTTGACCTGAGTTTATCATGAATCCTAGTGAGATCTGAGAATTTCAGGGTTAATTCCTTTTTTATTGTTCTTTTATTGAAGGTAACAGTGGATGGGATCAATCTGAAGAGATTAGATCTGCAGTCCGCGAGGCAGACGTTCTCAGTGATAACTCAAGATCCCGTTCTGTTCGCTGGCACCCTCCGAAGTAATCTAGACCCCTTCAACAAGAACACTGATCATGAATTGTGGACCGCTCTTGAGGAAGCACAGATGAAACAATGGGTTTGTCAATTACCAGGACAACTGCAACACGAACTCATTGAGTCTGGGAACAACATAAGTGTTGGTGAAAGACAGTTACTGTGTCTTGCACGAGTTCTTTTAGAGAAGAGGAAAATTGTTATTCTTGATGAAGCAACTGCTAACGTAGATTTTAAGACAGATCGATTGATTCAAGAAGTCATTCGTACAAAATTCAAGGACACTACCGTGATAAGCATTGCGCATAGACTGGATACAATTGTCGACTGTGACAGAGTCATGGTGTTGGATGAGGGGCGTGTCATCGAGTTTGATAGACCTTCTTCACTTCTTAACAGAAGAGGAAGCCATTTTGCCGAACTTGCAAGAAGCTCCAATAATAGCTTTAGTTAGCTTTCAGAAATGAATATTCGTTGAAGGGTTGTTTGAGTCATTGCAACAAGTCACGTGTCCTCTTTAAGAATACTACTCCTTATAATTTCAGAAAAAAAACCCAGTCTTACATAAGCGTAGTTATCGCTCCATTCAAGAGAGAATGCAAGTTTCGGCATGAAGAATTTTGTTTTCAGTACAATGAATCCGTGCCTACGAGACTTGAGTTTTCAAAATTTCGTAATTAGGATTCCAACATGTTGTAACATTTTGACTGTAGTGAATCACTTGATCAAAATATTGTTTGGTTATCTTAGTTTTCGCAGTCGTTCTCCACTAGCATTTTAATTTTCGGCACAAACATCATGTAATCATAATAAACATCATTGTCATCATAAGCATCACTTAGATATACTTTAATACTCGTCGAACCTCGTTAATAATAATAGATCGCCACTCCCTAGTATCGGAAATTCCCCACTACCAGAGGCCTTTTTGTTTTTACTTGCTGTCCACGGTCTTATATAATGCTGTTCAAACGTATTCTCCTCAGAGCTCTCAACATTTTGATGCAATCTCACGCCGACACGACCATTTCTCACGCATGGGCAGTTTTCTCAAAGGTAACTCTACCTTTTATGCTTTCAGAAGTGCTCGTGAATTCCGATTTCATTAGTTCCTTGGCACTGAACTTCGGCCAATGTTCAATCTGTTCGTGTGCGACCAATTTTCTTGTTTCTTCAGGACTTTCATCCGTTAATATATGAATTATAGGCTGATACGTTAGCTCAGGCTGACCATAATAACATGGGCTCTCCTAGCAAGCATCATAAAAGAAACAAAATGGCGGACTCGACGGTGCATTTCCAGCGATCTGAAAAGTGCAAATTTCAAAAAATTTCCTGGGGAGCATGCACCCCGGCGGACCTCCCCAGAATTGTTTGGCGCCTCCGGCACAAGAAACACAAGGCACTTTCGCCTTTGGCGCAATCTCCAGCAAGCATCTCACGCTTTGGAAACTTTAAGACTTGAGAGCTCTGTCTCCTAATGTTTATACGGTCACACTTGAGACCGCAACGTCCCGCGTCAGTTAAGGTCGGTACCTACTAATTCAAAGGTATTTTTGGGCGGTTTTATGAAAATGCGGCAAAAGCAGATCTCAACAAATGTTATTAAAATCCAAAAAGAAAATTGGGAGTAACCACGCATTTTTCAAAGATAATTAATCAACAATATTAGCAAAAAGCTTTAAAATACAAAGCAATGTATGGTGTTCCTTTCCAAATTAAAGCTTAATTATCGGCTGAAAAATGCATGGTTACCCCAATTTTCTTTTTGGATACCAAGAGCATTTGCTTTCTCCGCATAAATTTAAACCGCGCAAAAATATCCTTGCGCAGAACGTTTGAGCAATAACAATTGTAGGCACCGTCCTTAAAGACCTCACGAATTGGTTGTCAAGTACATGCATTGTTTAAGTAAACGCGGCGGACCGTTGGGTAAGCTCAGCAAGGTAAGTCTTGACCCCGAGTTTTATCTCCAACCCAGTAGATACACAAACGAAGAGGCACTCCGCTTGTAGAAAATGAGGACTTTCGTCATCTAGCCTGGAGTGGTTTCACAGTTACCTGTCTGGTCGTAGCCAAAGCGTACGGATTGTGGATGCTGTTTCAGCCTCTCTTCCCCTAAAATATGGAGTTCCACAAGGTTCTATATTGGGACCTGTACTATTTACCATCTATGTAAACGATCTCCTGGCTGTTCCAGGCCATTGTAAGTCTGTGTGTTACGTTGATGACAGTAAACTTTACCTTTCTTTCCGCTCAACTGACATAAGCTATGCATTCCGCTGTTTGAATGAAGACCTAAGAGAAATTTGTAGATGGTGCTGCCAAAATTCCTTACTAATTAATCCGGAGAAAACCAAAGTCTTACTCGTGGGAGTGCCTCAATTACTGCGTAAATTGCCTCCAGTGTCGATCTCACTTTTAGGGAAGGAAATAACACCAGTTTCTGTGGCTAAGGACCTCGGTGTTCTCATCGACCAGTCCTTAACTTACAACGATCATGTTGCTAAAACTACCTCTAATTGTCTATTTAAGTTAAAACAGATCAGTAGAATTAAACACCTTCTGGACAGAAATTCTCTTTTATTAGTGATGAACGCTTTTGTTTTTAGTAAACTCTTTTATTGCTCAACTGTATGGGCTAACACATCTCAAAGTAATGTGAAGAAACTCCAATTAGTACAGAATTTTGCTGCGCGTATCGTGTTAGGTCTCAGGAAATATGACCACATATCAGACGGCATAAGATCCCTCAACTGGCTCACTGTTAAGGACAGACTCCTTCTCAACGATGCTGTAATGGTATATAAATGTCTTAATAATTTAGTCCCGAAATATCTGGCTAATATATTTGTATCTCGCTCTCAAATTCATGCTAGGGCTACGCGATCATGTAATCTTTTACACATCCCCTTATGTCGTCTGTCATATGGACAACGTTCGTTTACATATCGTGGATGTAAACTTTGGAACAGTATTTGTAATGATTTGAAAGCTGCGGACAGTGTAAAATGCTTCAGGCGCCGTTTAGCGCAGAAGCTATTAAGTGGAGGACATTTGTGTTCAGTTAACTTGTAAATTATATTCAGAGGTCTTTTGTAACTGATTCTAGCTTTTAAATGTAACGTTTATTATATTATTCCTTTTTCTCTTTTTAATTTATATATATTTTTAGACATTGTAACCGAAAAGCCCAAATTGGGAGTTACAATAAACGTATGTATGTATGTATGTATGTACAAATTATGAAGTAAAACTCTCATTTTGCCTCGAGAAAGAGTAAGACTAGGGCGAGCACAAGAGCGAGGCAACGAAGCTTGCCATTCGTATTTTGCCAAGCTTGTTAGTCAGTTGTCTTCGTCATTCTTCTGCCTTCTGCAGGTTATTGTTGGCAATTTTGAATTTTGGCCTTCATTATGGCCATGATCACTAGTGTCACAGGAACGTCTGGAAAGAGGAAAGAAATTTACAAGTATGACGCACCATGGACGATTTATGGAATGAACTGGAGCGTTCGCCCGGACAAACGCTTTCGACTTGCACTCGGTAGCTTTGTGGAAGAATACAACAATAAGGTTTGATCTAGCAAAGATTCATTTGTCATTTTATTATTTGAGACTTTTCTTATAGACACTTTTCGCTGCTTTAGGTCCAGATTATTTATCTTGATGAAGATACAGCTGAGTTCGTTGTACGGGCAACTTTTGATCATCCTTATCCGACGACAAAGATAATCTGGATACCAGACAATGTAAGCGTCTTAGAGTTATATAATTGCTTGATGTCGTTGTTTCAGTAGAACTCTGACTTATTTAATCTTTATGCATAGGTTTTATGCGTTTACCATCCGCTTGTGGTCGCTGTTAATTCTTTTTTTTTACCTGAATTGTTTAATCGAAATGACATGTACACACGATAGACTAGTGGAAAAGCAACAGTACATTAAGCTTTCAGTTGGATATACACAATGTAGGCTTTTGCAGTTTTAACTTTCATGCCTTTTGTAACAAAAAAGTCACGAGCTCTGTCTGATCAGCTCCGAAAGAGTTATTTATTTGTCCATGATATTCTCTTGATTGTACGTGTATCTGGCTTCAGGTGTGAGAAGTTTGACTTTTAAAATGAAATTACATGTACATGTAGTGAATACTTTTTTTTTTAATTACTGTTGTATGCAGCAAAGTTACGTGTAGCTATTGAAGGCCTAAGCTTCAATAACTGCCCAATCCTCTCTCGGAGTCCAGCCGTGATATCGCCTTTCCAAACAAGAATGCTTGATTGCTGTACTAGGGCACTTGTGTTTACTGAAAATGTAAAATTATGACTTTCGGGATGATTACTTCTCAACAGAAAGGTGTATATCCAGATTTGGTGGCAACTTCTGGTGACTACTTGCGGGTCTGGAGAGTCAGTGACTCAGATGTGCGGCTGGAATGTCTTCTTAACAATGTAAGGCCACAATTTTATTCATAATTATTATTTTTTATATACCATAATTTTATCATCTTTCCATGCCAAGTGAATCAATAACTACCTTGGTATTCGTCTTAACCCTTTGAGCCGTAAACCAGCATTCACTGACAAGTAAAATCGTCTGAACGTAGACAGAGTAAGAATTTAATTGTGGGAGTAACGAACTGTGGGAAAAACAGCTGTAATTCAGCACGAACTATCAAAGGAGATCCAAATTCGTTCAATTTCATACGGTGTTTCGGGAAAGCAAAGTGCCTCTAAAAGTTCACAGAGATCTGTTTACAATGCCACCGCAGTTAAAAGTGAAATGTTGCCAATTTGCATGATTCATGTTTCAGTTTCAACAGTACGTATTTTAATTTTGATTCATGTTTGACGCTCAACATGAGCGTCGTTTAGTTGTTGAAGTTCGCAAACGTTCGTGTAATCATCGGACTTCTATAATAATTTATGCCAATGTTGCCGCTTCAGTGATTCTCGCGAGACGAGAGTCTCGTCTCTAGAGATGAGTGTCTCGTCTCTAGAGACGAGACTGGTAACTTACTTTTGAGCGGTACTGTATATAGAGGTCACTCTTATGAGGGAATTGGTAAATAGGAGACATACACCATGGACCTAGAGGTTGTTAACCCATTCATCCATGAAGCATCCCCCATTGATGATTAAAATCATTTGGCGTTAGAGTATTTCAATAAGTGTCTCTCTTTAAGGCGCTGTTACACTGTGAAATGTTTTGTGCAACTTGTCTTGCAATGTTTTGGTGACATTGTGGCGGCACAAGTTGCACAAAACATTTCACAGTGTGACATACCCTGCAATGGCCAAAAGCATTGCGAGACAAGTTGCACGAAACATTTCACAGTGTAACAGCGCCTTTAGTCTTATACAGTCATATCAGGGTTAAAAGGGTGGTCATGGATTGTTACATGTACTAACTCTTTCACCCTTCAAACAGTCCCATTGATGAGTAATTTCTGGCATAAAACAGAGTAAAATCAACATGTATATTTTAATAATATTGGTGTAACTCTAATGAGGGAATGGGTGGAATTCAAAATTTTACCCAAAGGTTATGATGATTTCCACCCATTAACACCTCGTCCATACAAAAGACCTTCATTTTAAAAGATGCCAACCATGATTATTTTGTTTACACAGAATAAAAATTCAGATTTCTGTGCTCCTCTGACTTCATTTGACTGGAATGAGGTTGATCCAAATCTGCTAGGAACATCAAGCATTGATACAACATGCACTATCTGGGGATTAGAGGTACAATGTGAACACACAACAAACACCATGCTCTACTGTTATTCTGTGATAATAATAGCAATTATTATTATCGTTATTATTACAGGGTGTATGTGACTTTCTTACGACTGCATTAGGAGTTTGCCTTGTATAGGTAATCACATGATTTAGAGTGCAATTTGGAATAAATAAGCATGAGTAATTTTTTTCAAAGACGACCAAAATTGCATGAGTCCATAGGGCGAGTGCAATTTGTAGTCTTTGAAAAGAAATCATGTGATTACTTATTAATAATATACATGAAAAAATTCAAGATGGTTAAGCAGAAGAAGCAACGCACACGTATCACGCAATGAGGGAAATATTGCGCCGTAAATTGTGCCATGCAGGGCATGTGCTTGATTTGAAACAAAATATTTGATTGGTTCTGACCAAAGCTTAGTGTTTATTAGCTAATCATAATCATAATCCAGAATTTCAATGTGTTATTTGCATTGGTGTATTACACTTTTGCACAGTGTTACACTTGAACTACACTGCTCTCAGCCAATCAGAATCGAGTAATTTTTTCATGTATATCATTAGGCCAGTTACATATATTTGAGTTGTACCAGACTCAGGCTGCAACTAGTAGCCTAGGGTAACAACTACCGGTGTACATGTATGTTCATGCATACTGCTTCATACAATTAGTGCTGGCAGTCACAATGAGAAATGGAATATCTTTTTCATTTTTTTTTGCTTTTATCAAAAGTAGCGGAAAATTGGCAACTGCTAACCCTTTTATTCTGTAGGTTGAATAAGGTTGAAAACTACAATGTAGTTGCAAATTTCCTTTCTTTCCAAACATGTTAGTTGCAAAATTAATGTGACTGTATTGATCAATGCCTATTATGTATGCTCAATTTCCACCGTTCATTTGAGTTCAGGTATCCGCCCCAAGAAGAGATGGCTGGACGCATTGCAGGAGCAATTGCTCGTGTGTGTGACATAAATTCTACATGTAAATAAAATAAAAGTGGGGAGATGGCATTAGACATCCCAAAACTTTGATTTAACAAAACAGTTTTTCCATAACAATTCTTAAAATGTGTGTGCGAAGTTTCCAGATGATACAAGCTTGAGTTTGTGGTTAAATGATCCATGTGAGTTTGAATTGTATTTTAGACTGGTCAAGTTCTTGGTCGAGTCAACATGGTGTCAGGACACGTCAAAACACAGCTTATTGCTCATGATAAAGAAGTATGCATTTTCACAACATTGTCATGGCAGCAATGTAGTCTAATAATTATTAATGTGTTTACTTTCGTCCATTTATGAATTTTTTCTGAAAGAACTTACTATTCTTTAATTGGACCCTTTCAAAGAAAGGATCTTTTAAAAGTCTTAGCTCACCTTGACACTTTGCTCAGTATTGAAACTGCTACATTTATCAACACAAACTGTATGCATTTTTTAAAAACCTTTTTGCCAGTAATTTAGCAAATAATAATATTACTATTATTATTATTGT
>OX421447.1:1357500-1362500 GCA_949126865.1 Montipora capitata
GCACACAGTTCTCCCCGGACAATTCGCCCCAGACAATTCGCTCCATCTTTAAACAGTGTTCAACTGTTATTTAACTTGTTTGGATGTGTTACAGCTCAGGGGCCCGTTTCTCGAAAGTCCCGAAAAGCCATTTGTGAACCTGCCAACCGCTTGTCCAGGAAAGCCGATCTTTTAAGATGTTTTCGAGGAAACAAAAAGCTAAATGACTGTGAAGTTTTACGACTTAAATGCGCTCCGTTCTTGATTTACAAAAGGAATTGTGACACCCGAAAATGGCCCGTAAAGTTTCGGGACTTTCGAGAAGCAGGCCCCAGGCCCCAGTTGTTCGAAGGGTGGATAGCGCTACTCCACCGGATAAATTGCTATCCACTGGATAACTCAATTGCTTTTGCTAGTGTTTATCCGGTGGATAGCGTTATCCACGTTTTGAACAATCGAGGCAAGGCTTTTAACGACTAGCGATTTCTCTTTGATTAGTTCTAGATCGTTTTTCTAGTTTACAGTTTTCTAATAAATTAACGGCTTATCAACCTCTTGAAAAATGCGTTTACGTGTTGGCCAGTGTATCGTTGTGCAAAGTAACTTGGTGCATCTTAATGTAAGTGGGGAGACATGTTGCTCAGAAGATTGTATCGAGTGTATCAACGTGCATAAATGTTTTTGTTTTTCAGTAGGAGGAGGGTAGTGCTGGTGTGTTTCCGGCCATTCTCAGAAAGTTTTTTTTTTGGGTGTAGAACCGCTATTATTTTCTCCATTGGAGTTAGCCACTGTGGGAAAGTTAACGTTTCGCTCAACCTTGCATGACACCTTTTCATCCTTATATGTACATTCGATTGATATTGTTCTTTTTGTCGGTAGCTTTCTTAAGTAATAATAGAAATGAACTTCATTTAATTGCCAAGTCTTAATGCTAGCGCTGGGAGACTTGTTGGAGACACTTTCAATGAAATCTGCTGTAGTTAAATCAAATGTGACAGTGTGTTTAGTGGAGAGGGAAAGACTGGATTTCCTGGATAAAAGCCTGTTGGAGCAGAGTAGAAACCAACAACTCAACCCATCGGTGACGTCGTGTTCGGAACCGAACCTGCGGGCCACATTGATTGATGGGAGGCGAGTGCTATTACCACTGCACTTTGGTTTTACATATTGATTCAATCAAAGGGGGGAAAGGAGAAAAAAATATGTCTTGTAAATATAAACGTGCCATTATTTTTGGCCCGATGAAAAACGAAGAGGAAGAGAATTATTGTGTAAACTTTCTATATATTTTGTAAATAAGGTGTTAGTACTTCGCATAAGTTGATACCAGGGGGTATTTCATCGCAATTGTGCCGGGTTGAAGCCTGCTTCACACTTTTTGGTGACGGCAAGGAAACCAATCGCTTTTCAGTGCATATATAGATGTCATGTTCCTTGCGTATTGGAACAAGTCTGAGATAGAGGTATAACCACCTCTGCTCTTCGTAGTCTCGTTGTCTTTGAAACGGCTGTCTCGTGATTGTCTTTCAAGCTACTGAAGGTGTGAAAATCTTATATTGGTCATCGCGCAAGTGTGAATAAGGCTTAAGTTATAATGTAACGTTAAGATATGTTAAGGTTGCCCTAAAATACATGCAAATCGGGATAGAAGAATTTGATGATTACTCTGTGGTCTAAGAAACTGTTTAATAGAGCATAAGGTGTCTCAAACCAGTTTCAACACTTTCAAGAAACTTTGCTATTCAAAAGAATTGACTCTGCACCACTGTTTCACCAAACGGCTATGTTATGCTATAATGTGGAACACAAATTTGCTAACACTGTAGCAAAATGCGCTTCATATTGTGACGGGTTCGAGGTTACCATAGCAAACAGGAAAGCCATCTATAGCACCCTATGATTTGTCTTTAAGTGCTTATATCTCAAAAACGAACTCGGCAAGCCTAGTTTTTTTATTTCTGGAGAATGAGTATCAAGTCAAGTTATTGCGAAAAAAAAGAAAAGATCTCTGAAGCAAATTCAGAGCAACTTTACATTAAGAGAAGAAAGGTGCCTCTGAATTTATTTCAAAGAATGTTTTGTAAACTGTGCAGAATTCAATCGTAGCCTGGTAAGCACTTTCCAGCCATGAAAAGTGGGTTCCAACAAGTTCGTTTTAAAGTGGTAAGTGTCTGGAGACACTTACTTTACAAGCTGACGTCCGATCTCACCCTAAAGAAAAAATTGTAAACCGGGATGAGACTTTGTGATATGTATAGTATATAAATCGTAAACCATAAAATATGTGGTGTTTTTAAACGTCTTGCTGTTGTTATGGTGACCCATTACGTCACAATAATGCGTTGAGTCCACCTTGATAAGCAATAACTGGTGTTTCCTATGGTACCGCGTTATGTGACTTAATGTTGTAACCACATAAGAAGCATCTCTCGTCTAGTGTCACTTTTTGGTGTTGTTTGCAGCTGTTAGCCCACGCCGGCTATTCGACTGTGGTAGTTATGACCAAATTGAGTGTTAATAAAGGGTTATCTTTGACAAGTGTCAACTTTTTGATGTGCCTTTTTAAGTAGCTAACTTGCATTGTCAGGGCTTGACTCGCCACGACTTACGATTTTGAAACGCAAACAACGCAAATTACTGCTATGACGCGCCCACTTTCCGATACTCCCTGTATCTCAAGTTCTACCAACCTCTGAAAATGCTCATGACAACACAGAACATCAAAGTATCGGGATTCGTGGCTTTAATTACCTGGGAATAGTAAAAAGCAGTCTGAAATTTCTAACGGAACAAGATTATCAAGGAAATTACAAAATTCGTGATGTGAAGTCGTTAGGACCGTTGCCAAACGTGTTTCAGCAATTAAGAAGTTTTGCATTTTATTCCTTTTTGTCAGTAGCCAATGAGTCTTGCTCCTTAAATTTCTCCGAATGTACCACCCGCAACATGTAAATATAAATGAAAAATGTTGCTACGCATAGATGTCAATCGGTGAAATTATACCTGCAAGAGCGTTTAATAGTTGTCGTTCTAGACTGATAGAAATCTTATCATGGACCACCTTCCGGTTAGAGTTTGCTTTTACAAAGATCCATGAACGCAATCCCTCCATCTCATTTTTCCTATTGTGAGAGACCGCTGGTCTTCTTTGGAACCACGTTGAAAAACAAAGCCTCACCCATGCCAAAGAGTGTTTACGGCTCATCACATCAATAGGCGCTCGATTTGTTAAGGATTTCCCTGTCTGAAATGGCCAAAACCGTTCGTTTCGCAGGACAAGGTACCGTAAGAGATTATGCGGAATCTGTAGCCACAGATGTTCTTCAGGAAAGGCAGAAATGGAAATTCAAGAAAGCGAAATCCGGTAAAGAAAAAGGGAAGAGACAAAGACGTCGAAGTTCTGTCCCCCAAACAGTCAATGGATCAAAAATTGCTGGCTTTAATAAAGGCTTACTTGCGGAATTTGTGATCTTTCTTCTTCTTCAAGGATTTGACTTTTTCAGCAACACTTGGGTCTTAAACGACTCTCTTATGGTACTCAACAGAATCGAAAAATACGAAACGTATCCAAACGTCTCGTCAATTAATAATTCTGTCCCTGACTTTTGTGTTGGAGTACAATGGTCAGATGAAAAAATAAGAAAGGAAATTGACCATTTTGTATCTATTGTGTATTTATACAGCTTTTTCCTTGCGGTAACAGCGTTCATCTTTACTTTAAACTTATTGACTTGGCTATACACCCTTCAACTCTCCTTCCGCAGTCGTCGCTTTAATGCCAACACTCAAGCCACGTTGATCAAAATGAAAGTGTATTTTCTGGCAGCTGCCAGTATTCTGGAAGATATACCACTCTCAGCAATCTCGGCAGAGCTTTTCGCTTTGCAGCAAGGTGAACAAGGATTGATCTGTTGGAGCTGTAAAGTTTCTGGTCTCTGTGAAGACATTAAACATCTCCAAAGTAGATTGAATAGGAGCACTCTAGCCCTTTGGCTCAATTTGGCTGCAATTGGTCTCACATCCCTTTGGAAGGGCATCTCAAGTTTTTATCGATGGAGCCGAGTGGGCGAATGCGAAGCGTTTTACATCAGAGCTTGTACAGCTGTATTTGCTGGCGGTTTGTATTCCATTGTAATCCTGACTCCAGCCATGACAGTTCTAAGATACCGTTATTTCGTTAGACCTGGTATAAGTGAATCACTACTGGAAGACATTATAGATCGAGTCTACGTCATTGGCGCTATATTTTGGGTTATGGTACTTGCTGTTATCTTTTGCTGTCCCTTGTTGAATTTCATCAGGGTGACACAATGACAGAGACCGCTGTAACCCTGGCGGCAGTAGAAAAAAAAACTATATTGGCCAGATGTATGGATCGGTCCTCTTCATCTGGGCCTCATCAACGTCTCTTCCTCGTGGTTATCAAGAATCTTGATATTTATTAACAATATCAGCCCTGAAAAACTTGTTTAAAATCCACAAATGATGAAATTCAGCTCATAGTAAGCTAAGCTTTGAGAAGAACAACAATATCTCTTATAAATGAGAAATAATAATAATAGTAATAGTAATAGTAATAACGCTTGCTACAAATAAACCTGTAGACTTTTCATATCTACTGCAACATATCTAAATATCTGAACACCTAAGCGCAAACATGGGTTAAAAATAAATGCAACATCTGACTTTATTATGGTCGTTGCCCTTTAAACCGACATTATCTTTATTAGCTTTTTTTCCTGAAAGTATTTCGTTTTTACAACGAGCGCAGATTTACAGTAGCATTTTATCCCCCTTTAAACCAACAGTATCTTTATTAGCTTTTTTTCCTGAAAGTATTTCGTTTTTACGAGTGCAGATTTACAGTAGCATTTTATCCCCTTTTCATAAGTATGCTTGGGGATATCTGACATCAGCAGCAGCCCCCAAGTTATTCTTACAATGAAATTCCCGCCAAACCAGACCTCTTTTGGCCAATCGTAAGCCTTTCATAATTAATTATTACCCTAAAGAGAGGCCAC
>OX421447.1:1367500-1382500 GCA_949126865.1 Montipora capitata
TTTGAAAAATAATCAACTGAATAATTCTTTAAAAATATATTGGTATCCAGATAAGAAAGTCGTCCCCTGGACTGTAACTGAATAGAAAGCTACGACAGATCTCCGTTAACGTCAACATTCAAGGTGTCTATTGTGCAAGCCTTATCAAACGCAATAATGGACAGCAAAATACAGTCAAGATTCCTATAGACCAGAACAAAGCACCTATAATGAACAACTTGTCGATCAAATCGGCAAGAAATCCAGGGGTTACGCCAGGGAGTGTAAAAAATCTATACTTGAGAATTGTCATTGCTGGCGTCATGATGATACAAGCGTAAAGGAATCCGGCAAATAAAGAAGTTGTTGCTCGGATTATGAAGACATCACATTCATCCGCTCGACTCCAACGAAAGAAAGATGAAATAGCCTTCCAAAGGGTCGTTAGGCATATTGCTACAATTAGCAGTGTCAGAGCCTGAGTACTTGGAGCTAAAAGAGTTTCGAGATATTCCTGTGAATCACATTGTGGATCCACTGTGCACTGCCAACAGATTAACCCATTTGTGCCCCTCCTTAGAAGATAAAGCTCGATTGCAATGGTAGAGCAAGGAATATCCTGAATAAAGTTTGCGGCAATAGTAAATCCAATCTTTCCTTTCACTAGATGGTCCCAATTCTCTTGAAGAAAGTCAGCTTCCATTAGAGAAAATCCAATTGTTGCGAGCCACAGCAAAAAGTGCAGAGAGAAGATAATCGAGGCAACCACAGTGAACGTCAGATAAATATCTACTGTCATAGTATACTGTTCAAAAAGTTCAGTCACTTTATTTGGCTTGAATTCTGAACTGGAGCAAAATTCCAAAGGTAGAACTGTTAGATTCCTTTCTCTTGACTTTTCAGTTGCATTTATGGCTTCCAGATTAGAAATATATTCCTCGTAAATCGTCTCAGACTTCGAAGATTCAAAATAAACGCCGTAATTGCAATAAATGTCGAATCCTTGTAAAGCGAGGAAAATAAGAAATTCTACTAAGATGCCTGCATTAAAACCACCTGGAACAGCGTTTTGATTTTTCTGAACTGTCTTTCTTGCCATTATGAAATCTTCGCAGTTTGACAGCTCTCTGGCTGTAATCAAAAATTTGAAATGTCGTGTACCCCTTGGAAGTTTAGATTTAAACACCTCCCAGGAAATGGCAAAGCTTCATTTATATGCATTAAATATTGATTAGCTTAGGCCCCGTGCATTTTTCTAAGCCCAATGTTTGTTACAGCGGTTTGGAAAAGTCTTTAAGGAGACGCGTCTTGGAGAAAACCGCGCTTTTAGACGTTAGTATGACAGAACTTCACTTATGCGAGAACGCCCTTCCTAAAATGTGACAAGTGTTGTTGGGCTCGACTGATTGTTCAAAGCTGTTCTACAGTCACTGAGGTAATCGTTCACATTGACATAATTCCCAATAGTCGTTTCTTGCCAACTGCCTCTCGATACTTTGTCATTAGTAATATCCCAATGCGAGTATGGACAATTTACAAGGGCTTACAACTTACAGTTTACAAATCGGTGAACGAAAACGAACCATTTGGTTATCGATTGCCTACGAGTCTTTACAGAGAAAGATTTATTAATCTTGAAAATGTATATATATATATATATATGTGTGTCCGACCATTTTGGGAACAGGCATGTTTCCCAAAGCAAAATGGCCACGTAGGGAGTTGTGTGTATCTTTTTATAGCACAATTCCAATGTTTTTTTTGTATGGAATTGGTCATCTGTGTTGTAAATGCTTAAAGCAGGATTCAAAAGAATTACATTGCCTATCAAGTTGTAATATTATCTGTCACCGAGTTGGCACCAGTTCAAAGACAGGTGTTGTATTTTATGACGCGCTTGTTATGAAATGCTTGTGGCTTTTAGCCACACGTTCTGGGTTTCGACAAGCAGATAAGATAAAAGTCATTAATGTGAGTGGTATCTGCACTCGATATGGAAATGTAACGTCAAGTGAAGCTGTTTTTTATTGCATGAAGACACTCGAATTTGTTTCAAGGCTTCTGTTTATTCAAATGATTTTGGAAACAAGTAAACAGCGTTTTGCCACCAATTGAATGATTTACCTTTGTTTTTCGGCGTCGTCCTGTGCGGTATTTACTCAACATTTCCTAAACCATTAAACTTGAATTGGATTGCAGCATCGCGAAAGGAAAAATCTGCCAATGATCAGTAACAAATAACAATAATACTAAGATGGAAAATTCATTTACGGAATAAATTACTGTGTGTATTGTTGACTCTTGATGTGTACCACACTTGGTGATATAAAGAAAATGTATGCCGTTAACTATAACAACATACAGCAGTTTTCTGGAATGCGTTCTGGACTTGGAATCGTCTACTGACTTTATTTCAAAGAGACTAACAATTGGCAATGGTATAAGTTAAACAGAGAGACTTCTCGGTTCATTACTCCCTGGAGCTTTTATGGCAGTAATTTTAACATTTGCCTTTAATTCTTTTATTTGGTGGTTAGGTTATTGCAAGTATCCAAGTTTTCGTTTCACGACAACGAACAGCAGGGGTATGCCCTGGACTGTCAATTAAGTAGAAAAATGTTGAGGGTTATTTTGTAGCTAGGAGGGCTAAGAGGGTGCTTCTTTAGAATTCTACTTTTGTATACCAACGGCTTTTAGTTATTCCAAAATGGTACTTTAGAACGATATTTCACAAGTATATCGTAATTTATCTTCAACTTGTTTCCTGAGTTCCACTTTGCCTTTACCACTGAGCTCTGCTTTAACAAGATCTACATTTAATGTTTTTGATTTTCAGTGTTGAACGTCATCTAAACCTTTTCATGGCTGACGAAGACTCTGATAACGCTTCTCAAGACCTCATACGAAATCTTCTAGAAAAAATTCAAACCATACGAGATAAGATCAGCAAAAGGAAGGAACATTTGGAAGAGGTTACAGAAAAGTACCACAATGAAGCAAGGCATCTCCAAGGAATACTGTCGAAGCTTCGGGACCTCGAAGACTCTTTTAATGCTGGTGAAAAGATAAAGGATGAATTTGTAGAATTCTGCAATTTGATTGACAGCAGGTGTTGTGACGTCACTGGAAGATTGCAAAACTTGGACGACATCTTGGACACGATAAGAGAGGAGGAGGAGAAAGGGCCACGTCTTGCAGATCGTGTCCGAGGTATGGACATAAAAGTACTTTCAACAAGCGAGGGTCATAAAGAATTCTTGGACTTGAAACTAGAGGTGGATGAGTGGTATGATACTCTTCGCCAAAGGTTTAAAGACGGTAAGAAACGGAAGCTGTCCCTGATCTCAAAAGTCAATGTTGAAGATGTTAGTCAATTGCTGAATGCTTGGAAAAAGGCTTCTGAAGTTGCAAGAGAATACAGTAAAATGTTTGCACTGATGAAGAAAGACATGGAATCTAATGAACAGTCCCTAAGAGCAAAAATGGAGAAAATGCAGGCTAAGGCAGAAACAATTAATGAAAGGAACAAGACGCTAGACAGCGAGATTTCACTTCTGCAGGACAAAATAGTAGACGCAGAAGCAACGATCCTCCAAAATCAGACAGTGCAGGAAGAAATTGCGGAAGATCTAAGAGGGAAGGTAAGAGATCTCAGTGAGCAATTAAGAGATGAAAAACGCATCAACTTTGAAAAGGAAATGGACGTTGATGAACTGAAAGGAAACGTTAAAGATCTGACGACGAGAGAGGAGATGAACAAACAGAAAATTGCTCTGCTGGAGGAGCACAATAAGATGTTACAAGACGATATAGAAGCCTTGCAGGAGCGACTTGCAAGGGGAGAACAAGGAAAAGACGAAGCTGAGGCACTGCTGTTGGAAATACAGAAGGAGTTAAATGCCCTTGACGATGCAAGAGAGGAATTTGATAATAGTGTCGGGAAAGATGACACAAATGATTTCAAACGTGTTAATCAGCTTGTGCAGACGCTCAAAAAGAAGCTGGATGACAATGAAGGTTACATCCAGAACTTGGAAAGCGAAATAAAAGGAGAGAAAGATCGCAATATTGAAAGTATCGAAAGAAATAAGGCTTTGCATGAGGAAATTTTACTCCTGCATAACAAAATATTGGAGGCTGAAAAGAAGATTCTTCTTAATCAAAACAGACACGATGAAATTACAGAAGACCTGAGAGAGAAAATGAAATACCTAAACATGCAACTAAATGACGAAAAACGCACTGTCTTTGAAAAACAAATGGAAGCGGATGAGCTAAGAGTTAAAATAAACGATTTGGAGATAAGAGAGGAGCTGAACCAACAGACGATTGAAATGCTTAAAGAACGTCATAAACTGTTAGAAGACGATGTAGAATCATTAAGAGAGAGACTTTTGGAGGGAGAAAAAGGAAGAGATGAAGCCGAAGCAATTCTTTTTGAAATTCGAAAGGAATTAAGTGTTCTTGAGGATGCAAACGAAAAAGGAAGTGACACAGAGGACTTTCAAAGAGTCAATCAACTTGTCCATATTCTTAAGATGAAGCTGGAAGACAATGACGTTTACATTGAAATTTTGGAAAGCGAAGTACAAGCAGAGAAAAATCAAAAGAACGAAAGCATCGAAAGGAACAAGGCATTAGATGACGAGATTTCACTTCTTCGGGACAAGATTGTAGAGGCCAAAGAGACGATACTTCGAAATCAAGCCATCCATGATGAAACTGCGGAAGATCTTAGGGAAAGGATGACAGACCTAACTAAGCAACTAAATGAAGAAAAACGCACTGTCTTTGAAAAGGGAGTGGAGGTGGAGGAGATCAAGGGAAAAGTAAACTTCCTGGAGACAAGGGAAGAGCTGGGCCAACAGAAAATTGAAATTCTTAAAGAAGAGAATAACCTGTTGAGAGCAGATATTGAATCTTTTCAAAGGCAACTCTCAGAGGCGCAGAAGGAAAAAGAAGAAGTCGAGTCACTGCTCATTGAAATGCAGAGAGAATTAAGTGAACTAGAGGATACCGAAGAAAAAGGATCAAACATCGCGGGCAACGGTGACTCAAATGACTACAAGCGTCTTAATCAGCTCGTCCAGACACTGAAGAAAAAGCTGGAAGATAATCAGACTTTTATTGAAAATTTAAGAGGTGAAATACAAGCAGAGAAAGATCTCAACAGCGAAGGCGCCCAAAGGAATACAACCTTAGTTGACGAAATCTCGCTTCTTCGGGACAAAGTTGTGGAATCCGAAGCGACGATTTTGAAAAATCAAGCCACACATGATGAAATCACTGATGATCTGAAAGTTAGAGTAGAAAACCTGAATAAACTATTGAGCGATGAGAAATACGTAAATTTTGAAAAGGGAGTGGAAGCTGATGAACTCAAAGCAAAAGTAACAGATCTCAAGGGAAGAGAAGAGCTGAGCGAACGCAAAATTGAAATATTAGAGGAGCGCAATAAACTTTTACAGGACGACATAGAATCCTTGCAGGAGCAACTTCTGGAGAGAGGGAGAGGAAAAGACGAAGCTGAGGCGCTTCTACTTGAGATACAGAAAGAGCTAGATGTCCTTGACGATGATAAAGAAGATAAAGAAACGATTGGAGGTGTCACAAAACAATTTACTCGTGCCCGTTTTCTTGTCCAGACGATGAAGAAAAAGCTGGAAGAAAATCAGGCTTTCATCGAAAATTTAATAGGCGAAATACAAGCAGAGAAAGATCTCAACAGCGAAGGCGCCCAGAGAAATAAAACCTTAGTGGACGAAATCTCGCTTCTTCGGGACAAAGTTGTGGAATCCGAAGCTACGATTCTGAAAAATCAAGCCACCCATGATGAAATCACTGATGATCTGAAAGTTCAAATAGAAGACCTGAACAAACTATTGAGCGATGAGAAATACGTAAATTTTGAAAAGGAAGTGGAAGCTGATGAACTCAAAGCAAGAGTAAGAGATCTCGAAGGAAGAGAAGAGCTGAGCGAACGCAAGATTGAAATATTACAGGAGCGCAATAAACTCTTACAGGAAGACATAGAATCCTTGCAGGAGCAACTTCTTGAGGGAGAGAGAGGAAAAGACGAAGCTGAGGCGCTTCTGTTTGAAATACAGAAAGAGCTAGATGTCCTTGACGATGATAAAGAAGGTGAAGAAATATTTGGAGGCGTCACAAAACACTTTGCTCGAGTTCGTTTACTTGTCCAGACGCTGAAGAAAAAGTTGGAGGACAATCAGGGTTACATCCAAAACTTAGAAAGTGAAATAAAAGGGGAGAAAGATCGCAACACCGAAAACATAGATGAGATTGAAAGACTCCTTCGAAGGATAGAGTCCGAAGAAAAAGGAAAGGAGGAACAGGGGCAGCTGATAGAAACAATCCGTAATTTGTTGGACGAAAATGAAAAGCTTGCGGCTGATCTTGAGTCACAAAACAAGGCCCTGAATGAAGATATCGCAGAAGAAAGAGACAGAGTTATGGAGTTACGTGGAAGAGTGGGGGAACTCCAGCAGACCATCAATGATGAAAAAAGGGTTAATGTTGACATGGAAATGGAAGTCTCAAAACTCAAGAACCAACTAGAAGACGAAGAATCTAAGAACGAGCTCAGTTTAAAGAGAATTGAACTTCTCCAGCAAGAAATCAACAACTTACTTCAAACCATCAAAGAAAAAGTAGGAACACTTGAAGAGTTACGTTCTCAGGTTTGTGACTATGAAGACCTCAAAAACAAATTAAAAGCTGAAAGACAAAGAAACGAGGATAATGTTCAAAGTGTCATGGAGCTACAAAACAGAGTTGTTAGAAATGAGAAAATACTTGAAGAGAAAGAAGAAGAAATAAGAAAGATAACAGTGGAGCTAAAAATTACGCAAGAAAAGTTAGAGAATGCAGAGAAAGAATTGGAATGGATCAAGGAGAATAATAAATTATTATCGGGGATCCTTCAAGAAAAAGACAGAAGTTTATTGGAGAAGGAGGAAAGACTTAAGCAAGCCTTGGCGAATCTTAACTCAGAGCGCACAGTGCAAAATGAATATTCAGTCAAATGCGAAATGCTGGAAAAGAAGATCTACTTGACAGAATCTGAGAACAAAGAAGTAACAAAGGTTGCCGAACTCGCCGAAAACGAATTGAAGAAAGAAAAGGAAAGGAATGCCGAGAAAGATGAAGAGCTTAATAAACTCAAAGAACTAATAGAGGAAGAACGCCACAAGAATCAGGACAGTCAACGCTTTATCCATGATCTTGAGGAACAACTTTCAGACGCAGATGCTCTGAACCAATATAACCAAGGAATCAAATCCAATTCAATTGAAAACCTCATGGAGGCAGAAAAGCAAAATGAACAGCTTCTTAACATTATTGAGGAGCTGAAAGAAAATGTAAATGAAAAAGAACTTGGAATTGAAGAGCTTGTAACGAGGTATGCTGTTGAAGAACAGAAGCTGAGAGACGAGGTAACACATCTTAAGCATCAGCTAGACTTCTCTAGAATGGATAACCAGACGAAAACAGACATCATAAAATATCTGAAAGACGAAGTTGATAGAATGAGTAATGTAATAAGGATCAAAGAATCTGTTTTTGGAGTTGAAAGGAGAGGAAGCAACGTCAATGAAAATGTATCGCAGCGTGTTCAAGAACTAGAGCAATGTCCTGATGCAAGTATCTTGCCAGAGTACGAAGATCGACTTGGTGAAGAGCCCGGCGAAGAGCTAGATGAACAAGAATCGGATGTCCAGGAGTTCTTAGAAATACTTGAAGGAGAAAAGCGGAAAAATATTGTGTACGAGGATATGATTCAGCGTCTTGAAGAAATGGTGAGGCTCAAAGACGTGTTATCGAACACTGATGAATGCAATTCAGGAAATACAGAACGAGCCAATGAGACAAGAAAAGAACTCTACTTTAAAACAGAGGAATACAAGGACAGAAAACACAGATACATGCACGAAGAGGTCATCAGATTGGGAGAAATAATAGACGATCTTCGTGGCCGACTGAGAGCTGAGCAGAGACAAGTCAAAGATCGAGACCATCTTATTTCTCGACTAAACGAAGCCAACAAGAGAGATCTTGCGAGGAACGAAGATCTCTCTGGACAGTTGCATGCAGTGAAAGAAAGGGCGATGCAGCAACTGCGACATTCCGAGGAGATGACGAAGAAGGTTGAAGACGGACAGAAATTAATTAGAGATTTGGAAGTACAAGTTGAAAAGGAGAAACTTCGCGCGTCTACTATTGAATCAGTATTAGCTACTGAGAAAGGAAAATCTACAGAAAAGAAAGAAGTGACGAAAGATTTAAAACGGAGGGTTGAAGAATACCAGAAAACTGTTAACGATATTAAAGGGAAAGTTGATAAGATAAATCGACATTTGCATTGCATGTCACCTGGTGGGCACGACTCACCACGCGTAGGGGCTCCTGAGGCTTCAATGAAAAGAATAAACGAGAGGCTTGCCTCGCACAGTTCTTTCATTCGAGAACTGAAAGCGAGTGTGAGCGCAGTGGAAGAAACAAGCAAAACCATTCGAGAAGAGTTGAGGACGCATACCGACAAGAACACCAAACAAGACAGGAAAATTGAAGAATTATTGGGAAGATCTTCTGAGTATGATAACCTTGTAGTTGAGATGAAACAAGAGCTTGGAGAAATACGAAAAACTTACCAGGAATTAAGCGGAGACTTAGCACCTGTTAAAGATATCGATGCATCCGATGGCAGACCAGAAAGTCCAACGAAACTCTTACGAAGTATGCCGGAACATGAACTTATGAAACAGATGTCAAACTTTGAAGAGTTGCTAGAGGCGTTATTCTCGGAAGAAGCTCGTAGGATCGAGGAACTGCAGGATAAGTTGGATGAAGTGTTTCAGAAAAATATTGAGTTTTCGTCCATTTTGCGCGAAATAAAAGCTAACTTTGAAGATGATAGATCAAAACGAGTGCCTTGGGAAGTTGAAAGAGACGAACTGAAAACCACAGTTTCAAAGAGCGAAGCCAAAATAGATCATTTGGTCTCGACTTTGGAAAAAGAAGAGATGGAAAAAGAGAGACTGCGTGAAAAGATTCAAGGTATGGAAGACCAAGTTAAGGACAAAGAAAAGTTGTCACATACCCTACAAACAGAAATTCGCGAAGCAGAAAAGATTATTAAAAAGCTCGAAAAAGAACTGAAGGAAGAGCAAAAGCTTAACTCTGACTTACAAGAGACGATGATTAAAGAATTGGATGAAAATCTACAAGACAGTAAGAATAAACTGGAAAAAATCAAAATACAAGCAGATCAAGAGTTGCAAAAAACGGTCGCTTTATCAATGGAAGAGAAATCAAAGAAAGAGGAACAAATAAGAGAGCTGGAGAATGAAATGGAGAAGCAAGGTCATCTTCTGGAGGAATTAAGGTCTTGTTTGGAGAAAGAGCAAAACAGCGTGTTTGAACTGAACGAGCGCCTGGAGATCGAACGAAGTAACTCCGCTATGAAGGAAAACACGATCGCAGATCTTAGAGAAAAACTAAAAAGTGAGATAGAACGAAGTAAAGAGCTAAGCAAGGTTATCATGGAAGCCGAAGATCGAACACTCAGACTAAGTGAAGCTCTCACTACAGAACAAGTCCGCGGAGTTGAACGAGAGGATGCCATGAAACACCTGCGAGAAACATTGAAAGTGGAGGAAGGAAGACTAAGTGACGCTACTGATGCTCTGGAGGAAGAAATGCAGCGAACCAAGCACTTGAAAGAGAAGCTGTCTTTTGAGCAGCTCTTGAAATCGGAATTCGAAAGGGAGCTGGACAAAACCAAAACAAGTCTTGTTGAGGAACGAAAGGCAAAGGATGCTGTACTGGGAGAACTGAACAGGGACAAGAGTTCCTTGTACGAGACTGGAAACAAGTTGAAAGAGCAAGAGGATACAGCAAAACAGATGAATAACATCATGGACGAACTCAAATCGGAGCTGGACACAGAAAGAAAATGTTACCAGATCCTTACCGCTCGACTTCAATCAGAGCAAAACCGCATAGTTGAGTTAGAGATAAAGCTCAACAAGGCAGAGACAATAATAAACAGTGACAAAAATCTTCTGGATACCCTCAGAGAAAACTGTTTGCAAGTGGAAGAGAAACAATGTGAAGTGCTAGAAAAGTTAGAGAAGGCTGAAAAACTAATCAGAGAGAAAGACGAAGAGATTAACGCGCTGATAAACGAACTGGCAGCTGAAAAGATTCGTGTGGAGGAACTTCTAGCTGACCTGGAAAGTGAAAGGCTTTTCAAATCGCAGATGGAGGAGAGGATCAAAGAGTTAGAGGAAACAACAACCAGGGATGAGCTTCTTTTTGAAGAACTTCGACGCAAGATAGACGCCGAAGCGATAAAAAATCGCGAGATTGCAGAGCAGTGTGACCAGGAAAGGGTGAAAGGTCAAATGCTTCAGGAAAGAGTTAGAGAACTTGAAAAACATGTTGCCCAAGATAGCGAGACTTTTGACGAACTTAAACGAAACATTGAAGCTGAAAAAGAGCAAAGTCGAAAATTAGATGAAATGCTTCAGAAAGAAAGAAATGAAACTGTACGACGTGACAACATTTTGACTGACCTTGAAGGACAGCTGCACATGGAACGAGTAGCAAGAGACGAGGTCACAGGACAATTGGAATATGAAAGAAAGAGTAATAGAGATTTGCACGATCAGTTGCGATTAAGTCGCGAGGAAGAATTTAACAGAAAGGAAATAGAAAGAAAGCTCACAGAAGAGATGAAATATGAAATGCAAGAGAAGATAGCAATACAGGCCCAGAAAGCAGAGGAGCTGGAGTCCATGTTGGAATCAGAGCAGTTCAAAGTGTTTGAGAAAGAGATTTCCAGGAGCGAATTGCAAAACACCTTGGAACAAAAAGACCGCTTGCTTGCCCAAGTGGCAGATGAACTTGCAAAAGACTTGGAAGACAGTCAAAGTTCAACTGACGATGAAAAGGATTCACGTGATCGCAATGTTGTTGATGGATTGGGTAGAACAAGACGAGATTGTCAAGAAAAGAAAAATCAGTATGATGACCTGTTCGATGCGATTTTAGCAAGGAGGACTATAAAGAAGAATGGAAAACATAAGTCGAGGGAGCGAAAAAGACGTCTTGTTGAGAAGGAATCGCTCTTAGAGGATCTCAACAGAAAATACGAGGAAGAACGAAAACAAAAGGTCGAAAGAGCCCTTGAACTTCAGGAATATGAAGAGAGGATCACGCTATTTGAAAATGAGCGAGAAGCATATCGCGAAAAATCTGAAAGGCTGCAATGCGCTTTGGAAAGCGAAAGGAATCGAAGCCATGACTTTGAGGCTTTGCTCGCTGATGAGCAGAAGAAAAACCACGATCTAGACGAGTTAGTGAGATCACTTGAAAACAAGGTAAACGAAGGCTTCAGTCGTATGCATGCAACTACAGAGCAATATGAAGAACGGATGAGAGAGAATCGCGCCAGACAGGAAGAAAATATAAAGCTACGAGACCTCTGTGGAGTTCAGCAAGATAAAATAGAGCAACTCCATAAAGAATTGGAGGGTATCCGGATTCTGTGCCAAGAAAAAGAAAACTTTGCTCAAGACGCCATTTGTCAAGTAAAGGATTTGAAGAAGGAATTCGATGAAGCTGAGCGAGATATCTGTGTCAAGGAAGTGGAAGAAAAGAGGAAAAGTGGGTCACAACATGACAACGATGAACCAATAGAAACAGCAAAGGAATCTAGCGAAGCTCTCAGCAGTTTGAGAGACGAGGTTAACAACGTGAAAAGAATTATGAATAATAAGCTTAGGGAATTAACTGACCTGCGTAAGCAGCTAAGTGAAACTGGAGACGTAACCGACAGTGCATCGTTTAGGAAAATGCAAGAAAGGGCACTAAAAGCTGAGACACAGCTAAAGAAGCTTCAATCTTCCTATCAACTTCTTCAGGCTGACATCGAAATAAAAAAGTTTTTAGTGGAAGAAGCTCACGCGGAAGCTAAAAGCTTGAGAAATGCTTTGAATGAGAAAGTTAGGATAATAATAGAACTTAGTAGCATCAAGGAAAGCGACAAGGCACCGAAAAAAAAAGAAAAATACAGGGATGAGAACGAAATCCACAAATTAAAATTGAATTTGTCCATGAAAGAAAAAGAAATCGAAAATCTCAGTAAGGAATACAAAGCACAACTCGCAAAGAAAGATTCGGAACTTCGAAATTTGGAGATGTCTGTCCAGGTTGTGAAATCTGTTTATCAAGGGTTGACAGTGGAGAAAGAAAGAGAAGATGCATTGAAGAATGCCGAGAAAATGCGAAAGAGCAAAGAGGACATAGATACCGCGGTTGAAATGGTGGCAGATCTGAAAGAACAAATCGATACCCTGCAGGGGGAGATAGCAGAGCAACAACAGATAGCACAGAGCTTGAAAGAGGATGATAAGAGTGCGAAGTTACGAGGTGAGAATGAAAAGAATTACCTAAAGAGACGTACCAGCATACGTGGTGTTATTTCTACACAGATCGACGAAAAAGAAAAGAAATTAAAGCGACTGCAAACGCTGTTGGTTTCTATAGAAAACCGATATGGACGAGATATTTTACGACTAAGGGAAAGAGATGAAAATGGGGAGTCAACAAACAGTGAAGAAGTAAATCTTTCAACCTCTTTGCCTCTGCCCGATTTAGTTGGAAATGCAGTTCAGTGTGCTGTGAAAGGGAACGATGAATCGACCATTGAATATGCCCATCCAAACCAAAATAACCAATCAGGTGTTGATGAAAACGTTCTCCTAAATGAAAAATCAAGAAAACCACTGGTAAAGTGGAAAACCTTTTTCGTATTTGTTTTTGCTGCAATTGCTCTCGGTGTTTTCGGTGTTGTTTTTGGATCAAAAGCATCCGGGCTTTGGCTCGGAGTTATTGCAGCTTCAGTAATCTCGATCTTTGTGTTTGTCAATCGCTTGAGGAGAAACGTGACCGAGAAGGGATCCC
Organism: Montipora capitata; assembly: GCA_949126865.1. Lineage (NCBI taxonomy): Eukaryota > Metazoa > Cnidaria > Anthozoa > Scleractinia > Acroporidae > Montipora > Montipora capitata. The sequence continues at coordinate 1,380,467 of OX421447.1, forward strand.
GTGGTGTGAGGTATCGAGAGAAAGAGTTGCTTGACAAAATCGAAGAAATGTCGATTCTTCGGGAGGGAGATGAGAAATTAATTGGAGAGCTTAAGAGGCAACTGCAGGATGAAATAGCCGACAAAGAAGTCAAACGAGTGGAAATGGAACAACTATTGGCCACAAACGACGCTATTTCCAGTCACGACAAGCAAAGAGATGCAGAAGAGTTCGAAGCGAGAATGAGGCAAGAGATCGAAAAAACAAAACTTTATGAGGCGGAAAAAAGCAAAAGAGGATTCGAGGAGTATAAGGTTTTACAAGAGAAAATTGACTACATGAGGCAACTAAGGGAAAGCGACATGATGGAGAGACAAGCTAAGATAGCGGAGCTTGAAAAGTTGGCTGTCATATCTGACGAAAGGAGAGAGTATGGTATCAAAGCTTTCAATATCCCTATCTCAGTCATTCCCATTTGCCTCGCAATATCATTCTTGCTATGCAAGCTGTCGGTTCTTCACTTCGCAGCTCCCTATGTGATGTTTGGGATAGCTGTCACCTTTGCTACTAACGCATGGCTCTCCAGGAAGAAAGTGGCCCAGATGTTACGATATGAGAGACAAAACTTTGAAGAACAAAACGAAGAAATGGACGAAATGACCGATCTCTTGGATAGACAGTTTGACGTGGTCAAATCCCAGAAGTCCGCAATCGATATGCTAATGAAAGAAATTGAGAAAGAAAAGCAGGAAAGGAAAGAAAAGCGAAATACACTGGCTAAGTTAATTTGGCAACTACAAGAACTGGAAGGTATGCAGCATATAATTTCTAAACAGTCCCCTAAACGGAAGGAGACAAAAGAGCTTGAAGATGCTGTACGTTCCAAAGCAGAGGAAAAAGCTCTAGAAAGAGCGAAGTTCTACAACAGTATGATAAACACATTGAAAGAGATAAATGCTGACGAAGAAGAAAATGGTGAGATGGCAGCTGATCTGCAAAACTCTGTACAAGAACTCGCAGATTTGGCGGAAGATCAACTTGAAGAGAAAAAGAAGCTAGAGTGGGCACAAGAAAAACGTGAGCGTCCAAAGAAGAAGACAGAAATTTCATGGAGAACAGTTACATTTGTAGCAGTCAATGTGGGAGTATTAGCTGTCTGTGTAGCACTGCAGTCGTACTTAGTTGCAGCACTTACCGCCTTTCAAGCATTGGTTTACTGTTTAGGAAAAAGAGAGGAGTCATTAGATCAAGTGATAGTGAAGCTGAGACGAGAAACAATTCGGAATCAATTGTTGCAATCAGAAAATCAGAAGCTTAAGAAATTACTGGATACGGAGAAGACTTACAAGATGTCTGATGAACTTGCTTTGGAAATCAAAAAGAAACAGAAAACAAGACAGTCAAGGAAATCAAGCTGTAAATGAAGATGTACTGAGATTGAAGCACTTACGCTGTTCAATCGATTTTATTTTATTTGAGAAATGTGATGTTTGAACAATATTAGCAAGGATAATAATGTTTTTTCTATTGTGTGCAAATAGCACTCTGACGTAATCTATTGTCTATACAAAATAAATTGGTTGGTTGGTTGGTTGCTGCACTTTACAAAGAACTATAATTGGTCAAGAGAATCACGCCACTGGCATGATGACGTCAGCTGTGCGTCTGTCCTCTAACAGATCAATCAAAATGCGTGTATTATTGAGCTTATTATATAAATAAGGATTTAACTATATATTGAGGAATTTTTTATATGAAAGAAATATTTCTCTTTGACTCAGACGTTCTTTGCCTAGATAGAGCCCAGCACTAAAAGAAGGGGGAGAGTTATGTTGCATGGTTATGTTATGTTTTATTTATAGAATAAATTGCCGTTTAATTGTATAGGTCTAGTTTTTGGACTGCAGTTAAACCTGCCTGTTGTCTTTCAATATTGGCAAAGTATAATATTCCTATAAAATAACGCATAAGATGTTTTTTTTTTGTAGAAATTTTCTGAATGTATCATTACTTGTATTCCTTGCTATTAAAGGTGAATTTCTTTTTCACGATAAT
>OX421447.1:1387500-1390000 GCA_949126865.1 Montipora capitata
CATTGGTTACTTCGATGTCACATGACATCTAACAATAAAACTGTTCCTGCCAAAGGTCTCTGAGTGGGCAACAGTGCAAAATCTATGACGTCAGAGGGTTACAGTGCACTGTTACCCGCGAATGTTGACCGAAGACCGCCGTTGTTGTTGCCATTGCACGGTTTTTTTTTTGTGCGATATAACAAATCACTTAATGATTGGTCCCTCGGGGAACAGTTCATTTTGTTTCCCTCGAATTTCAATGTTTCCCTCGGCTGCGCCTCGGGGAAACATTGAGATTCTCGAGAAACAAACTGAACTGTGTCCCTCGGGACCAGTCATTAAGTGTTTATTACAAAGTGTCCCGCAAATACTGCTCCTCAAGTAGGGATGAACGGCTGCATTTACCCTAAGCTAAAAATAACACTAATTTTAGTAATGAAAAATTAGGGTTAGTGTTGGTTAGCTCTCGTATAAGGGTCGTCAGAATACTGTGGGGCGGGACGACCTGTATTCGCCCTTTTGTCAATTCGCACCGACGAACTCACAAATCTTTCCCTTATCAACTCGTTTGAATAAACCAAATGTCAGCCAGTTAGGCCGTCCCCTTTCTTTTCGTTTACCGTTGTCCGACCAACCCATATTTCTGAGTTTAAAAAAAGAAGTTATAAGGAAAGTAATGGCTTAGTAAAACATTTTTTAACTTTTAAACTGCGCAAAAATATTCCTGCGTTAATAAGCACCACCCATAGGAAATCCGAGTATCTCGAGATGCGCAGAATGTATGCGCAATAACAATAGTATGCACCGTCCTTAAAACCGGTGTAACAGGATGCAAATTTAACCCCTAACCACTTGAACAGGCTACTTCCATGAAGCCTTGAGGCTTTCACTTGTTATAATAGGGCTTGAGAAAACTGAGGATACCGTCATAATATTGAAAACCGACCTTTGGTAAAATTGAAAAAGTTGTTAACAAATAAAAAAGAAAAGAGTTGTTGACTGCCTTTCTGGGTTAAGGAATAAACATGATAAGGTATATCTATTTAAGAACTGTGTAAGTTGTAAAACCAAAAGATCAGAGGACTTTTTCATGTTTAAGTATTTTGAGTAATTACTTCTATTATTTTATATATCAAAATTTTTAAATAGTCTTATATAATAATGTTTAGATATGTGATTTTATTAATTGTATAATAACTCGGTTCGATAATTTTAGTTTGATAACTACAAGAGAACTGAATAAACTTTATTATTTATAACATACAATTTCGGCAAATTGCTAGTGAGTCCTGGGTCGTTCCAGGCCTTTGTGGGGACATACAGGTTTTTTTTTTTATGAACTTTTCAGTTTTAAATTTAAAGGGTTGTTAACAGACTTATTCGCTACTTTTTTGATACAAACGACGATTAATTTCCCTGATAAGTTCATTATTCAGTTTGCTATTGATTTGGACTTACATTCAAGTGTCTTCTTGTATTTCCAAGCCTCCAGCTCACCAGGAAGACCCTTACTGGTTGGATATTGGGGTCAAAATAGCGCAGGACCAGCAAATGGACCTGCTAACAATGAGAGACCTCTTAAAGACGTGTGTGAATCAACGAAGTACGACGTTCTGGCAGTCGCGTTTGTGGATAGCTTCTGGGATGTAAACAACGAAGGTACTTAAATTTTTTTCGGAAAACTCAAAGCAATTTAAAGTAAAAAACTGCAAAAAATTATTTTCTGTGTGATTGCCCTGCACACAGCATAACCAAATAAATTAAAAATGCACTTGGGACGTCAGCAAGGAGAACGCCTGTCCTGATTGCGTTGGGCACTTTTTGGGCACTTTCTGGTTTTGGAGAACTATTTTTCATTTCGACACTTTTTCGCTTTTAAGCGACATTTGACTCAGCCTTTTTCTAGTTTTGGCATTAATTTTAGCCCTTTCTTCGTATTCTGGGCTAATTTTCAGCACGAGCAACATTTTGTCTTGAAGAACAGTTTCAGGGTATAGTATCCGTGTTCACGTTGCTCCAGTCCACACCCGGTCCAAAGTCCAATTCCGTGTTGCCTGTCCGTGATGGATTATCCTGCCCCCACCTCCTTCCCACACTTCTATCGACCCCTTCTCAACTGACGATAAAACTGAAAATACAACAGTATCAATTAAAACCAAAAATGGCACATGTTTTCAAGATGGTGGACCATGAACGATCTGCTTCGTGTCATGATTTTAACGCGTTTCATGACAAATTTCTTGTGGAAAGTGTATCAAAACGTTGCAAATTTTGCTGTCAACATAATGATGCAAGTAGAACTTGTTTCCTTGTCTGTTTCAGATCAACTCCCCAGCTTAAACTTAAAAGACCATTGCAGTACACCAGTTTCTTCACAATATCCAAAACTTCTTCGATGCCCCTCGATCCAAGAAGGAATAAAGGAATGTCAGAGGAGAGGAAAGAAAGTCTTGATATCTATTGGTGGACCGACTGGTGACGGCACTCTCCCCACTCCGGCCAAGGCCAGGGAGTTAGC
>OX421447.1:1395000-1407500 GCA_949126865.1 Montipora capitata
AAAGCATTTTGGAATGACTTGACCAAAAGTTGAATTAGGTCGGTACATGATTCCAGCGGTTTTTCAGCAGATCACTGCATGTAAAATGGTGCTTTGTCTAGAGGTGGACCACAAGAGGGCGTGAACGCTTGCCATTTTCAAAATTTACGCTATGCACATGTGTTTATATCCTGCTAACACTGGCGTACTTACATGACTTCGAGAGAAGCGACGGCTGGAAATAGGTCGGTGTTCACAGATCAATGTCTTCATGGCACGTTTCCTTCTACTTTCTTATTGGTCTCGATAAAAGCAGACAAACTAGTATTCGTAAAAAATGGACAGCAACTTTGAGTTTACAAGACATGTTTCGATCGTTCATCGATCATCTTCGTTGCAAGTGTTCGTTACACTTGCAACTGTTCGTTACACTTGCAACTGAAGATGATCGATCGAAAATGTCTTGTAGACTCAAAGTTGTTGTCCATTATTTACGAATACTATTTTCTAAATTCCTTTTAAGGTTCGTTTTCCTGTGCAGATAAAGCAGACGGTTTTTATCCTGATCCATCAGACTGCTCCAAGTATCATCAGTGTACAGTAGGAGTGCAATACGACTTTGGCTGCCCGCCTGGGCTCCTCTTTGACAAGGAATTGAAGACATGTCATTGGCCCACAAACGTCCAGTGTTAATTTTCAGTATTAATGACCAGTATCTTGCTAAAAAGTTATGATTCTTCTTTCAGTGTGGTTTCAATGAAGCAGAAAAAAAATAACAGAATAACGATATCACATGGAAGTCCTGATGTCTTGAGAACTGATAATCCAATAAAGCTAAATCATGATAGTGTCCTTCTTCTGTGCACGCAATATCCCTCACTCTGAACTCTCCCAAACTTATTAACGGAGTAAACGGGTATCAAGGGAATACCTGTCCTTGTGCTGTGTGTTCTTGTTATCGGCAATGTTTGGGGGTTTGTGTCTCAAGAGGACTTAAATTATTAATGTTGCATAATCCCTGCGTTGATGTAATGGTCAGTACGTCTGCCTCGCGGGCTCAAGGCGTGGCTTTGTCGCTGCGCTGTTCACTTGAACCAACAATGATTGAACCATGGCGTTGTTTCCTTGAACCATGTTGCCTCATTTTGCGTTGTTCCCTTGAACCATATTGCTCCATCTTGTCTCGTCACACTGACTGCTGGGGTTAACACTGTGATGGATTGTCATTCCGTCACGGGGGGAAGGGCAACGCCCTCGGTCGCTTGCTACTTGAGTTCTCGCCGTGTGAGCCTCAGCGGCTCCGTTGCGACTTACCAATGCCTACGTGGTATCATTCGACCAAAATGACGAATGATGAGGGGTTTAAATTTCGAACAATGACAAAAGACAAGACCCTGACTGAAGTCAAAGGCAACCCGAAGGCTCCTTTTTCCACCTATGGGTGGCGCTTATTAATACAGGGATATTTTTGCGCTGTTCAAAATTATGCAGAGAAAGAACTTAGCAAATGTTCTTGGTATCCAAAAAGAAAATTGAGGGTAACCATGCATTTTTTAGATATAATTAAGCTTTAATTTGGAAAAGAACGCCATACATTGCTTTATGTTTAAAAACTTTTTACAAATACAGTTGATTGATTATCTTCGAAAAATATCGAAGTTACCCTAATTTTCTCTTTACATTTCGATAACACTTGTTAAGATCTGCTTCTCCCGCATATTAAGTAAACCGTGCAAAAATAACTTTGAATTAGTAGGCAACATCCTTAAGGGATATTGGTGTAATGTTCTTTTTCCGAAAGTTTACATGTTGGGAAAATGAAGTGTCTTGAAGGGTTAATACTGATAGCTTCTGATATGCCCCGGAACTGTTTTAGCTTCAGGAGAACTTTGTTAGCGTTAGTTTTATTAACTTCTCCTGGGTACGCCTTTGTGACCAAACCCCTTTCTTCCCAAATTTAGATTTTTTTCTCAGATGCACTTCGCAAACTCAAACGTACAAACGCGATAAAACAGTGCTTTTTCCTCGCGATTTGTTTATTTTCTCGTTTAAACGCGACTATCATAAGGGATTGCACCTTTTCAGCCATCTGTCCCGTCGTCTCTATCCAACTGAATCGTCTTGTGTCAACACAGATTTCCCTCTCTCTTCAAGTCGTTGTGACAGTCAGAACAAATACAACAAAGAGACGGGTTATAGTAAGTGACTTTTTTTTCCTCTTGTGTCAAGCAACAGCTTGCCGTTTGCGGTTTGCCGTTTCACGAAAACGCTATGCAAAATCTCTCAAATTATGTACCATTTCTCGGCTTATTGTCTATCGGTACAAACTTAAACTTTGAAGGAGACCTTGCCAGAATCCCTTTTTTCATAATTGTACAAGAACAAAAGGACAGAGTCAGAGCTTAGGGGATTGATCTGCATGAGAAAAAAGGTGAATCTGAAATGGTGAATGGTCAATGAAGTACTCAGAAATCCCGGTCCCCCAGTGACCACACCCCTTACTCTTCTCGAACGGTGTGTATCCTCCCAAGTGGAGTAATGGTGACATTTCATGCTTCTTCCAGAAAATGAAAGCAGAGATAGCTTACTCGGGAAAAAATCCGAATGCTCCAAACTAGAGTCGCATCTACGAGTTCGGATGCCCTCGTTCAAATAATTATTGCACGTAGTGAGGTAAACCCTACATCCAGTTGAGATTTTTTTGAATGATGTCTCGTTTAAAATAGTTGGTTTGAACTATAAGAAATTCATGGAAACTCGGTCTTTAAACTAGGTTCAGGTGGCAAGTAGCCTTCTAAGCTTCTATTGCGAGAGTTTTTGTAAGGCCCAACGCATTTGTTCTCCACGAAGACTAAAGTATCGTACCACTTTTAAAATTCACGCAAAAGCAGCACTTTCTTATCACCCGTTCAGTGTTAACTCAGAGGGGCTTCTGAAATCAGGATCTTTCGATTTCGTATTGTCAGCTGTTCTACCAGCTGAGGAACAAAGTCCATGCTGACAACAAAACGACACTTTCAGGTTGTAGTTTTACAGAACGTCTGCAGTTTAACCGTCAATACAAGTAAATGCCAACTCACTCAGAAATGTTGGCACCTTTCATTTTTATTGCATCATTTTGACAATCTCCAAAGACTATATTAGTCTATAGGATTCACATACAGCATTGCTTGGAGAACCTTATCATTAGAATCATGGATTCTCCTCCTCGCTGTGTCGTGGCGCTCCTCTTACTGTGCGGTGTGGCCTGGTCCTTAGGAGGTAAGCCATGGTCGAAATCTGCGTGGTATAAACATGCGATAAAGAATACTCTGCGATTCTTGAAAAGCGATTCAACGCTAATGAGGTAGATTTAATTGGCAAGGGGATGACGAAAACGAGAAAACGAGATACCAGTGGAAACCTTAGATTTAATCTTGTTTTAACTCATCTTTCCAGGAATGAGAGATACTGCACTTTGTTTCAGCATTCTGAGAAAAAAAAAAAAAGAGCAAACTGAGGGCGCATTCGATTGACCCTATTCCGGAATAAGAATACGTGGAGTGATGATTACAACGGTATGTTTGGCGCGTTTCAAAGCAGCAAGGATAACCTAAATATGTTTAAAATAGCATTTTAGCAGATGTTTGACAATTTTAATGTGAATCTCCGTAAAAACGAAGGATTCCTAACTTATATTCCATGTATTCCTATTCCGGAATACGGTCAATCGAACGCAACCTGAATTGTATGAAATTTAGTATCGTTACATCCAAAATGTTTTCTCGTCCTGATATTCCCCAAAGTCGTCTGTCTGTTACATTACAGAGCCACTTTCAACCTATTCTGGCTGTCAGCTGCTGGTGGGGTACTGGGGACAAAACGGAGCTGGGCCTGCAAATGGTCGTGAAAACTACGAGAAACCACTGCTGGAGGTCTGCAAAACAACCAAAATACGACATATTGGCCGTGTCCTTTCTCATAGTTTTCTTTGATGCCAGAAACAAAGGTAATTTGAAGAATGAATGAATGTTACTCTTTGGTGAAAAGTGTTTTGGATGTTCTTATTTTGGCAAGAATTAAAAAAAAAAACTCGCTATTAACAACAAACTCAGAAAATAAAATGGGGCAATTATAACGCAAAGTAATGTCAATCAGTGGACGATACGGGAGGGAAAATACATGCAAGCGAGACTATTAATGAATCACCAAGCGCAGAAGTGAAAAAACCAATTACGTAATCATAAAAAAGCTATCTACTGCACAGAATGGACCAAATCATGCAAATAATGCGTATTGCATACGTATTATAATGAAGCATTCATATTTAAATGATATGTAAATACCTGAAACAAAACGTTTTATTCCCAAGGGTTTGAATTGGGTACAACACTGAGTTAGTTGATTTGCTCTATTCAGTCCAGTTTGTCACAATTCCTCTCTTTTTTTTTTTTAACGTTTTCTGTCCCATGACCATACTTTCTGAGGCTCCTTACTTGAGCAATCCCGCTGTTTCTCTTTTTTCGTTAATAAGGTATCCCTGCTTTGAACTTTGCCTACCACTGCGAGACTCCCGTTTCTCAAGAATACCCATTTCTTCTTCGATGCCCTAAAATTGAAGAAGGTATTGAGGAATGTCAAAAGCGAGGAAAAAAGGTCTTGATGTCCATTGGTGGAGCGACTGGTGACGGCACTCTCCCCAGTCCTGAAAAGGCTAAGGACTTTGCGCACACTCTGTTTGATCTGTTTCTTGGTGGCAGTCGTTACAATGACATTCGACCATTCGGAAGGTAATAGTTATAATAAGTATATGGAGGTTTATTTGTTATTTTTGTTATCCGCCTCAGCCTTCGGCTTCGGCAGATAACACAAACTTTTAATAAAAAACGATTTAGATAAACATTTAAGCAAGAAAATTAACGATAGTAAAATAACATGACGTAAAAAATAAATTGGCATGAAAGCATTCAGGTAAAAACCTGAATGCTTTCATGCCAATTTATTTTCTCACTTTCTAAATCTATAAATATGCCTTTCTGTTATTTCTAATTTATTCATTTGACAATGATGACATGAAGTCGTCGAAACGTCATGTTATTTTACTATCGTTAATTTTCTTGCTTAAACACAAACTTTAGCCTTGATAATTATCGCTATCATGCTCAACCTCATCCAATACTGAATTGTTAAATAATAAATGTCTTTATAGCTCATAAGATAAAAACTACATATCTTATGTTACATGTTTGAAATCATTATAAAATGTAGTATTACATCACACGTGAAGATCGTATTTATAAGTTAATCTATTAATAAAAACGTTCTGTGTTTATCAACGTGCGGGAGCTATTCTTATACCGTGAATTATAATCGATGACCTAAGCCTTTGGGACGTGCTCACATAGGGTTTGGATACTAAGTTGAGAAATTTTTCTAAAACTTTGCGGTCTTGTTTTTCTAATACTCTTATATTCAATCTAATAGAGATGTATCGCCTTTTGTGGCATCTGTCTAGAAAATCTTGCACCGTTATTAATTCTGGATCTGAGGCTCCATATACCACTAGTGCGTAGGTGACATTGGGTAAAACATTGTCTTAAATAAATAGTCTATCTCAAGCTGACTTCATCCCTCCTTCCGCAGAGATGTTATAACATATAAACATTTATTGGCCTTACCAAGCTTGCTTTTAACTATCAAATCTGCAGTCTTGCTGGAAATTGAGTCCTAAGACAGTAAGTTCAGAGCATTGTGATACGTTCGATATCATGTCAATGTGCACATTGGTATATCTTTTCGTCCAGATAACAAGTTCCTTGCAATTACTAGGATTACATTTCGTTAAGTTACTACTAGACCATTCTAAAAATGTACTAAGAAGTCCAGCTGCTTAGTCATTGTTCTTAAAAACAGGAGCAACAATTGTAAAGTCATCAGCATATTTAAAACAGATAGTTTCTTCACCTATACTGATCTCTAAGTCATTCAGAAAAATGCTGAATAAATACGGACCACTCACGCTCCCTTGTATAGTACCCTTATTTACTTGCTTCCAATCACAGATAATGTTATTGTATACCACCCTTTACATTCTGTCCTGTAGAAAATTCAACCACCAATTGACTATATATGGGTTTAGAGGGATGTCTTACTAAAAAGGCCCTCAGGATTGGTTTGGAACTGATTACACAACGGAGACTAGGCACCCTGCCCTTAAACACAATATAGGTTTTCGATGCAATGAAATTATAAGTTGCAAAGAAATTCTTGTTATCTGGATGATTTATCTGTCTTAGATAATAAATTTCTAAGTTATTGACATATTAGGACAGAAACTACGTTATGTTTAGGCAATAAGAATTCACCACTAGTCATCGCATCGAGTTTTTTATGACTGTGGGTGGTTCAAGCTTGTAAGTTTTTGTTTGATGGGAACTTGTCAACTAGGAAGGGTTAGTAAACATATCCCCCATGCATATTTTGAGCCAAATATGCGTTGAGTTTGTTTTCCATTGGGTGGCAAGGAGTTCTTGTTTGACGGTACGGCTTATTCTTTTAAAGGGAGTGAAAGGCTGTGCAAAGAAAAATGGACACGCACGAAAAAAGGAAGAGTGTGTATGAAGTAATATGCTCAAGAGGAATTACAAATAACGCACCATTGATAACATAGACCTCTTCCATAACTGGCGGTCCCTTCATTATTCTTTTGTATCTACGTGTATCAATTACCGTTAAAACAGAAGAATTCTAAATTTGTCCGCCATTGTGAAAGAGGTATGTTTTGACATTTATTTTAACACCAGTGCTGTAATGGATGGTATCGACCTTGACATCGAAGGCGGAAGCTACAAATACTACCCTGAATTTATTACCGAATTGCGCATACTTATGGATAAAGATTCACTGAAAAGCTATCTGATCACGGGTGCACCGCAGTGCCCATACCCTGATCATTACTTGGGACCTAAAACTTCTGGTTCAGGTGAGATCAAAGTCTGTGCAAAATATCACCTTAATGAATTCAAGAATTCAATTCACAGGAATTTGGAACAAAAACTGGAATGAAATCATAGAGATCTTATTAGACGTTTTCTTGTCTGGTGATGCTGATTATCACTAAGTTAAACGCTCTATTTTGAAGGATAACAGTGCAAAGATCCTGCAATACCGACATACAGCCGTCTGTAAAGTGATTAATCATATACATGCATTCAGTTTATTGCTTGAACAAATCATCAAAGCCAGAAATGCTCTGGTCACTCACGCCCTGGAGTAGTGTTAATGAGGGCAGATATCGCGGGATATATTTATACTCGTTTTGCACGTTAATTAATTTGTTTCTTCTTTTATGTCAACTGAGCACCCGGCGGCTGCCAAACTGAACGTAGGCCCTATCCGTAAAATTACAGCCCTCTGAAATGACGTTACTTTCATTCACACCATTTTTTTAGGTCTTGAAGAAGCTGGTCATCATGTTGACCACCTTTACATACAATTCTACAATAACTACTGTCACACCGGCGATAAGTGGTTCACGAGTACTCTGGATCAATGGCTGACGTTTTCGCAACAACGAATGGAGGCACACGGACGTGGACCACTGATTTTCATTGGTCTCCCTGCGGCTACCAAGGGTGCTAGTGGAGCGCATTTTTATAGGCCACCAGCTGAGCTAAAGAAAGTGTTTAAGGTACGAAAAAGATATTTCACTGCTATTGTAATTATGCAAACTGTAAACAACCTATAGACTCATTGAATACTTGCTCAAACCCTAGAAACGCAGAAACGCAAAAGATGACAACATAGACAACCTTTCAATAGGGGTAAACGGCCAAAAATGGTATTCTTCTAAGGAACAATCCCAATTTTGTCTGTCGCTGCGTGCTAGGCCTTTCAGCACTTTTAAAATAAACAAATCAACTTTCAAAGAATCATTGATGAAAGAGTGACTATCCAAGTCTTTCTTGATTTTCGTGTGATTTCAGGAAGTAAAGAATCTTCCAGGTATCGGTGGAATCATGTTGTGGGATGTGTCCTGGGACCAAAACAACGTCATTGGTGGTCAGCGGTACTCGGAGTACGCATTTAAGGAACTTGGTGGAATCACCGTGCCGCCTACCAAAGGGCCATCCCAAGCTCCTCCAGCGCTAATTACTACCCAGGCTTCTCCTGCGCCGGTTACGACAAAGGCCCCTGCATCTACCACCCGAGCACCACCTCGGCCAACTGGTAAACTCCGAAAATGTTCTCAAAATAATTTATTACTAACTAGAACAACTCCAAGTCTCAAAGTATGAAATACCACTGAAGAGCCAGTGGTGAAACTTAATTGTACTTTGTTCTATAGCCGTTCACCAGACTGAACATAGTAAATGCGGTGTTCCTTATGAATAACCAATATAATTACTCTCGTGTACAGGCAACTTCTCCGCCTGGAACGACTACTTCTTTTTATCCTGGCAAGGTGTCCATAGATTCACTCTTATTTAAACTGGACTGCACCTTATATTTTTTTATTCCAAAATATCCTCTTAACAACAGCAAGACAGCATGTACCTTCTAACAGGTCTTTCAACCTAAGAGTTCGTGGGCAGTACTCCAGTACTCTTCCCGGATTTTTTCTTATAATAAGGTCGAGTTTGAGGCAAGAAAGCCATAAATTGAACTTTGAAAAACATGTATAATCATCAATGATACCAAACACACTTTCCTCTGTTTCCAAATTATCGCAAAAACCAATCTTAGGAAGCGTATAGCTAATTCTCACTTAAGGTAATTCCTTAGTATTGCATTGCGCATCCCTACTGCGCACGATTTTCGCGTCATTAGCGCGCGCACATGAGCACGTGCGCATACAAAACGTAAGAGATTTCGCTCAGACTAAACCCGATAGCGAAATAAATGTTCCTTTTCTCTCAAACGAGCACGGTGACCCCCGATTTTTTTTTCAGGTATTTGCTAAGAACAGTCTAATAAAGAACATATTTGAAGAAGACAAAAAGTTTGATAGTAGAACATGATTTTTTTTTGGAAAACAGCTTCTTACTGGGTATATTTTACCCAAGGCGAGGACTTCAAGCTAACCACGGAACTGTCCCAAAAAGTGCACTATTCCCACAACCAGGGAATCAAAGACGGCGTAAATGAAGCAATACTGCTTATGTAAATAAAAGAAGCTTTATTTTCAAAGTCAAATTTTGTGTCTCTGAAGTAACCAAGACTTAATTCTGTATGAAGGTGATTCGAATTTTTAACGCGAAAACAGTAAAAATACCCCATTTTAAGAGCCTGCTGACGCGTAAACAAGCACGGTGACCCCATTTTTTTATTGCATTTTTTTAATGTTCATATCATGAATGTTAATTATGCCAAGTTTCCAAAAAAGTTTGATAGTAGAACAATTTCAAGGGAATTACCTTAAGAAGACCATAGCATTTTGTAAAAGGTACAATCAAATCGTAATTTTATAGAATGAGGGGAGCTTATCGTGGTCGAGCATCTTCATTTCGTAGTTACATTTTGTTAAGAAGGAATCATCTATAATTCTCTTAACCCAAGCTATCTTGAGGGCTTTTTCCATTGATGATTTTGAAATCGCACATTTTTAAGCCATCTTTTTTCCTTTCACCTATTAAGGTGTTTCTTTGTACTTTAGGGGGTTACCCTGCCCAGATGAAATTAAAAATTAATCTGTTAGTTTCTTCGATGTAGCGGTCCGGGACAGGCAACACAGAGGCACAGTAAATTATCACGGATAGCCCTAGTGTTTTGACTATGTTAATCTTTCCATAAAGAGTTAGATTTCTCCGTTGCCAGTTATTTAGTCTTTTTTTCAAGGTTGATTTTTTTCACTAAAGTTCAATTTGTTAGCGCTTGTTTGGCTGTACGAAAAGAAAACGCCAAGGGGGTCAATGGGTTCCTTTGGCCACTTAAATCCGAAGGGCACGGCATCTTTTCTGTTTTTCCATTCGTTGATAGTTATGATAACAACACTTAGATTTTCCTTAAAGCACAAATCACAAATGAAAAGTCATGACCAAAATTAATCAAAATACGGATTAATTAAAAATTAAATTATCTACAAAACTATTAACATCTTTTGGATAGGAGATGTTACTTGTAAGATAAGGGGTGGAAGCAAGGAGGCTTGGAAATGAGTTTGGCCGAGTAAGAATAAGTACATGTTGTGGGGCGTAATTTTCCTTTTGCCCAGCTCATGGTAACGTTTCATGAGAATTGTACGAGAAGAAGCAACGAAGCTTAAGACGTGATGCACAACGAAAGATCCGTGGATCAATGCATTTTTCTTTCTTGTTTCAGTTGAGTTTTCGTGTTCAACCGCCGGTGATGGTATTTATCGCAATCCCGCCGACTGTTCCAAGTTCATAGAGTGTCATGGTGGACGTGCATTCCACAAAAGCTGTTCAGCGAAGCTTTTGTTTAACCCTACAATCAAGGCCTGTGATTGGCCACAAAATGTCAAGTGCAGCTGAATATGTTAATAACAATGTCGATTCTAGAGGAAATGTACAAGGGCTTACTGGCAAACGTAACTTAATCTGATCAACAAAACAACCTTGAACTTGCTTGATCCAAATGATAGTCGCAAACTTGTGTGATTAAAGTTTTGTTGGAAAATGCACGTACTAATATGTATGGTTTGAACAAAACGAGGAAACTTTCCGACAAGTTCTGTCCTCTGACCGCTTGAAACTATTCACCGAACAAACCAATCACGGGTTTTGTTTGTGAACAAACAGCTTACTTTTAACGATCCCTCACGGTTTGTGAACAAACCAAAACCCGAGCCGTTGATCAATCTCTCCGGTCCTTGGGATCAACTCTCAAGGACGATAGAATGAAACTACCAGATGACTTTCCATCTTTTTGGGCAAGTACCATACCCATATCCACTGCATGTCTCTCAACCCTTGGGCACCGCCACGTTAATCGTGTCAGCTGTAGAAACGCTGGCACGTTTGAGTTGCCTTAAAAAGTTCATGCGCTTAGATGAGGTCAATAAACTATTAGTATATACAGCCAAAAACCAAAGGGACACCTTATT
The DNA here is from genome assembly GCA_949126865.1 of Montipora capitata. Taxonomy (NCBI): domain Eukaryota; kingdom Metazoa; phylum Cnidaria; class Anthozoa; order Scleractinia; family Acroporidae; genus Montipora; species Montipora capitata. Next base: position 1,406,024 of record OX421447.1, read on the forward strand.
TATTATCAAATGCTGGCAAAAACACGATCAGAAATCTCTACCTTCTTTCTGTGTCGTCTTCGTAAACAACACGCGGCTGTCTCTACCGATGGCGAACTATTTGGAGACTGGTTTTCCTGTTTAATCACAGCTGAGATGATAAATCCACTCAGGGATGTCTCTTGTGTCAGGTTGTCAAAGTCTCTTTAAAAAGTGACAAAGTTGCCGGTACATTTTTATGAAGTGTGATCCTCTGGCCATTGTCACTTCCTTCCAATGTATGAAACCACAGAATTTCTTAGGTAGAAGACACCAAATTTTTTTTTATCCAAGCTCGGTTTACAATCACTAAATAAAAAAATAAGATGTTTGCTTTCTTTTGTTGTTTTTCTAAATGAGACAAACAAGCAGTGCAAATCACATGATTCAACAGGCATGAGTAGTTTAGCCGAATTATATGCATCACATGAATAGAACGTGACGTGAACTGGAAACAAATAAAAAGATCCCAAAAGAGCATGCAATAATATCACACCCACCAGCTCATAACTAGCACTTGTTTCAATAGATCTGTAAAAGACGCAGCTCTCTAGGTTTTGAATCTGTTGTTTCTGAGTCGTATGTTTATTTGTTTGTACATATATTGTTTTGTGAACCAGTGCCGAGAGCTGTTATAATTGTTGCACATATATACTGCAGGTTTTTGAGATTACATTAGGTGTATAGCATCCAGTGGTACTTCACCTGAATCAACTGAGAGTACTGAAGATGTGGACTCTTTTTCCCCTCACTTTCTCGTGGTTTTCCTTTTTCAAATTAATACAGCATGGTCATTGAGAGGTAATGTGAATTATTTAACGCTTTTTGTAAAGTCATTTTTATGGCTATTTTTTTATTGATGAGCTTTCGCAGTAAACTCTGCTATCGAAAATAAAGAAAAAATTCAAGCCAAAGGCCAAAAGTTAAGGATGCATCGTTTGTTGTTTATTATTGCATGGGTGTCGCTTGGGGCATGAACTCGCGTCCTTTAGACTGAAACATATTGTTCGGCCAAAAGAAAAACTTTGGTGTGGGTATTTCTGGATAAATATGCTTGCATAATTAAGTTATAGGATTGACAACAACCTAATTGAATATGACGCAGAAACAGAGCCTTGAACCGGGTAATGGACAGGGTATAGGCTATATGTAGCCTCTCGCCGAAGAAGAAATTGCGCATTGAACGGAAAATATCGCACGCGCCCGCAGTAAAAATGCGATATGAAAGAAAAAAGGACTCAGTTCCTAACCTGTAGTTGTACCGTAGTCCTTTAGCCGTAAGAGAAAAAGTTGGTATTGGTATTATGTCCTTTCTAATACCTCAATCCCAGAAGTGCAATTAATCTTAAAGACGTATTTAGTTTAAAAAGAAAAGTTTAATACTCAGAATTAATTGTAGTGTTTTACATTCCCTAAGAGCCAAGCTCAACGTATTCTGGCCGTCAGCTGCTGGTAGGGT
>OX421447.1:1412500-1420000 GCA_949126865.1 Montipora capitata
TTTGCCATTGTTTGCTTTATGGAGCTATAGTATTCCAATTTTTCACAAAAAATGTCGCTGACATTACCAGCTATGTCAATTTAAATGAGAGTGGTCTTTGTCTCCACAGGTCTGGAAGAAGCTGGACAGTTTGTGGATCACCTTTATATCCAATTCTACAACAATTTCTGCTACACTGGCGCTAGGGAGTGGTTTACGCGTTCTCTGCATAAGTGGCTTGCGTTTTCGCAACGAGCGAATCCAAAGGGGCCCTTAATTTTCATTGGTCTTCCAGCGTCCACCAGGGCTGCAAATGGAGCGCGATTCTATAGGCCGCCGACTCAACTGACGTCATTATATCAGGTGTGACGCGTTTAATAGGCCATTTCCGAGTTCATGTCTGCCTCCTCTTCAAAACGAGTCTAAGTGCGAAGTTTTTCTTATGAAAATTAATTCATTCATATGTACTGCGTAGAACTAATTACCATCACAAAAACTTTGCACTTGGACTCGCTTTGAAGAGGAGGCACATATGAACTCGGAAATATCCTATTAAAGAAACACGACCATTTAGCGAAGTGGAAAAGTCCTGTTTTATCGGGAATAACCATTTTAAGTTTGCTGTTGGGTTGGTTGTGTTTCTTTCATTTTTTCCGCCCATCCAGGAAACACCTCGGTATACTTTGGTTCATTTGTTTGTGTTCTCTTTAAAAGTGAGAAAAATCAAACAAACAAAATAGAAAGCAAGGTTAGCACACGCCAGCGCGAACCTCGCTTTCACAAAACCTCGCGCAAAAGCTCTACCTCACGCATGCTCAGTGAGGCCAACTTATGAAGCAAACTGTCCTCGTGACAGTACTTATTCGGATTTAATTACAAGCCGTGCAACCCAGGTCAGAAGTTGCCTATACTGCAAACACGTCATTCTGCTACGCATGACCGAGTCAAAAAGTCAAAAAGACAATTCTCTGACTCATTCACTCAACGAACCAACTTTAAATAACCCGGTTTGTGTTTTTTTTATTCGTATTTTACAGCCACTTAAAAATCTACCAGGTATCGGTGGAATCATGTTGTGGGATGTGTCCTGGGACCAAAACAACGTCATTAGTGGTCAGCGGTACTCAGATTATGCTTTCAGAGAACTCGGGAACATTATTGTCCCTTCCACTCAGTCACCCCACTGCCACTCACTTCTCAGTTTCCGACCCCGTCAACCACTGTGTCATCTCCTTCTCCAGTCATTACTCAGACGCCTCCCCCGCCGACAAGTAAGTCCTTATCTCGGCCCAATCTCGGTTATCTCGGTTATCTCGGCCCAAACAACATGCTTCGCATGCTTCAACAAACGCATTCGCAAGTGACAGTTTCTTAAAGGGGCTAGGTCACGCAATTTTAGGCAATTTCAGCATTGATCAAATGGTCATAGAATTAACTGAAATAACAAAATAACGGCTCAAAACTATAGAGGAATTCACACAAAACACAGGAAAGCTAAGGAGAGACAAGGATGGACAAAACTGGGGAGGATTGAAGTGGATTGCATTTGGGTAAATTTGAAAAACGTCGGCCCACCTTTTTTCAAATTTATATCAGTTTATATCAAAATGTCATTTAAACAGCTAGAAAATCATTCTCAATTGTTATGTGGCCGTGATTTTGCAAATGAAAGACTCTTGCTCTGCAAATTTGACGTTTAGAGCTCATAACTAACAAAATTAAACAAAATTACCTAAAACAGCGTGACCTAGCCCCTTTAAACTTCTAAGATGTGACTTGAAGCCTTAAAAACGTCAATGTAGTGTAAGTTCGTTTTTCTAAACATGCAATCTTGAACAGTCAGATTTGTAAGTACTGTTTGCTTACTTTTTGATCGAATAAAAATCATCATCGTCATCGCATTTACCACAAATATTCCTTTAAATCATTGTTACCATCGACGTTCCTAACACCGTCTTTCTCTGGTTTTAATTCAGGCTCGTTCTCTTGTTTATCTGTTGGTGACGGCATTTATCCAGATCCCGCTGATTGCTCCAAGTTTGTTTTCTGTCATGGCAGTCGTATATTCCTGCACAGCTGTCCACCAGGGCTCCTGTTCAACCCAATTCTCAAAGTTTGCGATTGGCCACAAAATGTTCTGTATGCATTAATATAATTGCATGATTAAAATAACATGGAAGAAAATACACTTCACTAACATGCACTAACGAAATGTTTGAACAAGAGAGGAAAAGGGATAGCAGTGGTACCTCTGGATTTCGCGCTAGAGCGTCGTACCTTCGACCCGCGCGTCACTTTTACCAGAGCCCGCGATGCAGTTAGTCCTTCGCTGCTTTCAGATACCTAACTCTACCCACCGGTAGGCAGTGAGGGAGACAAATGTCGGCCCCTAAACCATATGAGACAGAACCCTTTCGTACTCACAGCTCAGTTTCGCCCTTATCTATTTAACGTAAGATTTCGATCGCTTTAATATTCTTCGAAAAAGTCATTGTATGTTACATATGGTACGCACTGGAGTCGCGGATTACAAACTGTATACCCGCGCATGGCTAAAGGTGAAATACATACATTAAAACTTTATTTCATCTCCAATTTCAGTGTATCTACAAGAGATAATATCTTCGAGACATTACATTTAAAGCTAAAATATATAACATATACGGATACATAACTAAATATATAATATTTACAAATGCACAAAAAGAAAAGCAGCTATACAAAAATGTGGCCTTGGATTCTCATTTTAAAACCTGTAAACTCAGTGGTACTGATAAAATCAGGTAGCACATTCATTCCACCACTTACCTGATAAGCCAAAACATGAGCCCATTATACGGAGCCTCCATCTTTCATATTAACCCTCTGAGTCAACCATTTCCCGTATCTTTCTATTTTTAGAAGCACCTCGCAGGGGCAGGGTTGAGTCAAGCGTACAATACAGACGAAAGCTTCCCGGTAATGGGCTCCTGGTAAGAAAAAGAACATTAAGACCGTAACTGGTTGTTTTAGGTTTACTGAGGGACAGAATACGGTATCCGCAAAGATCATAAGAAGAAAACCATAGTGAAAACGTATTTTTCATATAAGCAGCCGAAAAATCATTTAACAGCAGACTTTCATACAGTAATATTAGGAAATTTTGAGTACTGGAAAAAAAAAAAGAGAGAGAAGCAGCTAGGAGATTGGCCTTTAAAAGTATTGATGCAACAAACACCAACAAATGCACAACTAAAACAATGAAACCTACAGTAAACAATTCAGCTGCAGCCTATATACAGATCCAATGAATTTAGATTCTCTGAATTTAAGGTTTATTGTTCAAATTTATTGTTTAGCCTTAGTACCGAGCAGCAAGGTCTGTTGCATTTCGCAGTCACCTTTAAGCATATCAGAGATGGGCCAACCAACCACTCAAATAAGCGAATGTGAGATTTATATACTTGTTCATTGTTGTTGAAATCTCGTAAAAATTCTGAGCTCCAGATGGAATCTCCGTGATTTAGTCGAAAACTAGCCTGCGAACAGGCTCCCAGCGAGGGCGAAAAAAATTTGGCGAGCGAAGCGTGAATCCGCGAGCGAAGCGAGTGGGACGCGGGGGAGGCACCCCTTTGCACTCCCTCATCACCAGACCGCTCTTGGCTCATCCCACTCGCCCTAGACTAAACTCAGCTAACTCGCCCTAAACCCAAGCGGGAGCCTGTCCACAGGCTAGTAGAAAACCGAATCTCTGTACGGTGGCCAATTTACATTACCAACTCCGTTGATAAAACCAAATTTTTGTATAGTCGAAAACCGAATTGATAATAGGGACCTGAAGATGGATAACGACGACGGCTACGAGAACGTTGTCTAAAACTGTTATTTGCCGTTACTGTAATAATTTTGCGATTACTCCAAGTCGCTCGGCTTGGAAAGTGTGAATACACTTCGCTACTATTAGATTACTCAAAATGGTAAAAGAAAGCGAACTGTGCTTGGAAATTTTACGGCATTTTGTATTAGTGCCCAGTCCCCTATGGAAAGCGATTTCTTTTCTCGCAAATTCATTTCAAATTATCTTGAAATGTCTGAGCACAGAAATGATGTACCCAATAGTAACAAGCCCGAAACAGCTGTCTGCGTCTGCTTTCTAGTTTGAGCGCTGATCATGCTAGGTGAATGCCTTCGTGAACGTTGTTTGATCTGTCCGAACAGTGGTATTGCAGTCTTTAGTGCTCAATGTTAACATCATAAAGGTAAATCCAGGCACCACCAAAAAGTTAAAAAGTGTTGCCGTTTAGCTGATCATGAGAGGATTTCTGCTCTAATAATAACTTTGACAAGTCACGTGATAATATATAACTTTAACTTTAACTGTATTCATTTATATTGCGCAAGTATCATATAGAAGGCTTCACATCTTAGACACTCTTATTCTTCGGCCATTTCAACTTGAGTAAAAATAACAAACAAACTGCGGTTATAAACATAACGAGACAACGCATGTTGTAAAACTTTTTATGAACTTGACGTTTCGTATGCTCCAACATACATCTTCAGAAGTAACGGTTCCCTAAAGTACAATTGAATTTAAACACGAAGACTAATACCAAATAAGGAAAGTAAAAACAATGAAAAAATAAATGAAAATAAACACACATCTTATTGCTGCTAACGATGTGCGAACGTTATTTCGTGTTACATAAAATGGATCAATAGTTAGCCCCCACACACACACTCTCCCTCACTTATTTTCATAAAATAGATCTGGGTACAGGCTTAATTCACCTGAGTGTGCAGAACTATTGTTTTTGTTATTTAAACTTATTGTTATGTGGCGTTCTCGTAGCCGTCGTCGTCGTCCTTGCTTAACGTCCCTAATAATATTCCCTGATCCCCTGCGGATTATCGATGCCCAGCTGCTCGCGGTATAATGTCCTTTTTTATTTATACTTTGAAAGTTCTTTGAATTTCATCTCAGATTTGTGGCACGTTGTCTTTTAGTGGCTAAAAAACATGCAAATACTTTTGGGTTGTTGTTGTTTCTATAGTCGGCTTTATTTGAAAAGTACGTATCAGCTTTCAGTTAATTCCTTTGCTCTCAGCTCAAGCTAAAATGGCGTCTTGCTATCGAATCATTAAGGCAACATGCATTGTTATAAACCTGATTATGTACACTCTCCTTCTGGTCATGAATTATGCTGCCAACAATCGCAGTGGAATATTGTTTGGAAACAATTCCATCGGGAAAATGGCGCACAAATACTCTATTGAATTTACTCCAGCTCCTTTGGCCTTTGAAATATGGAGGCTTATAAATGCTTGGACATCAGTTTGGATTATTTACAGCCTAACACACATCTTCAGGACAAGTGTACCCGATGTTCTTCCTCCAATGTTCTTTGTATGTTTTAGCCTCGCCACAGTATCAAACATAGCGTGGACTCAGCTTATGAGCTGGGAGATAATCCAGCCAACAACTGGATTTGTTTTCGCTTTGATGGCATTCCTTTACGCCACGCTCCTTTGCAGTTATGCTGGATTGTACAAGCAAAGAGACCACATTGGACGGCTTGACTTTTGGATTGTTCAACTGCTTGTAAACAATGGAATAGCTGTGTATGCAACATGGGTAACAGTTGCAGCCCTTCGAAGCCTTTCATTAAATATGACATATTTCCATGGTATTGAACAAGAACTTTCCGCTGGTATTGTACTCGGAATTCTTGCTCTTCTAACGTTGATATGGTTTATTTTAGAAAACACGCTTTTGAAAGAACACTTACTGTACACTTTAACTATCTATCCAGTTTCGATATGGGTTTTGGCAGCTTGCGTGATTTTCAACTTCGACCGCGTCGCTCCCGTCAACAGAGTCATTATACAAGCTCTTCTTGCCATGTCTTGCACGTTTTTCCTGGGAAAAATTTGTCGTTTAATATGGTGCGCTGTTCAAATGAGGAGAGATACCCAGGCAGTGGATTGGTTAGAGATGTCACCAGCGTCCTATCACCAGAATACCGAACAAAAATACACTCACAGAGTGGAAGATCACAATCAAGGTTGTCATGATACCCGGTCATGATAATAAGGAAGTTTGATGGTGGTGTCGTTCAATTTGTTTGACAGTTTTGCTTTGAGAAAAGATGCACGAAACCCTAATTTTCTTGTTTTCGCAATCAGTTTGTTAAGTACGTAAAAGTAGTTTTATTTTTAAGTGGCGCACTTTCAAGCACAACCACTGGATAATTGGGATAATTTTTGAAAAAGTGGATTTAACATCCTCGCGTTTGCTTTCAACGACGAACAGCGAAAGACAGGCTGCTACTTGTTGAAAATCATGAAATTCATAGTGACATATCATATCAAGTTTCGTTGATATTTTTTTCCTGCAAGCTCGCGGTCAAACAGCATTCAGCGAATTTGAGATTATCAATGCGGTCGAATTCCTACCCATGCGACAAGAGAGGATGCAAAACATCCAACTCGCGACTGCAAAGGATAGAACCCGACAACCTCCCATGGACACCATACTGAAAGGATGGCCTGAAGATCGATCAAAGGTTCCCCCTGAGCTGACGCCCTACTATAACATGAGAAATGAACTTAGCATTTATGATGGCCTAGTGTTTAAGGGGGAACGCCTTGTTGTACCTCAAGGACTGAAGACTGAAATAAAGAAAGACATACCTGCGTCCCATGCTGGTGTCGAAGGTTGTTTAAGTAGGCTCGAAAGGGTTTTCAGCTGAGCGCGCGCGCGATTCAAAATGGGTCACCAGAAATAAACAAATACCGTTAATCACCTTTCTTCTAATTCCTATATATAAGGAATATAAATAGACATCCCCTATTCACGAAAGCTACGAAGGTGTTAGGTCTAAGGACAAAATATGTTTATTTGTTTGAAAAAAAAAATTTCGAGCCTCCTTAAGGAGAGCGAGAGAGAGTGTCTTTTAGCCTGGTATGAATTCTGAACTCAGGCACTGGATCTCCACCTGTGAACACTGCAGATTGTTTGAAATTTCGCATGCAAAGAGACTCTTATGAGTCATAACATTCCACAGAGGCCTTGGGAGAAAATTGCTGTAGACCTCTTCACCCAGAATCAGATAGAATACTTGGTGACAGTGGATTATTATAGTTGCACACAGACTACACAATACTGAGTCTGGAACAGTGGTCAGAAAGCTCAAAGCCAATTTTGCAATATATGGGGGTCCTTATCAGCTTGTTAGTGGCAATGGCCCCCAATCCGTGGCTGCAGAATTCCAAAAGCTGACAAAGGAATGGGACATTAAACATCTGGTCTCTTCGCCCTACAACAGTAAGGCAAATGGTAAAGTTGAGGCGGCTGTTAAGTCTGCTAAAAGAATGCTACGTAACACTGCCAAGGGTGGTGATGACTTCCACTTGGGACACCTTGCTGAACGCAACACCCCGTCACAAGGAATCGGAAGCAGCCCAGTTCAGAGGCTCATGAACAGGAGGACAAGGACACTACTGCCCACAACTGGTACTCTCTTAGAACCAAGACCCCTA
>OX421447.1:1427500-1437500 GCA_949126865.1 Montipora capitata
CATGAAGTAAATGTTTCTTTAGCAGGGCTGGTTTCATTGCTTTGGCATTGTTGTACAAAAATAAAATTTAATTCAGCTGATTAGTATGTTTTACAGTTCATTAATGCTAAATGAACACTGAAATGGCTTCCTACGAAATTGTGCAGCCACGTGCGTTTTTTACCTTCTAAAATTTTGCCCTTTACTTGTATGTTATAAACAAGTAACTGTAATCAAGTAATGTTCCTCATAAAATTGAGGATTAATTTCACTTGTATTTTCAGAAGTTGCAGAAATTGCCCTCGTCATGGAATTTCTACAACTTCTGAAGATATGCGTGGTATAATCCTTAATTTTACTGGCCCCATGCAATTACCCATACTAATCAAATTGGTCATCAATAATTTCCTCCTTCTTGCCAAGCTCTTTACCCCAAACCAATCCCCTTACTGTGTTAATGAAGGTTTAACCGCTTAAAGTGCCCCTGTGATCAAAAAAACCACTTCCTTTTTTCCTTCAGATTTTGAAAGTGTGTTTGCTTAACACCTGACTGGCAAAATTTTGAGCTTTGATTTTGATTCAAAGGCCGTTTACTTTGAGTGTAAGTTTTGAATTTCACGGCCCGCCATTACTCACATTCAAAACTGACCGATTGGACCTCAGACGGTTGGATCCAGGGAAAAGTGATGTCAGAGGCTCACTAGCTTAAAATTTCAGCGTGTGAACGCAGCTTATTATATATGCAAAGCGTGAGTTTAAAAGTCTGAAAGCCCAAAACCCCCGCGCTGCATATTAATTCTGCAGCGTACACACGTATTGCACTCTTAAACTAGTGAGCCTTTGACATCATTTTCTCCTCTATCCAGCTCTCTCAAGAACATAATGTTAGCAATGGTGGACCATTAAATAGGAAAATTACAGTTGAAATAAAGAGGTGTCTTTTTGAAATCAAGGCTTAAAACGTGGGTCACTTAGTGTTTTGTTAACATAGTTTTGAAATCCAAAGAAAAATATGAATTGATTTTTTGGTCACAGGGGCACTTTAAAAAGTTCATGCGTTTAGATGAGGTCAATAAACTATTAGTATATACAGCCAAAAACCAAAGGGACACCTTATTTATTATCAAATGCTGGCAATTTGATGAAATGCCAACAGCACAAACAAATGTCCAGATGTTTCAGCTTTTTTGCTACTCACTCTACGGTTTAGTGCTGTAAACTTGCTCTTTAAACAATGCATGCATGTTGACGCTTCACTGTCTGGCACCCACACAGCAGCATGTTCAGTGGTACCTTTCTTTCCCGCTGAAATCACAGAAGTCAACTTAGCAAACACTGGTATAGGCACTCAATTACGGTAGGTCTTTAGAACAGAGTAGGCCTGCTTTGTGAAGTCTTTCATTTCCATTGCAACAAAATTACTATAATAATAAAGTATTCTCGTTTGTCTCACGATGTGGTCACTTGTGATGTAGATCGCGACGTTTCAACTGCATACAACGAGGATCAAAATGCACCAATCACGAGGCCCTGACAGGGGGGGTCCCATGCCGCTTGTCTGAATTTTAAAATCACTCGTGTCAGGGTTTAATTGGCTAATTCTCGACCTTGACGTCACTGTCAGAATTTTGCTGGGAAAGGATGTCTTTTGTCGGCATTTCATTTTATGTGCTGTCGCTACTTTTTGGGCCATGTCGCTTGTCGGAATTTACCCTGTCAGGGCCTCAATCACAGCGGAGCATCCTGCTTAAAAGGTAACGCATAACCAGTTGACCTCATCACCTGATGAAGACTAGCAGTATGCAGTCGAAACATGGTGATCTACATCACAAGTGACCACATCGTGAGACAAACGAGAATACTTTATTATTATTGTACTTCACCACGATGAATAACAGCAACCTTTTTTACGAAAGTAACAAAATTACTGTTACTAAACTTTTAAGGTATCTCAATGATTTTGAAGAAAATGACCATTGTAGATAAAGAAAGAACTGAAGAAGTTGTAAAGAAAGCATGAAAAGATCCAGCGATGAAGAGGAAGGCTTGAACATATCAGTCACACTAAAATCCAGCTTTTTGGGGATTAAAACAACTGGCTGGTATTTTTTACAGGTCACAGGCCATTGTTTTTTTGGTTTTTTTTTGACGCATAGCTTTTTATTATGATTCACACTACTTACAACACTGGTACATCTACTTACACAATTTACAAAAATTACACAATTAACAACTACTAAAATCCATTATATTACCATCAAAACTATTTAACAATTGAATTGCGTACACACTACTTACAATACAATGCACTTACAATTACAGGTGCTACTTACAATACTACAATTGCAATACTTACTCTACAAAAACAATATGATTACTTTTTAAACTTGCAATACCAATTTATACACTACTTACAAAATAATACGATTACAGATGCTAATTATATTTATATTCTTACATTAAAAACAATGAGCAACAAAATAAAAGATACATGCATATTAAAAATAAATAAATAAATAACTTAATTAATTATATTGGAGTGAGTACCCATGGTCATTGTTTTACCAATACACAAAGTATCCTAACCATGCATAAAGGCTGACCTTCAGCCTAATTAGGTTTTAGGCCTAAGGTTAGCTTTTATGAATGTTTTATAAAACAATAATGACCAGTGACCTGTGACCTGCAAAAATACCAGCTGTTAAAACAACTTATAAAAGACAACTCACTTTTGGCTAGCAGATCTTGGATACACTTATTAATGTGAGCCATCCATTCTGCTTTCTCAGTCCTTGTGGCTGCATATACAGCAAATGACTTCTTAGCACTAATGATCTGCCATCCATTCTTCAAGTCTAAACATTGATAAAAAATAATACAAATTGTTTCAGCTGTGAGAGCCACTAAAATGATACTCATTCACTGCAATGGTTTTTTGACATAGAGATTTTAAAATGGCTTACTTCCTTCATCATCAAGGGACTGCAGTTTGATGTCCTCCAGTGGAATAATATGTTGCTTGTTATACTTTAAAGACAAGGGAGAAAAATCATTCTTATTATAAACAATAACAGGAACATAATTATCTTCACCCTTTCTTACATTCTCAAAATTCTGGTGTCCCCAAGGCGATTGCCTCAGTACACAAGAACAGCCATCTATAGTATCACAACAATATTACAGATTGCAAAGCATCATTGGATGCTCACCAATACAAAAACTTTTCAACAATGAAAATGTAACTAACACATTGACCCTTGGGAGTGATACTTAATAGATTTACTCTGTCTAATTCCAGATGATTTTACTCGTCAATGGGGGACAGTTCAAGAGTCAATGAGTTAATTAACAACCTCTAACTCCACTAAAAAATGTCTCCTTTAAAAGAATCATGGCAATATTGCAGCTTTGACATCACCTGATAAATCTACGTAAAAGACTTCAAAAAATTAATCAGTATCATATGGACCTCTGGTCGACCCTGTGCAAAGCCTGCCTCACAACTTACTGCAACTGCTGCATTACGCACCTTTTTCTTGTTGATGACAATATTTCCATACACAAGAATGTCATTGAATAGAAAGAACTGACGAGGTTTGGGCTTTTTCCGACAAAGCTTTGTCAAAACTCCTTCCCCAACCAGAACTCTTCCCTGCACCATTAATGGCTGAAAATTGCACAAAACAATGTTACCACCTGGACAAAAGTTTTTCAAATCATGATGAGATGTCGTTAGTGTTGAGCAAATTGAAAATAATAATAACAGCAACAATAATAATAATTATTAACAACTATTGGACAAAGTTGAGCAAAATATCATGATTTGTCAGTGGCAAGGTGAGCAAATCAATTATTTGCCAAAGCCGAAGGATGACGCAAATAATTTGTCTGCAAGACACTCACAAATCACGATATTTTGACATAATAAAGTTCAATTACATTGTTTTATCATTCGATGACTGAGTTTGTTTTTCACAATTCCCAACAATTAAATCACTTTCTGAAAGCTCAGGAAAGCAAACTGCCATTTTCACACAAGAGCGGGGTTTCAATTACGCATGAGCAGAATATTCTTTGCAACAAAACAAAGATGGACGGTATTATGCATGAGCAGACCATTATTTGTAAGCAGTTATTTGCAGGTCATGTGGTGGGCTCTCGGCCAATGTAAAGAAAGAGTAAAATGCATCGAATGATAATGATATTTATCATTATTGATACTTACACACTGCACATCGCATTAGAAACCATTTAAATCTAGCAAATTAATCAATGTTTTTGTTTTGACCACTTACTTGCCCAGAGGCACCAAAACAATTTTCCACATTACGTATCCTCCTCTCATTAGCTTCAGTGTTTGCTAAAAAAAAGATGATGAAGATGGAGTTTTTAACACCTGATGTCAATTTTTCACAAATCGCTCCATATGGCATTTCACTCCAACAATAGTAACTAACCAAAAGGATATTTTCAAAAGATTACTCGTCCTTCTAGAAAAGCCTCGGATTTGACAAACAGATGTAGCTGAGAATACAAAATAACTCTTGTAGATGTAATGCACCAATCAAATCGAAAATTCAACATCCCCTTCCCCACCGGGCAAACCCCAGGCATTTGACTATCTTCTGTGCCGAGGGAGTGGGGAAAATTGAACTTCAAATGATTTTTTTTTTCGGGCCTTAAAGTCCCTAACAGCTATAAAACACGTGTTTAAAGGAAATGGAAGAGTTTAAAGGAAGAGATATAGCATTTGTGAGTGATTGGCTTGCAAAAAAGGTCTTTATTAAAGACGACAGGAGCCGACAACGATTGTTCTTTAGTAGGGGATGACAGATAAATCAAATGATAGGGTTGGGCATTTGAACACCATTTCGGCCCGAGGGGGCGGGAATTTGAACGATCCAGTATTCCCGGGGTTTTCCTGGGGTTTGCCCGGGGGGGGGGGGGGGGGGGGTGCTGAAGTTTCGAGTTGATCGACGCATAAGCAGTACAGTACTCTACATCCTGGACAAGTTCCAGTAAATGACAGGTTCGTATGTGCCCCTAATTCCTGTTTTTCGTCAGTTTAACCTCCTCACTTTCCCCAAAACTGTTTTGGCTAAGATTTCCACAGAGTGTACCGACTCTTGAAATCGGCAAATAACCACATCCCATTTCGAATATTATTGATGACAGTCTATTTCGTGCCGGGATTTCGTGTCATCAAGAAACTTATGTCGTTAAAAATTTTCCATACAATAAAGTTACATAGATCTGTGCAACGAGTACATAATATGGTCACGCTTTTAGAGGAAAAGACCCCTAAAATTGCACAGGAAAAGAACAAATTTCGTCACATACCTAACCTGTCCACCATCTTGCCTCTATTCCGGATGAACACTCTCAATGATCACGTGGGAGGCGTAAGTAATTGTGATTCGTGGGTGGTGTTATCCGGAAATTATATTTTGCAACATTGGAGTGAATGGGGAAAATGTGACCATCGTCTGTCACTTTTTAGCCATATAAGGTAACCCTTGAAGAAAGCGCTATTTTACGTTTTTTTTTTTTTTCTTAATTTTCTTATTTATAGAGGATTGAGTATCCAACTGATAATATTCAAAGATTTGGTTTTATCAACTGATAAAACCAAATTTTTGTATACTACTTCCCACCGACGCAGCACCACAGCGGTTTCTTTAGAACCTACTCCCTTCATTCATTTGAAGTTTTTCCACCAGTGCCCATTATTTCTTATGTGATTGGAGGAAAGCCCATGTATAGTGTCAGATTTAATATAATCCAATCTCTTGAAAATAAAGGAATTCACTCTTGACAAATTCAAATCAAAAAGACCCAAAATACTTTAGCTAAACATCCCCACAAAGAATGAAGCAGCATAAAAGCAGGGCCGGGTGATTCGGCATAAAACAGCAAATTACAATCTGCTGAAGACAGAATTAATGCACAAATTGCAAATAACACATGGCACATTGTATTTCACGCAGGCCCCTCAACAGGAGAGCTGATATGAAAACAAGGTTTGTGAGAAGCAAGTGATAATAATAACATGGCACTCTTCGAACCTACAGGACTAAAATAATCATGATCAAATATTGTTTTATTGTCAATATTCTAAAATGGAGATGCCAGAACACGCATGCACAAAAGCTGCAGAACACCGCCCAGGACTGCGTATCTGGATCATTGGGGTCTAGCCATGTCCTGATTTTGTTCTCCTCAAAGCAACCCCTCCGTGCAAATCCGTGTTCCACTCAACACGAATGCAGGCAGTTTTTCTCTGCCTTGTGTGGGCCCATTTCCATTAGTAGGGCTAACGCTCACATGGTTCATATGGTCTCATATGGAGTAGAAACCTAGCACTTCACATTACACTCTAATCAGTTAAGTCTGTTCAAATATAAGTACTTCACGACCAACGTTTGCAAAAACGTAATACTTGATCCTTCCTTGTACTTGTACATGTTCACTGCCGTGACATCTTCAGTTCCCACGGCCTGCTCCCGTCTGACCTTGTAGCTCAGTCGGTAGGACAGCGGTGATCTAACCCGAAGGTCGTGGATTCAACTCCCACCCTGGTCAGAGTTTTTCTCTGTCCTTGTGTGGGCCCATTTCCATTAATAGGGCTAACGCTCACACGGTTCATATGGGGCAGAAACCTACAAGCACTTCACATTACACTCTAATCAGTTAAGTCTGTTCAAATACAAGTGCTTCACGGCCAACGATTGCAAAAACGTAATCCTTCTTCTCACTTTCATTACAGTGCCGCGTTTGACATGAACGACCTGGACCATCTGAGAATCAGGCTAGTGTTAGAGCAGCCTTGAGAGGATCAAAGCCCGTCAAATAGTTTTGATTCACAAAACCATTTTTCGCTCGATCTGAGGTCAGCAATCCGAGTTGATCCGGAACTTTTGTGAGGGTATGCAGGCTAATAGTCTGGACGGAAGAAGAGTGGTAAGGAACCAAGCCAGAACAAAAAAAAATGGAGATTTTGAGGAAAAACACATAAGAGTATCCATTCAATGCAAAAGGGCAGTATTCTCGGTCCCCTGTTGCTTTTAGTTTTAATACGTGAATGATCTCCCGCCGGTGATATATACAGAATCGTATCGCGCCCTTTGCGGATGACTCAAGGAAAAGGAAAGGAAAGGAACTTTATTTAAGTGTCTAATCTTCTAGCGCCATCCCTGCACCACAAGGTGTTCCAGTGTCATCTAAAATATACAGGATTGTGAGTCACTCCAAAAAGACCTGGACAGTCTGCACCGCTGGAGCGTTAATTGGCACCTAAAGCGAGCATCCTATTTGCCTTAGCTAAAAGTGAGGTACTAATTGTTACACGTTAGCGCCTTCCAGTTCGCTATGGTCAATAAGCTGAACAACAGTTTACTTAAACACGTCTCTCTCGTAAAAGATCTTGGTGTGACTATCTCGTCCGACCTCACATGGGACACTCACATTAACTCTATCTTAGCTAAGGCAAATAGGATGCTCGCTTTTCTGCGCCGCAATTGTGTTTCGTCATTCACTACAGACCATAGGAAATTACTATATCTCACGTTTGTAAGATCATTTATTGGCTATGCCAGTGAGATATGGGCTCCTAGTACGATTGGTAGTATGACAACAATAGAGATTCTTCAACGCAGGGCAACTAATTTCATCTTGAACACGCACTGGCAGCAGGATATTTCTTATCATGAACGCCTTTCTCGCCTCAATTTGAATGAATGAATGAATGTTTATTTGCCACACAATAATATTACAAAGACAATCAGTAATAAGAGTAAAGTCATTAATATAAAAAAAGGAAGGATGTTACAATAATTGTGGCGTGGAGGCCCCAAGAAACCACCTGGCTTATGAGAGGGGCCCCTCTAGTAATTTCCTATGGTCTGTAGTGAATGATGAAACGCAATTGCGGCGCAGAAAAGTGAGCATCCTATTTGCCTTATGCCGCTAGCATATTGGCATGAAGTGAAAGACTTAACTTTCTATTTTAAGGACGTTCGCGCCAAAATCTTCCTACGGTGAGATTTTCTTCATTTCTCGCCTAGAGTTAGGTCATAAAGTACTTACTCCAAAAATATAAAAAAAATTTGGGGTCACCGACTTTGTTTCGGAGTGGCAGTGGAAAAATGCCTTAATTTCGATAAATCTGTCATAATAACGAAAGGTATCCTCATCTGCTCATCCATCGAAAATCCCAAAAATAAACTGTTAGAGTGAAGGTTTCCGTGCATAGGTTTTTAGGGGTGGGATTTTAAGATAATTTCATGCCGCTAGGGATGTCGTAAACAGTAGAGTTCATCCTGGACGAGCGTTTTCGTAACCTCTATCCGTTGCAACCACTACCGGAATTCGATGGCACGAGGAAAGAAAATTTTAAAAAAAGATAACTTCTTACGGTGAGATTTTTTTCATTTTATCATATTTTGTAGATAGTAAGTAGAGTAAGTGATTCATGATTAAAAAAATAGGGGTTACCCATGATCCAAGGGAGTAAAATCGATGTGATTTTACGAAGCTCTTGGAAAACTTCGTTTGTCACGTTTTTGCGTGACCTGTCGGGGAAGGACTGGAACCCAAGAGGGGATCGATCGTTGAAGGGATGAAGGGTTTTTACCCCAAAACAAAGCTTTCTCGAGCACAGCAACGAAGTTTTAAGCAGTCGTCATCTTCATTTGGTTAGTGTTTTGTATAATATTTCTCCATTGCCGTCATGCTTGTCTTCTGGAGTGTGGTTTTTGTGAAATTTAATCGCTGGTTTTTTCCACGCAGGTCCGCACTATTCAAGCCGACGAGGACGAAAATACTGCTCTATTTTCACGAAAGTAAAGGAAAAGAACTTCAAAAACATACATTCATTTTGAACTTAAGTTCGTAGGGTAATAAAAACATTAAAAAAAGAAACAGCCCCATTAAATTTACGCAACGGTTCGTCCTCGAGTTTTCCAAACTTTCAGCCACTACTCGATCAGCAGCTACCATTTAAAGAGCTTTTCCATCCTCCCGCTCACTTCTCTTTAACGTTTCATGATGATTCGGAAATAAATGTACCATTCTTTTGCCGGCCTGGAATTTTTTCCCCGGCGTTTTTGTCGCCATGTTATTTTAACTAATGCTTGAACAATATTTATGAAAGTCAAGTAAACTAGTGCACGACTGATAAAAACAACGCGAACATCAGTCGTGCAGTAGTCTACTTGACTTTCCTAAATATTTTTAATCAATTTTGACTGATCCCGATCTTCTCTTATCCAACGCTGTGCAAGACTTATCGTCCACGGTTTCTGCAAAGGTTTTCAAACCTCAACTTCACTAATGCTCGAAGTAATGCGTGACATATTACAGTCGCGTTACCTGCGCAGTTACGTTGCGCACAAACAATTAGCGCGAACGTCCTTAAGTGTCACACGGTGTTGGCCACTACACGTTTCCCATAGATGATTACGTCAAGCCGAAAGGCACTCGCCTCACTCGTCACAGCTCTGATGAAGACGTACTTATTTCCAAGTTCCGCACAAAGCTCTTTCAATTTAGTTATTTTAACCGTATTGCTAAACTCTGGAATACTCTACCTGAATCTACTCGCACTCTCACCAGTCTTACTTCCTTTAACGAGATGCTTCCGTGAAGCATACACTGGGTTGCCTGTGGTACATGCTACAGAAAATCAGAAGGCACTGAATTGTGTGGTATTGAAATACAGCATTCCAGTCTCTGAAGAATAACAAATAAAAGAGAAGCGAGAAACATTGGCCTCTGGGCTGACATGTTGATAATTTTCAAGTTCCCTCACAACTTCTTTGCACCACAAGTGTGCCCTCTGAGCATCTGACAGCTTTGTAATACTAAACTTCACTGAAGTCAAGCCCTGTTGAGCGGAGTTAGTGTTAGGATGGGAGACCAAAACAATAAACCCCTCGTAAAAAGCAGAAGCATCTGACCGAAAATACTATTAACGCTAACAAATGCGAACTCAGCAAGGTACAGATTTTGTTAGCTTGCTTTA
>OX421447.1:1440000-1447500 GCA_949126865.1 Montipora capitata
CAACCAGGGAAAACTAGTCCCTTACGTTTTCTGAAGGGGTATTTTTTGCAATTTTTGGCACTTAAAACTGAGGTCACCTAGCAGTTTCGGATGATCAAATGGTTAGGTTGGAAGTTCTTAGAAGGTAACGTTCAGCTAGCGATTTCTGAAATGAAGATATTCCCTAAAATTCTCGGACACTTCAATTTTCAGCTAAGATATCCGAACAGTTCAAATTCTTCATCTCTTTAGACAGTCTTTATATATTACAAGGAGCCCGGCTAGAAACGTCTCTCAAAGGCTTTTGGCTTAATTTGCTCGTTGGGAGCCCTTGAGTAATCTTGAGCAGAGTCTTGAGCTGATTCATACAGATCATCAATCAAGCATTCAATACATCCTTTTACTGATTAACACTGCCAGGACTTGCAACAAAGTATTACATAATAGGTTATCTTAGGATTTCATATCACAAAGAAGGGTACTTGTATGAAGTGAGGAATGACTCATCAATATTCTTTCACTAGAACAAATAAGCCCAAAACATTGACCTCGTCCAAAAAGATATAATGCCTCACAAATGTAGATAACCTTGTTAACATCTAATATAACACCACACAATGTTGAAAATGATAAGAAGCGAAAAGGAACACTCGTTAATGCTTACCAAAATGGTTTTGTATTTCATCTTCAGAACATAAATTCTTACCAAACTGGTAAAACTGAACATCCTACTAAACGTGGAATTCTTTCTTGCCTATCAAAAATCCTACTAGGAAAGTACATCAGTCAGTTCTAATTTCAGGATTTCATAAGTTCCTTTCTCAGGAATCCCTTCAGTCTGTTTTAGGGTAGTCCATTTGGGTAGTCCATCGGGGTAGTCCATGGACTGGGCGTCAGTGTTTTCAACTCTCCTGTACAGGGCAAGTTAAACTTCTGTTCTACTTCTGTTTTGAGTACAAGACTCTGTGTGGTGAACAAACAGTTCCACCAAAACTCTCCACCCCAACACAACTGCCAAACCTCTGGTACCACTGGAGTTCATCAAAGAACAAAAGAAGGTTCAAGGGTCTACTATCAACATTTTTCACTCAACATGTATTGATTCTACTAACAGCAGAATCAATAATCTCTTACTGGAAGTTCAAAAATTGAAGAAAAGTCTTGATTTTAGTCAAATCAATTCTCTCAAATTTCTGATTTTTGATGATTCGAATAATGGATCTGATGCACTTAGCCTTGAATTACTCCATAAGAACCAAGAATTCTTTGTTATTTCAGATTGAAGGATCTAGCAGTGGTCTTAATAGGTCATACACACAATCATGCAACTGCAATCACATTGTCAATCTCTCTGTGAAATTTTTCCAAGAATTAACGGTGGCAGGGGAAGCTTATCAATGTTCTCGGGTAAAACAATGCTCCTCAACACCTTGACACAGTACTCTTCGAGGCTGTAAACTGCAACAAAGATATACACAGAAAAGAGAATTAATGCAAATGAATAGGAAACTAAAGACCCATCACATGCACCACAACAAAATTAATATGCAAACTGGATGGCTCAAGTACTATCTATTTAAAGAAACTTCCATAAACATGTTGACTCTGATGCTCAAATCTGTGTTTAACAGGTGTCAATCATGAGGATGGAATGGGTTTAATGGGTCACAATTAGCATTGGCTGATTTTCATTCACTCTGTCGCATTAGTTGTTAAGGACCAGTTAACTCAGTCACAACAAATATGGTTGACAGCAGCAAAAATGAAACTGTTCCCTGAAATTCAAGTCCGACTATTTATGAAAAAGTGCAATAACAAATCAATTCCATGCTGCTGTTCCCCTTTTCAGTGACAGATCACAGGGTGATGTTTCAAAGATGACCTTACCTGTCCATGATGCCGTAATTTGAAGCAACAAAAATCGTTTGTTTCTTTCTTTGTGTGCTTGTTGTTTGTTGTTTGGACACTAAATACATGTAACTGGGTAATTTTATCATCATACTAGCAAACAAACCCTTATGTCTGGGGCAGAATAAAGGTCGGAAACCCTTAGGATAATAAATGGCGACGAATCCTCCTCACCCGGTAATGTGATGTTAACTTTTGCTCTGACGGCATAAGCTTTTCGACGTTGAAAATCCATGCGTCGTATTTCCGGCTGAGCGGGAAAGTAGGTTTCCTTAAAGTTCAACAACAATCTTTCATTTGTTTTAGGGTCCACAGCTATCCAAGGATGTGTCATAAACGTGTTGAAATCTAGTCGATTGTTCGTCTTTAACGTAGCCTGCAGCACCTCTTCTCCTTGGTAGTTTATCCAAATGACATCCACTTGTCGTCCAGTGAGGTTTATAAATCGGACTGGTGATTCTATTAGACCGTGCACTGACCTAAAAGGCGGACGTCGACGTTCTTCTTCGTTTTCTGACTCTCCCATTTTGTAATTTGCAACTGATCGTGCTCGCTCTCATGTGTTTTGGTTTTCTTTCTTCCAGTGTCATAACAAATGAGCCCACGCAATTTTGGCCAGCTTTCGGTAAAGAAGATTTGGTAGAGACTTTGTGTAAAGGAACATATATTGTACAGTCTTAACAACTTTGTAATTTTTGCACGGAGTCATGTAGCCTGTGTACATCCGCCTCCCTCAGGGTAGAGTCAGGGTAGAGAGCCGATCTTTTTCCAGAGAAGGAGGCGGAACTCAGACCGGTACAAGAATTTCTCGTCTCGGTCTAGCAACCGAGACGAAGTCAGACCGGTCTGAGTTCATTGTCAGGCCGGTCTCATGTAAACGCATAAAAAGAATTGTTATACCTCCCAACTCAAATACCTTTTTCCGATTGGAGGAGAACGGTTCACGTGCCATGGGTCAAAACTCACTAGCTCCCCAGCGCGAACAAAACTCAATAACTCCCTGGGGAAACAACGACTTGAACTCGAACTCGCACGTGATCAGGTCGTGCACCTTTGAAACAGCGGCAAAATTTGTATGCCAGCCGCGTCAAGCAAATAATTTTTACGCAGTCATGGCATCTAATGACCCTCAATGTCGAGGGTCTTGGGGAGATAAAACTCACTGTTTCCCATGGGGCCAGTCATTAAGTGCTTAATGTATGGAGGCCGATACGAAATTGTGCCGGTTTGAGTTCGTCTCGGTCTCATGTAAGTACCCTCTAAGGCCTCATAATAAGCTTATGTCACGACATTTTTACGGACCGATCTATTTTTAGACTACCTTTTCCGCATAAAAGTAGTTCCGTTTCGGTGGCGCTATGACGTCAAGTTAGTTGCTTGTGATTGGTCATCGGGATCCTGCATGCGGGAGTCTCATTCGCGGGAAATTCAAACTAAAAATGAATCGGTATGTGAATCGCTAGTCATAGGCTCCTGCCGAGCAATTTTAATGCTCTTTTGCACAAAATAGCTCGCCAGCATAAAATATTTAAATGCAAGTGGCAAGGTTAATGTAATATGAAGAGTTTAGAAAAAGGCTAAAACGCAGACGACCGAAATAAGCCAAATCATAAAGATAAAGACAGGCAAAAGCAACAAAACAAGCACAGAGACGAGGTCACTGGAAGTAGGAAAATGTGGAGAAAAAGGGGGAATATAAAAAAAATAATATGACGTAAGGATATACCTTTTTAGGGAACGCTGAAATTTGTAAAAGCAACGATTAAAATCCCAGTTATTTTAAACTAAGGGTCAGCGAGCTCAGGAACTTATTGCGAGCTTCTTAGTCACCAGCAAATGCCAATGCAGTTTTTTATACGGATAATCTGAATTCTTCAAACCAGATGTTTTCCGGGTGTGTTATTTCAAATTACTGATGGTATTTTAAGACGCAAGATTGGTTTCACAAGTGCACCTTACGAAGAACAACGGAGAACAATAATCTTGGCTTGCATTGGTGGGATAAATTTTGAAGACAGTGCATTACTAGACTGGTTAAAAGTAAAAAAAAGTTAGGACTCTTCATTTCAAATATAACAGTACTGACATGTCCTTCGTCTTATCATATAGAAGGAGGACTAGGCCAGAGAATGAGGTACATATTTCTCATATAAAATAGTGTGCTGTTGGTTAAATAACACGCCTTTATCAAAGTTGCTCTACCACCGAAAAATTGACAACCTTTAGTGAGCACATTTTTTCCGGCAATCCAATCTCAATCAATTCTCTGAATCCTCTGTCAACAAGGGTGCCATTGATATCCAACATCTCCAGGACAATTGCTGTCGAGTTAGTTTCAAATAAAACATTTAAAAATTCGTACGCTCCTAAATTTCTTAACAAATTATGCCCTATGCTAAGAATTTTTAACTTTGAATTGTTGGCAACGCCCTTCGCAAGCCAGTTGGCAGCCGACTCACTGAATAAATTACCACAGGCAGAAATTTCCGTGAGGCTTTCGTTTTCACCGATTATTTCACCAAGAATTTCAGCTCCTGTGTCATACAAATAATTCCAAGAAATATTTAGATAAAGCAGCGTTCTATTTTTACGCAACCCTGGCTGCATTGCCAGCAGGCCACTTGCCTCTAACTGGTTTGAAGCAATAGAAAGTTTTTCTAAGGTAAGATTGTTCTCTAAAACAACACAGAGTCTTTTGGCGGTTTGATCGCACAGAATATTATTGGACAAGTCCAAGTCTTTTAAGCTATTTTTGCCGGAAAAACAATTTAAAAAAATCTCGACATCTTGGTCCGTTAAGTCGTTTCTAGAGATATTCAGTTTTTCTAAATTTTGGCCCAGGTTCAGCATTTCCCCAAGGGCGGACATTGCATTTCTTCCGAGTGTATTTCCAGACATGTCAAGTTCTTTGAGGGGCAAGCAGCATCCCTGAAGACCCTTGGCGAGGGCCTCCCCACTTTTGTCCTCCATATGGCTATTAGCGAGACACAATCGCACAAGATTAACACAAGATTCTAACTTGCACGAAATCTTACACGTGGTGTCAAGGGCGAGTGTGCATCCAGTGAAATCAAGTTGCTCACATTTGCGATGCATTTTGAAGTACTCTATCGGATTCTTTACAGCAACTGCTTCTTTATCAGCATTTTCCGCTTCCTCCTTTTCAGTAATATTCGTTTTTTCAGTAGTCCACGAAACCCTGCTTCTGGCACCAAGAGACAATCGACCTGGGCTTGTAATCTTGGGCGATCTTGCTATTCTTGGCGTTCCTCTCAATCTTGGATCGTGTGGCATCGCTTACACTTTGAATTTAGTCTATCGCATGGCGTATGATACTGCACATGATGACGATATTTACAAAAATATCAGGTAATCTTCAGCACTTAACGAGTTCAATCATTGTTTAAGAAACGTGATCGACACAAGCCTCAGCCTTTCCTCATCAGAAACACCCTGAATTGGTTGTCTGTAGCATGGTTACAGTTTTCTCTTACGGCAGATTTACCACAGTTGACCCTTTAATACTAAATTTAATGTAAGGAATTCCGATTTGTCACAAATAAGTACCTTGAACCCAAGTATTTTCCTTCATGTCTAGAATTTTGATCGTTTGCGATTAAATAAGACGATATAAGCTTTAAGATGGCGAGAAATAAAAAGCTTATGGCAAGAATGTTATCACTGTCTAAGAACTGTTTAGATAGAGAATTTCAGTTATTAGACAAAGCTGCATTTTTTTAACAAACTGTTAAGAAAATTGTAGACCATCATGGCTTATCTTATTTTACTAGCTTAAAGAAAATGATCAGGGAATTTTTTTTTTTGGCTTTTTAAAGTTTTTCATCACTGAAAGTCATGTCTCACTACTTTTCATGACCAAATTTTATTCTAATTGAAGGGCCGAACAGATTCCACTCGCGCTTAACTTTTTTTGCTTGAATTGTAACTTATTCTTCTGTTACAGATCTCAAATAAGCTCCTTGTTCTTTTCAGACTTCATAATGACGTTAATCCGGCGTCGAAACGGCGTCGTTTAATCTTAGTTGATCTCAAGTTCATATACCTCAAAATTTTCAAAGTAGAGTTATTTTAAAGTTTGTTTTACCATAAATGTAAACTAAGCAGATGATAATTTTGAGAACGCGTCAAAAATCCCATTCGATTTTCCCAGCTCGTCCCAAGGTCTTGACGGGTTTTTGATTGATTAACGACCGATCCTGATCGAATGACGACATATTTCAATCCGCACGAGGACGAGGCTGCTTTTCTTTCAACTCCACATGCTGGTTGGACGACGACGAGAAAATCAAACTATAAACATCCAATCGACAAAGCGCATGCTCGCATGTTTATTTGCGAAAGCTGCCACCATTACAACAATTGTAATAAGATATTATACAACCTAAATTTGATAGTCAAATATAATGCGCTCACTGACAGATTAAATGACTAGTTTAAGATCGAGCAAAAAAATGGAAGTGACTCCGAAAAAGGAAATAAGAGACTTTCAACGGAAAAGGCACTGCTAGGAAGAGCTTTTAGAATGTTGCAGACATACAGATGAAATTCCCTTACTTTCAAATTAATTCAGTCGCCACTACCGAGATATCGGCCTACGCCGACAGATATTAGGGAGCTTAAGCACCCGCGTTTTTGAGACGCAGACGGCAACCGAAAGTGAGCTGTTTTCCCTTTTAACTTGTCTTCAGACAACCACATTTACATTGCTACATGTAAGTATAGCCGTTTCCCTATTAGGACTTGACCAAATGGGAAATGTTTGGCGACCAAACAACATCAAACATTGTTTGGTGACAAAAATACCGTTTGGCCACCTTGTTTGGTGCTGTTTGATAAAATTTTAAGGCCATTAGACATTCGATCAAATAATTAAACATTTCTTTTGTTCTCGCGTTTGATGGGCAAAGTTTTGCACGTTTGGACAGCCGTATCAAACATGTTTGGCGCGCGCATGCGTACCACGCTTGCTCGGCCGCTTGTATCCACGTGTTTTTACGTATTTCTGACCCATAATCTTCGCTTGTGGAGTTTGATCTGAGTTAGATCAAACAGGTTTTAACCGTTTGGCCATTCACTTCAACATAGGCATGCTTAGTTACCAAACAATGTTTGGTGTTGTTTAACGCCAGACATTTCCCGTTTGACCATGTCCTTAGAGATGATTATTGTCAAAATCTGGTAGACAACACTGTCCTGGTACGCAAAATGGTCTCTTCAGATTGCCGTCCGCGTCTCAAAAACGGGCGTGCTTAAGCTCCTGATTTTGTTTTCTGGAACACTCCAACTAATGAAGTATCGGAAGCGATTTTTGCGAAGATATCAAGATGTTTGAGTGAGGGGACATGAGCGAGCATCATAATAAATAATCGCACTGCACCGTACCCGTCATTAACTATTTTGCTCTTTAGCCCCAGGGAAATAAAAAATAACTTCTTTTTCAGTAATTTTAGAATTTTAACTGCTCTCTTGAAAAAGGTTCTGATACACGTTCTCATTAAAGGCATCGACCCTTTAAGGTTTAAACAAATAAACCAAACACTATTGAATGTTTACTATTTTTGATTACTTAACTAAAACGAAGTGAAAGTAAAC
>OX421447.1:1450000-1455000 GCA_949126865.1 Montipora capitata
AATTATTTTGTGGTTTGATAAAAAAGTTCTCCTTAATGATCTCGAGGCGATGTCTTCAAAATAAACATTTTACATTTTAACCGGGTGGCAGCCACATTGAATTGATCTCAATTACGAGTTATGTTACAGAAAAAACACAAACACTATGAAAAAAAAATTGATCAAAATTCACCCAAACCAATTCTATGAGTGACCCTGTAGCCTTCCAGACGTGGTCTGTGATTAATTGGAGAACAAAACAATACAACCAGTCTAACAAAAGAAGCTACATGTCATAGGGACCAATGAAATAGCAGTCTGGAATAGGTACAGGATTTACTCGATTTTTTCAACATTGTCTAAGGGCGCTTTCCTCTTGTCAGAACCGGCCGTCAGACCCGTCACTTTGTAAAGGAAATGCAGCAATTTGAAGGAACACTTGCATGAAAATCTCTCGCATCCTTCTGGAGGAATATATATCATCTTCGAATTGTGTTAATATGAAGGCGTTGTAGAGTTAGTCCCCAGGTCAGTTCTGTCAAATGGAAAGCGCCCTAAGTCTAATATTCAATATGGCTGCCAAACGCGTTTGAAACTCCTCCCCATTTCCCATGAGTACTACACCGTCATTCACGACGAAGGCATGGGAATAGCGGACGAAGCTGTGCTGTTGCTGTTCGCACTGTCGACGCCTGGCGACTTCGGCTGTTCGGAACTCGTACCATTTCCGTTGTTTCCTGGTTGTGTTGTAATCGGTTCGTCTTCCTCTTTACCTTCATCAAATTCATCAAAGTCTTCCCACTGCTCATCAGGTACGGGTTTACATTTACCACAACAAAAATTACAACAGAAAAAGCAGCAACAGCAGAAATAGCAGCAGGTAATGATACCACAGAACATGAACAGCGCCTGTAAGAGAAAGAGCAAAGGAATTCTAATTATCATTATTATTGTGACCACAAAATAGAAGGTGCCTCCCAACACAAATCAAAAAAACACCTACCTTACACCAGCCGCTGTTGAGCCTAAAGTATAATTTGACATTCTGGGAAGTGAAAAAAATGGGGGAACTTGTGATTAGTTCAATTGAAAAATTCAACGTTTATACACAAACGTCAAGTTGAACATTGATGTCAGAGAATAGATCAAGTAGGTGAGTTTGATCTTGGCCTTCAGTTTCTTGCCTATTAGAGAGGATACCGATTGCTTGCACAAATTTGATTTGCATGTTGGAAAACAACGCGATCTGATTTTCCGTGAGGGGGCAGGGGGATATAGAGGAAAACCCCCCTTTTCCACAAAGGAAAGCCTGAAATACGAGCCATGTGGGAATTACAGTACTTTTTTTTATTCTGGGAAAAATTACACTTATTGTTTAGACTATAATTAGAAATGATTTGAGCGCTGGATACATGTCTACCACAATAGCTTTGGTATTTACCACGTCTCCTTGCAATAAATTCCGGCTGAACGTTCTTGTTTCAGTGTTTTTAACTGTTCAATAAACAGTTTCAATACCCAGTGATTTTCCCCTTATAACTTTAAAATGTACAGAAAACTCTGTAGAATCCAATTAGCAATCATAATTCAAAAATTACGCACAACTAAAATGTTTAAACATGAAATGTTAAGCTCCAAACGAAAGTGACTTGCATATCTATTAGTATAAATAATTGAATTCGTTGACTTCATTGAAAGTGGCTCTTCAATAATATGTCCATAACTTTACCATGCAAAAAATTGACAACCTTTAACAAGGCAAACTTTTCGGTTAAAGAATTTCCAGGAGTTCTTTACTTTTCTTTTCAATACACGGTTCCATTGATATCTAATCCAGTTACAGGCGGGTTAAACGCACATAAAACGTTGAAAAATTCATGCATGCCAAAATTGCTTATCATGTTCTGGCCAATACGGAGAACATTTAATTTGGAGTTATTGCTGACCCCATCTGCAAGACAGCGTGCAGCTAGTATTCGGTGAAAAGATTTCCACAAAATGAAATTTCAAGAAGGCTTTGAGTGCCAACAATTATTTTACCAAGAATTTCTGCCCACGCATCATACAAATAATTCCAAGACATGTTTAACACGCGCAATGATAGAGTTTTCTGTAATCCAGGCAACAATGCTTGTAGGACTGTTACTTCGAAATGTTCGGAATGGATTACATGTAAAAGTTTCTGAAGAACAACGTTCTTCTCTAAAATGAGAGACTGAGATTTTCTAAAGTTTCATTCTTGTAAAGTATTTCTCCTCCTCCTGAAATTGCACCTTGTCTAAAGTCCACCACTCTCATAGAAAAAAAAAAGAAGACCCTTCGCGATTACTTTTCCACCTTCGTTTAAAGAGGAGGTTGCTAGCCAGAAAAAGCTGCACCATTTTGGAGGACGAGAAAAGTCCTGATGCAATTTCAAACGCAATAATGGGACCAAGAAACCAGCCCGTGAGGTCAACTTTTTCATCCAAACGGTGTTGCTTGATATACTCAAACGGATTTAATTTTCCATTTTGAACATTCCTCCGTCAGTCCGACATTTTTCACCACTGTCTATTCAGATTCGCCACTTTTTTCCATTGACTGAGACGTAGTTCCATTACCAGCATTTATTTACAAGTCTGTTTTTTGCGCAAACGATCAGTCATTCTTGGCCTGTAACCTTAAGTTCTTTGAGTAAAAATTGGAGCAACTCGAAATCTAGAGTCACCCATTTATGATTACTTTCATTCATTTGCAACCGGTTCCACCGCAAAAAAAAAAACCAACTCAATCCTTTTCTGTTTGATGAAGACAGTGTTAAACCGACTTTCAGACAAACAACTTACAATGATGAAGACTATCCTTGCTCACAGTGAGATACTTATATAATCTCAGTATGAAAAGTTTAGGTCCCGGTACACAACCAGTGTTTTACTCTTGGATGCAACAAAAACTGGTTATCCCGAGTGCAGGGATGGCGCAGTGGTGAGAGCACTTGCCTCCCACCAATGCGTCCCGGGTTCGATTCCTAGACTCACTGTCATACAATGTATGTGGGCTGAGTTTGTTGCTTCTCTACTCGGCACCGAGGGGTTTTTCTCCATTACTCCGTTTTTGCCCTCTCCTCAAAAACCAACATTTGACTTGATTTGTGTTACATTTGTGATTTGTTAATTTAAGTTTACAGTGCCCCCAATTAGTGCTCCAGCGCTTGACAACCACATGAAATAAACTTCCCCTTTATCTTTTTTGAAATCTCCGTACAAAATTTAGTAATTGGATGCATTCTGAAAAGATCAGAATGACTAATGATAAAGTGTTCAATAAATCACTGTGCAGTACAATAACAATACAATATTGTGCAACAAAAAGGTGGTTTGAAACTATAAATCACTTAACTTACCTTAAGAGCTTTCTAAATGATTAAAAAAACACTTATGGACAAGATCTAATCAATCATGATGAACACAAATCAATCCACTTTAGACTTCTCAATAAACAAATTAACATGGGAAAAGTCTGTTTGCTGGAATTTGTGTAAAGGAGTAGAACAATGTTGGGACATTCAAAGAAATGGATAAATGGTCTCCAAACAATTCTAGATTCAACTGAGTACAGGTACAACCTCTAAAAACAACGTTTAAAACCAACAATTTCAACAAGTTCAAATTTAAAAATATATATTCAGTGGAAGCACCACAAGTGTAAAATCTTAAGGGGACAAACTAATAAGCTCCACATTTCATGAGAAAATTCAACCTTGAAAAGTACTGGTGGAGGGGATAAGGGAGTAGATGAGAATCAAGAAAAAATTCCAGAGAAGTGGGGATTAGGTATGAAAGATGGATTTCAGGGATGAAATTGAACACACCAACCTCTTCTCCAAACTGCTCTGCTATATATAGACCCATGGATCCATATTTATCATAAATTTCTCTTTTCCCAGGATCTGATAATATACTATGTGCATGGTTAACTTCTTTGAACTGCAGAAAAAATAAATGAAAATACTGAGTTTATAGTGAAGTTTACTTTCGTTAGCTTTCAAGCTAGTTCACAGGGACCCACTTTAATAATCTAAAAAGAAACAATTCTTAAAGTGCCCCTGTGACCAAAAAATCGATCCTCACTTTCTTTGGGTTTCAAAACTATGTGAACTTAACACTAAGCAACCAAAGTTTTAACCCTTGATTTCAAAAAGACACCTGTTCATTTTAACGGGAATTTTCCTATTTAATGGTCTGCCATTACTAACTTTACAATCTTGAGAGAGCTGGATTGAGGAGAAAATGACGTCAAAGGCTCACTAGTTTAAGAATACAATGTGTGTGTACACCACAGAATTAATATGCAGCTCAGGGGTTTTCAGATTTTAGACTTTTAAACTTGCGTTTTGCATAATTATATAATGAGCTGCATTCACACGCTAAAATTCTAAGCTAGTGAGCCTTTCTAAAGTCACTTTTCCCTGGATCCAACCCTCTGAAGTCCAATCGGTCAGTTTTGAACATGAGTAATGGCAGACAGTGAAATCCAAAACTTACACTCAAAGTAAACGACCTTTGGATAAAAAAATCAAAGCTCTAAATTTTGCCAGTCAGGTGTTAACAAACACACTTTAACAATCTGAAGGAAAAAAAAAGTGATTTTCTTTATCACAAGGGCACTTTACAGAACTTTAAATGGCAGAAAGTAACCAGTTGGTTATTACAAAGTATAAAGCATGATGTGGGTTGATATCAGGACCTGCAGTGACAAATCCATAAAGGACTCACAGCAGGATTTGAACCTAGCACAACCAAATGCTTATCCAATGCCCTAACCACAGGATGGCCACACCACTTCTCACAGGTTTATAAAAAAAGGAGCAACAAACATACTTGCAAAGGCAGAGACAATTGGCTACACCAAACAAAATAGTACCCTTGTACTTGATAACTAAACTAACTTTTTCTGTAGCTTCAGGATTATTAGGATTTTTATCAGGATGGTGCTTTAGTGCCATCTGAAAAAGAAAAAAAAAGGTGTTAAAAAATAATAAT
>OX421447.1:1460000-1462500 GCA_949126865.1 Montipora capitata
CGCACGACAGATTTACACTGGCTTGGGTGACCCGCTGTCTCTAGTCGCTTCTCAAATTTACTTGGGAATTTCAACATGGGAATAAGTCATTTTTTTATGAAAACGAAGAGTAAGGCTCCCACGCAGCAGCCGTCTTAAACTAAATACTTTTCACAGCTTAAAACTTGAAGAACTGATTTTTTTATACTATAGCTATTGTATAATCACTGAAGGTTTTATTGTGTTTAATGAAGTGTGTATATGTGTGTACGTAAATAACTGTGTTTGGTGCAATGTTCTACCAACTGGGGTGGTGATGGTTGGGATCAGGATTTGTTGGGTTTTTGTGTCCCCGTGAGAGTACTCGATGAAACTTTGTATATATTTGAAGCGCGGGCTATAGACAAAAGCACCGGAAAAATCATTTTCCAATACAAAAACAAGTTCAACAGGATCCAAGATAGTTTGTCAGTTTCTTGATTGATGAGTTTCTATAATTTATCGTTCCTAAAATTTTTATATGTCCCGGGGGTGTTTTCTGTTCAGTTTCGTGTACATGTAGTTGGATTGAAAGGGTCTAGGTCACGCTATTTTAGGTAATTTTGTTTAATTTTGTTAATTATGAGCTCTAAACGTCAAATTGGCAGAGCAAGAGTCTTTCATTTGAAAAATCACGGCCACGTAACAACTGAGAATGATTTTCCAGCTGTGTAAATGACATTTTGATGTAGACTGATATAAATTTGAAAAAAGGTGGGCCGAGGTTTTTCAAATTTACCCAAATTCAATCCATTTCAATCCTCTCCAGTTTTGTCCATCCGTGTCCCTTCTTGGCTTCCCTGTGTTTTGTTAGAGTTCTTCTATAGTTTTGAACAGTTATTTTGATATTTTAGTTAATTCTATGACCATTCGATCAGTGCTGAAATTGCCTAAAATTGCGTGACCTAGCCCCTTTAACCTCTGAGCCCGGGTTACTGAATGCTGCAATAGATAAATGATCTGTTCATCTGTTCATGAGCAGGGAACACATACATATAAAATAATTGCTGAACAAACTATAATCATTCTACTGGTAAATTTGTAGACAAAATACTGAAAAAAGAGAAAAGCAGCTTGCCATTTTGCGGATTAATTAGTCAAAGAGCATGCAATGATGCATGACTGAAGAAACCAACATAACGTCATTGCATCGTTCCGCATAGCAATGCAATAACAGAACTGTCTAATGCAGGTCAGGGCCTGCACTGCTGCGTGCAGCTAAACTCACTAGTGATTAAGACAGCATTACATTTATCCGGCCAAACCGCGGTACGACAAACGCAAAATAAATAAATTTCGAGCTTCCTAGATGTCATGGAATCTTGAGGATTTTTCTAAACGTTGCTGCGAAAAATGCACAATAATTCATCATACGTTTCAAATACATATCTTTCACTTTTCAAACACCTTTTATTTTATAGTGAAACGAAAGTTTATAAATAACTATTCTTGATATATCAAAGAACAATATCCACGGGAAATCGGAGTTTGGCTCGGTTCAAATTTCGAACAACTGGTCACGCAATTGCAGCTTGACTGTAAAATAAATAATCACAAAATAACGAGACGCTCAATCTAAGAACCCGAACGCCATGTACACCTTCATTTGAAATGCAAATTCTCTTTCTGACTGAATAAAATTGACCGATGAATATTCATAGCCACACTAAAACTGCACCTTTTCCCTAATCAGTTAACCCATGAAGGTTTGTTTTACGGTTTTTCGATAACAGCAAATCGATACAGTCTCCGAGAGTCCGTTTCCAAGTTTAATTTTGCAACATTCTTGTGCGCAGGAACCAATCATTTTCATTCTGTTGAGAAAGACTAATTATTCAAAATCAGCGGAGGCATCTGCAAAAATTAAATATTCCACTTCAGCTCAAAAGAGCCCTTCAGTGAAAGATTCTCCTTAGAGTTGTACAGTGCAAAGAGGTTTCTTGCGCCGGCAAACCTATAAAAACGAGTTAACCTTAAAAAGGGATTAAACTACGACATAATCAAAGAACTATAATGCTCTTTGTTTAAAATTAAGTTTGACTAGCTGGAGAAAGTTGCTCATATTGCACAATACGATTTGCATATATCGTGCCAGAAAAGTCATTGCTGGAGGTTCCTTGCTCGCAGAGCGATCGGTCAGTGATCTTTAGACATCGTTGGCTCGTCCTCACAACCTCCAACTGAAAGTGACGTCACTTTGCGAAACCATTTTAAACCAAACAATTATGTTATTATAAACAGGTGATTTCAATAGTAAAGGTAAACACGAGTATTTCGCTCGTTAGAAATAAAATAATGCTGAAAATATAATTAACCCTGAACCAAAAGCTCAGCTATGCGCGGTTTACTCTGTAAAATTCGTCGCGTGGATAAAAATGACTTAAGTAATTCGCAGTTTCGGGCTCGAACGGTTTCACATTTGCTGGGAACTGCTCCTCGAAATTTCCTTCTGTCGCAATGTTATTGGCAGTTTTTCAAAATA
>OX421447.1:1472500-1482500 GCA_949126865.1 Montipora capitata
AAAGAGTACAAAGACAAGTGGGCAATGCAAAGGACAAGAACACTTAAATTTCTGGATTTGGAAGTTGGAATCATTTTCAAAGATTACAACTTTCGTCTTGTGTGTAATGTCGACGACAATGTTGGGGACTTGGATACTTTGAACTACTGCATTGCTAAAATTGTCCAGGAGGTGGCAAGGAAGGCAACCCGTATCCTCCACAAACGTTGTATGGTATTGTGTGGGGTCTAAAGAGGCACTAAAATAAGGCATTTATAAGAAAGAGTAATGTAAAATTGATCAGTAAATAGCCGTTTTGAGATTTTTTAGGCTTTTGTCATTGTGATTTTGGTAAAAACGTGTATTTTGATATCAAAACACTGCATATTTCCATCTGGTGTTTCATTGTCTAACAAGACTCATCCACCTGACCAAAATAGGCATCATGTATTGGATGTTGATGTTGTGAATTATTAATTATTATGGATCACAAAATCAAGAATATCTCTCAAAGTGTGACAGCGATATGATACAAACTTGGCATGAGTAGTAACCCTTAAGTAAGGTGTAAGATGGTGCAGAGTATGACATAATCATGGCAACACTTTTGGCTCCAGTCCCTTTTGGTTATAAATGAAGTTTCTCAATTTCCTCTCAAATCAAGCAAGACAGACAGTCCTGCTCAAAACACACATGGAGCCCATGTTGCTGTAGGTCTCCTAATCAACTCATTGAGTGTGAATGATCTTTGGTTAAGACAAAAAGTGGAAACACCAGTTCTGCACAACATAGATCTGGGAGAAAAACGGTTGCCATGGCAACTGTACAATGGGTGTCATTTTATGTGCCGACTGATAAACACTATTAGTGCCATGTTTGAAGAGAACTGTGGTAATATTTCCAATGATATTTTAGATTTTGTGATTTGTTTTCCCCTTGGAACCACTGATGACATCATCAGTTTTAACACAAAAACCTTAATATCTCCCCAATGATATGAGATCTTTCAAAAATGAGAACCCCATGTTTCCTAGGCTCAGTCTCCAGCCGTGGGTGTCTCGGTGCGCCTGTGGGGAGGATCACAGGTGCACCAAGACACCCACGGCTGGAGACTGAGCCTACATGTTTCCTATCTTCAAAAGATCTTTCAAATAAGCCTTAGTTATTTAAGAAAAAACCCGCACTTACACTGACTTTAAAGTAAAGTAATACAATTTATGCAAAAAAATGCAGGCTGCACCATACAATACATCTTTTGAACTCAGGTCAAACTGACTTCTTATTTGAAACAAATATTGTAGAATAAACCACGGTTAAAATATGTTTTTGTTGTGGTGTCAAGAAGGCAAACATATGCACATCCTCTTCATGTTTATTTTGCAATTATTAAACTCTCGAAGTGACTATCTCCATGTTGGAGTGATGGCTCGATTGGAAGAGTGCTGTGCTTGTGTAGTCAAGTCAGAATTTCTCAGACGTTTTTTTAAAATCATCACTGCTTAACGAGCAACCTTCAAATGTGCAATGGTCTAAAAGAAAATAAACAAAGATGATATCTTGTAACCTTTGTTTTCTAGCATTCCTCTTTCCTTGGTATGCAGTACCCCCGGTACACAGCAGTTTTGTCACTCCATAAATACTAGTGAAATAATTGACTTGGAAGAAATAACAGTCAGGCCCCAGTTGTTTGAAGGATGGATAGCGCTATCAAGTGGATAAATCACTATCCACTGGATAACTCAATTGGTTTTGCTAGTGTTTACCCGCTGGATAGCAATTTATCCAGTGGATAGCGTTATCCACCTTTTGAAAAACCGAGGCCAGGTTTTTAGAAAACGTAAAAAAAACTTCACAACGGTCACGTTCCCTTTGTTCCATGGAACCCTTCCTTTTTAATAGTAATAATATTTATCATTGTGCTTTATTTCCCCACAACAGAAAAGAGGAGTTTTGCTTTTGATAAAATGTTTATTTACACTTAAAAATGTAAAAAACTACAGAATAGTAAATACAAAGTACAAAGTAAATAAACTATCTTCTCAGGATATGGAACAGACTTGGTTTACATGAATAACCATTTGGAAAAAAAGGTATAAAATACTCAATAATAATTATTTATTTTCTTTAAATAGGTTAAATATGTTTGTTACTTTCATAGCTCTGGGGCATTTTCCCAAAAAAGAATTATTATTATTATTATTATTATTATTATTATTATTATTATTATTATTATTATTATTATTATTATTATTAGTGGCATCCAGTAAAAGCAAGAGGTCTTTCTTGACTTTAAAATATCTTTAATGTGATGGAAAATGGTGGACTGTAATTAAATTAGGTAGGCAAATAAAATACAGAACAAACTGGTGTAAGTTTAAAATTATGTATATCATAATTCTACAGGGAGGAATGGTGCCTCGCCCAAGCCTGGAAAAATTACTACAGTAAGTTAAAAAGGCACATATGCATAGTTGCTCTCTCTACATTACTCTCAGTAGTACTTCACCCGGCTGTAAAATTGCTTTGTTGGTGTCGAAAATGCAATAATTATTAGTATTTCCTGGTTACACTAATGTATTTCCACCGAATTTGAATCCTTCCTATTGCTTTTGTAAAAAAAGCTGTGACAGTTCACAGCCACAGATCTATCCCAAATATGATAGTTTTGCACGCAGCACATCAATTCAAAACTTATATAAAATGCATGGGTACCTGTGTGTTCATTAAGGAAGAAAAGACACTTTCTGAAGGCAGACAACCATGGCGCAACAGGCCACATCAATAGTTTTGAAGTTGGGTGCCTTCCTCTAGTAATATCTTATCCCTGCCCTAGGGGTGCCTAGTAAACTGTGGTGACCTCTCATTGTGCCTTCCCACTGGCCTGTACTTTGTTGCCAATCAGAGTAACCACTGTCACTGCTGTCTTGATAGTAGGGTATTGGCATCTTCGAAACATACCCTGTGAAGACTGCTCTGGGTACCTTTGCTGGTGGAAAGTTCACAGGTGGGGAAAGTGGACGTGATCCATGTATCAACTTAGAAGAGTTAGGCCGAGGAGGACAAGACAACCTGTAGAAAATAAAATACCTTAATCAACCCAAATGTTATTGCTATTTTTGTGGAGAGGGGAAG
This sequence comes from Montipora capitata, assembly GCA_949126865.1. NCBI lineage: Eukaryota > Metazoa > Cnidaria > Anthozoa > Scleractinia > Acroporidae > Montipora > Montipora capitata. The sequence goes on from OX421447.1 coordinate 1,475,612, forward strand.
TGTCACAATGTTTAAATTAATAAAGCTCACACATCGCACTTTACAGGGCCATAAACAGCTTTGAGGAACAAATAAAATTTTCGAAACAAAACTGAAGAATTATTTTGCTTTCCATTGAGACAAAAGCACTTACAGTGTTAGAATAAGACTGAAAAATAATAGTAGGACACTGCCTACAAACCAGTTTGAAAATTCAAGCATGGAAATCCTTGAACAATACTTAATGTTCAAGAACTATAATCTAGGACGAAATTCTCGCGAAAAATTCTGGCGTGAATATCATTGGACATGTACTCAAAGAAAAATTCTATTTGTTCCCCCTTCCCCTATACCAATGTTATGTGGTGCAAAATACATGTACTACTCAAACCTTCGGCTGTTTCTTAACCAACATTGGATGGGGGGGAGGGGCGAGAGTAGGAAGAATCTAATTTTCATCGCACAGACAAACTGAATTAAGGCATCACTTTCCCAAAGAGTTTTGTCCAAGATTGTAGCTGCATGTTGGTAAGTAATAATGATTGCTGTCATAGCCATTCTCTTGGTCCAGTCTCGTAAACTACCTTGCGAGGTCTGCTTCAAAAGGATCTGTGCTATACCAGTGCTTATCTCTCCAATGATTACGCTGTGATGGTGGCCTCCAATAAAGAGCTTTCCATTCCAAATGAGACATGGGATGAGTACGAGAAAGACGCCATTTGCTTTCATACAAGGGGGAACTTGACTTTCTCCACGAAGATGACAATCCATACTTTCCTGCAATTAAAGAAAGGATTGTAATACTCTTACCTCAATTGCAGAAAAGATGTAACTCATAAGTATGAAACTCTGATATTTGGTTGTTTTTTTTTTCTCAAAAGTAATCCACCTGGGACAGGAAATACTGAAATGCTGTCCAACCAGCATAACCCTAATCAAAGTGCTGTCATATTGCTCAATACATCGTTGGGTGGGCGATCATTCGAAATATTATCCACGCAACTCTCTCTAGATAATTTACAATTCAGATGTTAAAGGGGCTAGGTCACCCTATTTTAGGTAATTTTGTTTAATTTTGTTTAATTTTGTTAATTATGAGCTCTAAACGTCAAATTGGCAGAGCAAGAGTCTTTCATTTGAAAAATCACGGCAACATAACAACTGAGAATGATTTTCAAGCTTTGTAAATGACATTTTGATATAGACTGATATAAATTTGAAAAAAGGTGGGTCGAGGTTTTTCAAATTTACCCAAATTCAATCCATTTCAATCCTCTCCAGTTTTGTCCATCCGTGTCCCTTCTTGGCTTCCCTGTGTTTTGGTAGAGTTCTCCTATAGTTTTGAACAGTTATTTTGATATTTTAGTTAATTCTATGACCATTCGATCAGTGCTGAAAATGCCTAAAATAGCGTGACCTAGCCCCTTAAAGCCCTTTCAGAGAAAAAAATCAAAGCGTGGCTTGATTTGTACTAGGTTCTCACAATAACTAGAGCCCAAAGGATTCCTTACCCCCCTTGACCTTGACTCCTGGGAGTGAGACTGTCTAATGCCAGATGATTCTACTGGTCAACTGGAGATGTCCTAGGGTGCCTGAGCAGGGTTCTCCCTAGTTTTCAGCACAACAGGTAAGGGACCTTTTCAAACAGGTAAAGCATTTGGTTAATGTTGGACGTTCTGCAAAGGATAAGCGACTTCTGAGCGTTTGCAGGCGGTAATACGTGCTCTTACATACAAGCAGTAACGTTTACCAGTTACTGCCTGATAAGGAGAACCCTGCTATGAAGGTATATCTATGACAAAATTCAATGATCAGTATTTGAAATAAGATCATCCACATCATAAATGCATCAATCCAAAGCTGAATGGCAACAAGCCGATTCTGCAAATGGCCATCAAAGAAAGAGGCAAAACGCAGGGAGGCATAAAGCAAAAAGCCATAACGCAAACAGCCATAACGCAAATAGCCATAACGCAAACAGCCATAATGCAAATAGCCATAATGCAAACAGCCATAACGCAAGTAGACATCACGCAAAAAGGCATGACGCAAAGACGCATACCGCAAATGGCCATAGCGCAAAAAGGATAATGCAATGAGGCATAACGCAGAGGCATAACTAAACAGGAAGAAAAAGTTTGATAGCGATTATATCTTCTTTCCCTTGAACAATCAATTGATGTTTTTTTTTAAACTGAAATTATTTATGGAGTACACAGCTAGTCTCCATTCTTCAACGGGCCTTTGCGTTATCGCTATTTTACATTATGCCTTTTGCGTTATGCTTTGCTGCAGTGATGCCTTTTTGCGTTATGCCTCTTTGCGTCATTCCTCTTTACGTTATGGCTATTTGCGTTATGGATGTTTGCATTGTGGCTATTTGGGTTATGCCTCTTTGCGTTATGGCTGTTTGCGTTATGCCTCTTTACGTTATGCCTCTTTACGTTATGCCTTTTTGCGTTATGGCTGTTTGCGTTATGCCTTTTTGCGTTATGCCTCTTTCCATGATGGCTGTTTGCGTTATGGCTAATTGCGTTATGCCTCTTTGCATTATGCCTTTTTGCGTTATGCCTCTTTCCCTGATGGCCATTCGCAGAATCGGCTTGTTGCCATTCTGCTTTGGATTGATGTATTCATGATTTGGACGATTGTATTTCTAATACTGGTCATTGAATTTTGTCATGGATATACTTCCATACCCTGCCTGAGAGGTCAGTGGGTTAATTAAACCAGCATTCATTTTAATACCTTCAAGTTTCTTTTGCACTTTCCTTTGACGTATTATGTCCTCTACAGCAGACACTGGTTTTGTTGAAATACTGTGATGATAATGATGAGAAGTCATGTCTTGACCTCTTTCTCTATGCCAAGACTCTCTACCAAAGAAAGCATCAAAGTGATCATGTGATCTACTAGCTGAACTGTACCCTAAGTTACCATCCCCATCAGCATAATATTGGTTATTAGTGTATTCCAGAGAGTCTTGGGGAACAAGTGGTGTTGACATTCGAATAGGCTCCCATGCAGATGATCTGTTCAAACTCAAATCAGACAGTGATAGACTGTTATCCATTGAAGAATGCCTATTGGCGCGTCTTAGTGCTGCTCTTGCACGCATCACAATAATATCCTCATCAAGTTCACAGAAATGACAGTCTTTCATAGGGCTTCCTATACTGCGATAATCACTTGTTTGCCAGGCTTTCCTACTTGCCTGGTCATGGGAATTCCCAAATGTTTCTTTGCCTAGCTTGGATTGTTTATCTTCAATAACCCCACTAAATTTACTGTGGTTGTGGTTTGAGTCAACGTCTTCACCGTCAATTCTGATTTCCTTTGGTGCTTTGAAGTGTTCAGCAGACATGCGTGTTCCAATGCTACCATCAACAACACTTTGAAAGGGCTTCTCATCAACTGAATTTTCCTTTGGACTTGACACTTCAATCTTAACCTTGGAAGAATTACTTCCTTTATCTCCACTATCATCTCGCATAAAATCTACATCACTGGCCAAATCTTCCATTGTGATCCCAGGAGCCATCTCGTTATCACTTTCTTCCTTCTCCTTGGCATCATGGTGACTAAAATTATCTTCCGTAGAGAGCGCTGAAACCTCCAATGGACCTCCATCATCAACAGAATTATTTGCATTTTCTACATCCTCAGCATCTAATGAAAATAAAAACTTGTCATAAGTTCATATCAATATGAAACTAGAATATTTTTCTCAAAAGCTAAGAAAGGTCTATGAGCTGTTGAAACGGTGTACTTCTTTTACCCCCGGTATTCAGCGTTGTGAATTATACCGTGACTTCATCGAAGCGAAAGCGAATCCTAATTACGAGCAGTTGTACGCAGTCGGTTCCTTTAACGAGCAATCACTTATCTCCCTCTATTTCTTAATTCAGAGGAACACGCAAAGACTACATTTATAATCTGTTAAATACACCAGGGTTGCATTGTTGTTGTTGCGTTTTGACAAACCTGTGGACGAATTCTCTTTCTCCTCTTCCATTCTTTACGCGCGTGTTAATTACACTCCTTTAGAACTTAATTTAGGCTTGACCATTTCTCCGAGTTTTGCGATAAAAAAATTTATAATGGAGTGCGTGGAAGTAGTCAAGGATGCAGCTGAAGAAGGGTATTCGATTTCTCCGTTGTCGTTCCCAGACTTCTGCCATTGAACAAGACATTTGAGGAAAATAACATAAACGTAATAACATTTCTTAAATCTACCATTGAAAATATCCATTTTCTGAGCGAAGTTGTTGCCTCTGTCCAGTTTTATTGGCGATATATCCCGCAGGGCATCTCCCCTAACTTCGATTCCAGATGAATTAAAGCCATTTGTTGAGCATTCCATTGGGCTAAGAGTTTGTCTTGACACAGAAAGCCTTTTGCGTGAGGGTGTCTCTAGGACAGATAGCATTGGCTTGATTGGAGACATGTTTGGACTTGAGATGGTGCTTGTAGTGGAGCTTCTGTGCTTGGAATACATTGGTGTGGATCGCTCTGACACTGGGCTTGATGTTATCTGAAGTTAATACAGGAGAATGTTTCCGCCAAAAATTTTGTTACATTTGCCCTCTGTTATTATCTTTTACTGTAAACATTCGTGAAGGCTGATGTCTGTTTACAGACTTTCTTTTCGCTATGCGGCAGGTACAAAACACAGGTCACAGGTCACAGGTCATTGTTTTACCAATACAGAAAGTATCCTAACATTCATGAAAGCTAACCTAAGTTTTTAGGCCTAATTAGTCCTAAGGATAGCATTATTTTGTGAATGTTTAGGATACTTTCTGTATCGGTAAAGCAATGACCTGTGAACTGTGTTTTGTACCTGCTGTTCGTTATGTACCAACCACTGAAACAATAGAACTATTTGTTTCCACAGCCAATGAAGCTCAATAATATTACTGATGTCAAGGATATCTTTGCCATTCTAACGCTTCAACGCAAGTAAATAAGGACTCAACTTCAGGTGTATTCCTGGAATTAGCTTTTGAATGAATCTCTGAGGCTGAATGGAACTACATGCAACCAAAAAGTGGTAAAGCAGATTTCTCACTTACCAAAATAGGACTTTTTGGACTCTTTAAGATGGATCTGTAATGTGAAACATGCAAAGGTAAAAGGGTTAAGCAGTTTTGTTCTGTCAAGTGGTTTTTTGCCACTGAGACACACAAAATTGAAGCAAGAACACCTTAGAGCCTGATTGCATAGTGAATTTCAGTCCGGTTAGCCAGGCTGAGATTTCAGCCCTGGTTCTGAAAGAAATCCTCTTGAAATTAAAGTGGTTTCTGAAATTGGGCTCAGAGGATTTTTCAGCCCTCGTAAAGTGGACTGAAAAAGCCATGTAATCGCTTTCACATTTTCAGCCCCTGCTGAAAAGGAATGCGAGCATGCACATCGATTGTGTTTTTGCATCTCAGTAAATTTTCCTGTAGAAATTTGCATTTTGCGCCCGGGCTGAAATTGAGCTAGTAATCACAACAAACTTTCAGCCCATGCTGAAACTTACCATGTAATCAGGCCCTTACTTTATGTTTGTTGGTGGGTCCAGTTTACACTGGTCTGTTCCAGTTTCGATTCCTGCTTGATCAAACAGCTTTCTCCGTAGTGTTGACAATGAAATATCCCTGCTGCCATTTAGTCCATCCTGGTTGTAATAAGACTGGTCTAAAAATTTAAATATTCGAAATGAGAAAATTCACTAGAATTCAAAAGAGAGTGCAGACAAATGTTGCAAAGAGAACATGTTAGATCGTACACATTTCCTCTTTTGCTAACTTAAAGTTACTTTACCAAAAAGTAAAAGCAAGAAGTGTTTTTCACATTTTTCATGCTCTTTTGAGCTACTGAAATTAATATTGCATGAAAGTTAGTTGTTTGGGAGAAAAAGGAACTCCCTCTACACTATATTTTTTGACTTATTTGGCAGCATGATGAATAAACTCCAACCAATCCACAAAGATATGCAGAGAATGTGCATGTAGCACTGAGGAATGTAAAATTCCGCTACAAGCTTGGATCACTTATTCATCTCAAAAGTAATTTTATGTCACAAATATTTATTAGAATGTGCATACGTGTTCCTTTCTGAAATTGAATGCAATGACAAATAATTATACTTGCCAATGAGACTCTGTAGATCAAAGTAAGGTGGGAAAGAAAGCTTTGTTTGGGTGCTTACTGAAAAAAAAAAAAAAAAAACATTACTGCAGTTAAATTTAAAGTCAGATGTAGGGATTTCCCCCTAACAAGGGATCTTTGTGTATACAGAAAAAATGTGACTAAAACAAGAAATAAGTTGTTTTTACCATCTGCTTTAGCCTTGCAGCCAGATGAGTTGGAAGATGAATATGAAGACTCTGCCGAACTTATCGCTTCAATGTCTGAAATGTTAAATTAAGGAAGGAAAAAAATAATTTTAATATATTAATAAACAGTTTATAAAAATGTTCACTCTTGAAGGAAACCATAAGATTGTCATTACCAAGGGAAGCCTGAAGCGAGGGCAGGGAGAAATAGTGAAAGGGATCCTGACACACTGTGCAAAAGAAATAAACTTACAAGCAGTAGCTGGTGGTAGGGGAGAAAATTTGACATGTTTAGCTGAATAGGTTGGAGTCCATGGAGATGGGACAATGGAACTTTGTGAGAAATACTAGAAGTGAAAAGAAAAGTGGATGAGCCAAATACAACACATTTACTGTATACAGAATAGTCAATCCACTCTTTGAATCGAAAATAATAAACAATCAAACCCTTACTTCATCTATGGCCTTCTGAACCTGAATTTCATCTTCTTCCCTAGATGAAAATTTGAGGAATTATCCTCGATTGCAAAAATTCATTGAAAGGAACACCAAGAGTCTGCTATAAAGGCATAAAACTTCTTTTAGTT
>OX421447.1:1487500-1502500 GCA_949126865.1 Montipora capitata
TCATATCTGTTTTATGTGCATTCATACCAGAAGTTTTAGGCATACACACCTCTCTGTCTTTAAATACTGATCAAGTAATTTACATTTTATTGTTCACAACAACAGTAACACAAAATATCATTACAGTATTTGCATGCGGGTATCAACTTGAAGGTGACAGTTTTTCTTGTGGTTGGCTGCAAGGAAAATTGATAAAAGAGGAATTTGACGTGTTTGTTGGTTGACCCACCACAAAGACATGTATTTTTACACAGATAATGCTTAGGTTGCATTTAATGAGCTGCGAAAGAAACTGGATGTGCTTCGCTTATCTTCCTGTCCCAAAAATATGCCTTTTATTGATTGTTATCTTGTAACAAGGTGACGGTTTAAATAGAGGTGGTTTACAATAAAATTAGTCATTTGGGAAATCCAAACGGTGACCGCATCTGCTTAATAGAGGTGACAGTTTAATTAGAGGTCAAATTTACAGTAAATATGAGAAGCAAATTCCAGGAAATTGATAAGTGACCGCTTAATAGAGGGCCGCTTAACCCATTGACTCCCAGGGGTTCCCCGTTGATGAGTAAAATCATCTGGCATTAGACAGTAAAATACGTCTGGCCAGCTTAGGCCGGTTTGGGTGTCAAAGGGTTTGACTGTATCTTTCAACAGTTCCAACCCTGGGCCTGGTGTTGCATATTGTCCTAGTTTTCAGTTGACTATTTTGGAAATAAGGGTTTTGCTGTGATCACAAATAAAATAATGATCAACTCACTTCACAATATTTCAGTGTCAGAATTGCTCTTATTTAAGAATAAAATACTAACCACTAAACCAATCTCTTTAGCCTTGGTAGAGATTTCGAAGTTACTCAATACAGGCTTGGATCCAGAATCTTTAGCCATCTGTGTCAAGTTATGTGAAGCAGGAGTGAATCCTGAGGCACTAGCATCTGTGGTACAAGAGCTTCGAAGAGAGGCGGCTCTTCAGGTATCTCTGCTTACATGGATTTGTACCTTTGGCTTTCTGAGAGGGTCGCTTATGAATTTTGTTTGACTGCAGACAATTTTTGTCACCTAAAGGAGCGCTTTTTGTGGCTAAAGGATTAACCAAAGTTCACGTGCATCCCAAAAGTAATTGCTAGTAATTAGTAATATCATGGTGCCTAATGTCAACAGTAAGTTTTACATTACCCTGGATACCAGAGTTTCTACTCCTTGACCTCTGGCATCCACGGTACACCGGAAGTTTTGTTTTTTATTTGATAACACAAGTAGAAGTAGACCTTGTTCGTGAGTGGCTTCCATTAAAATACTCATTTATTTTCATGCTAATTAGGCCATTGAATGACCCTCATATTTGTATATCTGTGCTTTGTTCATGCTACATGTAGCAAAGTTAAAATAATTAGCACAAGGACAAAAGAATAATTGAGTTACCATTTATGAGTATGGACTATGAGACAGATTGCAAATTTGCTCTATTAATTTAGCTCTTTTTTTTTTGTTTCCAGCAGCCACAAGATAGTACATAGGGAAACATGAAAAAACAATGTAAAAAGCTTCAAGACTGTGAGCTTTAATCAGGAGAAGGGTTGCCAACTTTTTATGCTCACTTTGGTTTAGTTTAAAAGTAGAGTTATTGTATATATTGACTGTCCACAGCAAATGAGTTAGCTAATCAGGTGCTGTTTGTCTATGTACATGTAAACTTGTGCATCTGGGCATTTAGTTGACTTGGAGTGAAACACCATTATTAAAGTTTTGCAGCAGCTGGGCTTACCCTCAGATTTTCTCTTTTGTCAAGATGCACACTCAATAATAATTTTTTAATAAACCTCACAAAAGGACCATTGGCTTCCATGTATTTTTGTGCAGGATTTCATGCCTGGTTGTGTTTACATTTGAGAAGATAGTTAAGGGGACAGAGGAGGATAAATTAACCATTTTCCTGGTAAGAGTGATGCATATAGATTTTACTTTGTCTATGGGTGCTGGTGAAGGGTGAAAGGGTTGACAACCTCTGCATCCACTCAAAAACTATGTTCCCTTTAACCCTTAAAGCCAAGGGATGTTGCTCCCCTAGCATGCTCCAGGGTCATTTTGTACAACCAGAACACACAAGCGTGCCGGCTATGGAACCTTGCTCCTTATTATACTACACACAGGGAGCAAACGAAATTAAGAATATTGCTTTGGGATGGATTGCTTACTTGAGGTCTAATTCAAAGAAGAAAAATTGATTATTTTCATGATGATGATAATGATGCTTGGAGATGAAAAAGTGTGCATCACCTGCTTTTGATATGCGTGAGGGGCTTTTTAGGTAATTTGGCCAGTATTGGTGCTAACACTTGCTAACACTTCAGATCTTCATTATTGCTTTACTTCCACAGCAAAATTGAAAAGAACAATTCTCAGCTTCTAGCCTCTACTGTCTCTGTTTTTCCCATTTTTCTCCCCTTCTAATAATAAGAAGGAAGAGTGATTGTACAAAGGCAACTGCCAACTCAAAAGCTTTGCCGTTTTGGCTCCTGAAATTGAGATATGGTTTTCTCACTCAAGGGCCAGCAACAATCTGATAAGAACAACAATGTTCTCCTATGCAATTAAATGCAAATTTGTTAATTACTGAAATTTGACACTTTTCCAGCCATAAATGAAATGCAACATAAACAAAGGATTTTGGGCATCATCTGTAGGAATTAATGAGTAATGACAACTTACATTGGCATGAAGCACTTAGGCTGTATTCCTACTGGCTCTTAACGACCAAATTGTTCAAATAATCATTTCTTGAGTCCTTTTAAAGTGCCCCCAACCCTTCAAAGATTTCAAAGATTTTTGAAGATTTTCATATCTTTCGGAATTTTTTTTTAAACATATTGAATCCTGATTTTTTTACGAGCGCTATGAGTGAAGGCAGTCTTGACTTTTTTTTTCACCTATTGTTCACATTAGTCCCCCACTCGGCCAAATATGTCCATGTATTGAGCATGACGTTGGAAACTCAGTAGTAAAGAGTCTAATTTTTTCCGATACCATGTCAATGGGCGTCGGCGAAGGGGTATCAACACCAACTCGCACGGCCTCAAGCCCTGCTGATATCGCATCTATGTTCAACGAGTACTTTACGTCTGTGTTTAGTACCAAGGACCACCCAGACCCAACACCAACAGAGCCTGAATCATTGGACCATGCCCTGTGCAACGTCAGCTTTACCACGGAGGATGTATCGGAGGCTCTGCTAGCCCTTGATCCCATCAAGGCTACTGGTCCAGACGGCATCCCCTGTCATCTCCTCAAGGAAACAGCGCGGCAAATAGCTCCATCACTAACTCAACTGTTTAACGTGTCTCTCTGCTGCGGTACGCTACCGGACGACTGGAAACTGGCGAATATCATTCCTGTCTACCAAAAAGGAGAAAAACAGTACATAGATAACTACCGCCCAATCTCTCTCCTCTCAATAGTCTCCAAGGTTCTTGAACGCTGTGTGCTGGGCAAAATACGTGACCACATATTCTGCCTTATCAGCTGCATCCAACATGGCTTCACTTCAGGTAAATCTTGCACCACCCAACTTCTTGAAGTACATGATCACATCAGCTCGTTACTGGACGCTGGCAAGCAAACAGGCATTATATACATGGATATGTCGAAAGCATTCGACAAGGTCGATCACACTCTGTTGCTGAACAAGCTCCAGACCAACTTCCTCATCTCTGGAAACCTATTGTCGTGGTTCCGGTCTTACTTGCTAGGCCGGAGACAATGGGTTACCCTACTCAGTACCAGTTCACCCGAGATGGATGTCACGTCAGGAGTCCCCCAGGGTTCCATTCTGGGACCAATATTGTTTCTCTTGTACGTGAATGACCTCCCTGATGTTGTGGTGAACTCGAAAGTGGCCTCATTTGCTGATGGCAGTAAGCTGTACCGGAGGGTTGACTCCACCCAAGACGCTATCCTCCTGCAAAACGACCTAGACAAACTGGAGGCCTGGTGTATCTCCTCAGGCTTGGTTTTCAACCAAAAGAAATGCAAGCAGCAGCACATCACAAGAAAGTTCAATCCAGTTGAGTTCCAGTACAAGATAAATGATTAGCCGCTAGAGGTCACCAATCACGAGAAAGACCTCGGAGTCCACGTTAGTTCCGACTTAATGTGGAAAAAGCACACGCTCGAACAGTCCGCTAAGGCAAACAAGTTACTGGGGCTCATACGTAGATGTGCGATGGATGTTCAAAGCTCAAGCATCCGCAGAACTCTCTACTTAGCTATCGTACGTCCTGCTCTTGGCTATGCCACTCAAGTGTGGTCTCCGCAAACAATAGACCTCATAAGACGCATCGAACGCGTCCAGCGACGCACCTCAAAGTTTATTTTAGATCTACCCTTCCTATGTGAGGAAAGCTATAGAGACAGGCTCTTGTCAATTGATATTCTATCTATCTGTTATTGGCATGAGTTTTTGGACTTGGTCTTTTTCTTTAAGGCCACCAATGGTATTGTTTGTGTATCACATGACGTGCTCCCTGAACGCATTGTTCCCATAAGGGTCACTAGAGCAAGCGCTAGCAATGCAAAATCTTTCAGACCAAAGAAATGCCGCACTTCTACTTATCAGCACTCTTTTTTTGTAAGAACTTCTAGAAACGCTCTCCCCCTGCAGTTAAGATATGAACATGTAACTCTAAACCAATTTAAATCTGTGCTCTCTTCATACTGCAAAGATGCACTTATCTCGCGCTTCGATATTGAGGACCCTAGAACCTGGAAATCTGTCTGCTTAAAATGTAATACGCCATGCAACCTTTCAGAGCCTATTTCGTGTTATTAGTTTACTGTATTTTACTATTTTATTCGAGTGTTTAGAACTTTGTTTATCTTGGGCCCACAGTAATTGGCGTCAGCTGAAGTGGACACCCTGCCTTAACCCAGTATTTGTTTATTTTTTGTTTACGTCGTCATGTTTTGTTAATAGTTAATTTACAAGGCGAAGTTTAATAAAATAAAATAAATTTTAAAATGTCCTTTTCTTACATCATAGCTAAAAAAGTGTCAAATAGCGGACGCTTCTTGTTGGCTCATTCCTAATGAGCCCACAAGACAATAATTTGTCCTGCGGGTTTTATAGCACGCAAAAAATTAAAAATTTCACAAACTTCAAGCGCTCGTAAAAAATCAGGATTCAATATCTTTTAAAATTTTTCCAAAAATGAGTTCTTGAAAGATTTGAAAATCTACCAAAAAAAAAAAATGTTTAAGGGTTAGAGGAGGCACTTAAAGCCAATATTTGCCCAGTGCTGGAAATAACAGTCGGTCATCGGACATTGTCCGACCAAATTTTGAAAATGTCCGGCCAATTTCACTTTATGATCGGACACGATGACCGAACACGATGACCGAACATGTCACCAGCACATCTTGTGTCTTCTTCAAGGTGTTGTCAGTCAATAAATTATGTCCGGTCCAATTTGTCAAATGTCCCACCAAAAGGAAGATTTGAAAGGATATATGTCCTCTGAATAAAGAAAAATTATTTCCAGCACTGGTTACCTTTTTCTGCCAAGTATTTTACTCTAACACTAGACTATCTTACTTGTCAATGGGGAACCCCTGGGAGTCAATGGGTTAACATTTCTTTGTCTGGTTCGACTCTCACCCGTTTTTGGTAAATCACATGACCAAAACAGAAAATGCTAAAAACTCAGCAACTTAACTATGTTTTTCACATGCAGCAGTATGAGAACATTCTAATACAAAATCTGTAGCATGGATAGATATATAATATAAATTTCTCAAAAAAATTAGGACATCATGAGGCCCTCCTTTGATACATTTTTTTAAATATTAGTTCGATTTTTTTGTCCAAATAGAAATTCCATGCTACAGTTTATGAAAAATGATGGAACGGTACCCATCCGGTGAAAAAATAGACTCTTCTTTTCGTTTCTTGAGAGTTTTTAAATGTTTTCCACAGAAATGCAGAGGACTGGTACTAGTTGTGCATGTGCCTTCTGACTGAAGTGATGTCAGATTTTCATTGAAAAAGTTACTTCAAAGAACTATCCATGCAAACTATTTGTAGGGCTCTTCAATAAAAAGCTTCCTTAGCAACCATCGTCTTTCTGTAGTTAAGTGCCCCCCCCCCCCCCCCCCCTTTAACTCTTGAGTGTAAAAATGAAGAAATGAAACAATGTTTTGAATTAATAAAAAGAGAGAAAAAATGTTGTTTAAGCCAACAGTCACTGTCATGGAAATGGATTGGATGTAAAAGGAAAATGAAACACAAGAGAAGAAACGAAAGAAGAACTATTTTCTCAAATTTTATTTCACTGGATTTTGTTTGCATCTGATTATCACATTGCCAAGGACAAGAGCATTAATTATTACAAAAACACAGACAATGAACTGCACCTCTGTCTGCCCCCTGGCAAAGTTAAAACTATTTTCCACACAATGCACATGTACTTTTACTGAAATTAAAAACAAGATAACATGTTTGGGTTTCTTAAACAAACATTTGTCATAAATGTTTGCTACTTCAAGTCTTTGTGGCGATAATAAGTTTGCTTTGCAAAAATAGCTTTAGTGATGATTGCTGTTTTTCGTTTAAGTTATGAACCCTACTGTGTATTTTCAAGAACAACGGCTATTCCCTGTCCCCCTCCAATACAAGCTGAACCAATGGCATAATCATCTCCTCTTCGTCGCAGTTCATGCACCAAGTGTCCTGTAATTCTTGCTCCAGAGGTTCCTACTGGATGACCAAGAGCTATGGCTCCACCATTAGTATTTGTTTTATCCATATCCAACTCAAGCTCCTTTTGAACTGCTAGAAACTGTGGAGCAAAAGCTTCATTCACCTGGGAAAAAATACCAGCAAAAGAAGATTTAGCCCAAGTTTCAACTTTAGATTAGTCAAGTGTTCCTGACAGAAGTTACAGTGCAATGTGCCTTACCCTGGCCACCCAACAAATTTTCAAATTTGACAAACGTTCAACTTACAACAGTGCAAACTTTGCAAGGATGCGTGACTGTCAATCAAATTTTCACACTCTGATTGACAGATAGTTTGTAAAAAACTTTGTTAGGGGGCCACGGTAAGGCACATCGCACTGTAAACCTATATCCTTCCAATAAGTATTATTACTAGTTTGGATGTACTACACACTGTACCACTGAGCTTTGGGAAACTAATGGGAGTGCTACTCTTCTAGGTTTGAAACGATGGTAAAAAGTTAATCAAGTAGGTTTGACCTGTATATAAACAGTTCAAACATTATTTTACATCGATTTTTACAAACCTCAATGAGCTTCATATCTTGAAGACTTTTGCCAGATTTCTTAAGAGCTGCCTTTATTGCTGGAACAGGGCCGATTCCCATGATTGATGGTTCCACACCAGAAACAGCATACGAGACAATCCTGGCCAAAGGAGTCAAGTTATGTTCCTTCAGGGCTTTCTCGCTGACAACAATGAGAGCAGCAGCTCCATCACAAATTCCCTGTTGATGGAACAAAAGTGTTTCTTTTCTTCCAGATACACTGTAACTTCACAGCAGAGGTCCATGTTATGTACAATTTTACAAACCCAATACAATGACATATAGTTCCAGTCACTCGTGATCGTCGCTGTTCCTTCACTAGATTAATAAAAAATGAAATGTCTCACCGAAGCATTAGCAGCAGTGATAGTTCCATCTTTCTTAAAGACCGGTGGTAACTTTGCCAAATTTTCCAAGGTGCTGTTTGGTTTTGGATGCTCGTCAACTTTAAATTCCTCAGGGCCTTTCTTGCCTTTGACTGATACAGGAACAATCTCTTCCGCAAATCGGCCATTCTCCTGAGCTACAATGAAGAGAACAAAGAGTGAAACAATACAATAACATGTAGTTTCAAGCCCACTCGAGAATCAAATGCATTAGAAATCAAAGCCATGATTACATCCAGCTGTCAGTGTGGGTGAAAATTGCATTTCTCTTACCTTCACCCCATCTCTTTTGTGACAAGAGAGCAAACTCATCACAGTCCTGTCGTGTTATGTTATATTTTTCAGCAAGATTTTCACCAGTAACACCCATGGGCAACTTTACATGGAAATCTGTCAAACCTTGCCACAGAGTGTCTTCCAACTGAAAATAAGCCAGAGATGTTAGTTTTCTGCCACTTTTCAACAAAGTCAACCTATGAATTGGAACATGGTCCAACAAAAAGCACTTCTGGTAAACTGACTTAACTTGATTAACCCATTGACTCCTGGGACTGAGACTTAAGGACGGTTCCTACTACTGTTATTGCGCATACGTTCTGCGCATCTTGAGATACTTGGATTTCGTATGGGTGATGCTTATTAATACAGGGATATTTTTGCGCAGTTCAAAACTATGCGGAGAAAGCAGAACTTAGCAAGTGCTCTTGGTATCCAAAAAGAAAATTGGGGGTAACCATGCATTTTTCAAAGATAATTGATCAAGCTTCAATTTGGAAAAGAAAGCCATACATTGCTTTGTATTCCAAAGCTTTTTACAAATATTGCTGATAAATTATCTTCGAAAAAATGCATGGTTATCCCCAATTTTCTTTTTGGATTTCAATAACACTTGTTAAGATCTGCAAAAATACCTTTGAATTAGTGGGCACCGTCCTTAACAGATTTTACTCTGTCTAAATGCTAAACAATTTTACTCGTCAACCAGGGTGTCCTAGGGTGTTTGAGATGTCAATGGATTAACAAAATGATTCACAACACATGCACCCCAACTCCCTAAAATAAAATTTAAAAAATGATATTGTGACCTAGGCAATGAGCATACTCACCTTCAAGTCAAGTCCCAGGCGTGTGCCAAACCTAGCGTCTCTCAAAGCATATGGTGCTTGACTCATATTTTCTGACCCACCACACAAAACAACATCACTCTCTCCCAGCTGAATCTCTTGCGCTGCTGTTACAATGGCCTGGAATCCAGAGCCGCACAACCTGTTCACAGTTAGTCCTGGAGTTGTAACTGGAATGCCACTTTTAAGGGCAATATGACGAGCAATGTATGCTGCATCACTAGCACTCTAAATAAGGAGACAAAAATGATGAGAACCATGGGGATGCCCAGGTTTATTTCGGATTGGTTAATTAATTTGTTGGTTTGGGTTGAGCAGGATTTTGTAACTTGTGAATAATGCAACTAATGATAAAAACCAAGATCCATTTCAGAAGTAATGCGTGCAACTTCAAATATCTCAAACTTGACACATGAAAATTGAATACAACAGTGAACTTTGTTTTGAGGCAGTTAGTGTGAATATAATGTCTGTTAGCTAGGCCTGGGCCAAATGTAGAACTACACATGATACAACCTAAATAAAGTGAATTATATAAGTATGATGTTTTCCTCAATTAAGTTTGATGACCTGTACTTGGATAGACCTATCGATCTAGTCCCATCCACTTTAAACAGATGGAACGAGTGAGGATCAAGTCTGGGACAAACATTGGACTTCTAATGAATCAAATTTAAATCATAACTTAAAAATTTGTATGATAATGTATATTTCACTTTTGCATTTGGTTCAATGTTAAGTTAAATGTTTGACCCAACAATCTTTTACTTTAGGTTGATCCAAATTAATCTGGATTGACCCAAACTACCGTACCATTTAGTTTGTCTAATGTGAAGTTTGATATTTGGCCTGGGCCTTAGAGTGTCATTTTAGTAATTGCTATCTTTATTTCCATGAGGTCCATCTGGGGGCCGGTTGCTCGAAGCCTGGTTAGCCCTAACCATTGGTTAAAAGGTATCAGAACCTATAGGTTTCCATGGTATCTAACGCTGGTAAGCGCTAACCATGCTTCGAGCAACCTGGGCCTGAGCATTAGCCCCAATAAATGCTGGTTTGCATGTGACATCATGGTGGCCATGTTGATTGGCAAGAACAATAACCTGTCTCCCTGCTGGGAACTAAACTTTATTATTGCGCAAATCCTGCGAAAAGAAATTGCATTGTAATGCCAACCAACATGGCCGCCTTGTCGTGGGTGAAAACTTATTCTCATCCCCAGAGTCCACTTTTCTTTTGGTCAGCATTAAGAACACGGACTCTGGCCACAGCCAAACCGGAAAGTCCATGATTCACACACTCGCCACTCTTCAGTGCATTCTCAGAAATTTCAAACAATAACGGCCGTCAGGGGTTACAAAATTATACCATTGCCACGACTGCATGTATTTTTGGCTGTGGCCAGATTACCTGTTCTTGGTGCTGACCAAAAGGAAAGCAGACTCTGGGGACAAGAACATGGTGAAAACCAAGAATGGAAATGGACCCAAACAAGAACAGAAAAAAACTCCAGCCAGGGTGGTTATTAAAACCCACGACTTCCAGATTTGATCACCATTGCTCTACTAACGGAGCTACGAGAACAGCTAGACAGGAGCAAGCCATGGGTATTCAAGATATTACATACACATAGTACACACACCGCTGTGCGGTCCGGCTTAATTGATCATTTGGCGGAGCTGCACCAGGCTGCCATGCAGGAGGTTGTGAGTTCGACTCTGGCCAACACTTATGGTCTTAAGAATAAATGAGGAGAAAGTAGTGCTGCCTTTGTAATTACACCCGTAAATGGTTAGACTTTCAAGTCTTCTCGGATAAGGACTATAAACCGTAGGCACCATCTCACAACTCTTCCTGTTAAAATTAATCAACACTGTGGGATGTTAAAGAACCCACACACTTTGTGAAGAGTGAGGGGTGAGACCCCTGGTGTGGTGGTTTATCCTCCTTTCACACACATGCGTGGGTTGGGTGGGTGGGAGAGATCAAATATGGACTGATAGCGGGAAACCTCGTTCCCAGTATCTCTATTGTCATTAACCCTGGGAACGAGGTTGTGATAGCAGCATCCAGAGATGGCAGCTTAATTAATTACAACCTGAAGTCTGAACTCACCCTAGAGAAAGAATAAATAATTATTGTAAACTGCCACGATACATGTACTTTGTGATATGTGCAGTATTTAAATCCTGAACCATACACCAAATGTGCTACACGGCCAGTGTTTGAAAAAACGTGCCCATTCTCATCAACTGCACATGTTCATTCAGTAGGTTGATTGCCGTGGAATAAATCTAACCTGCAAACTGCACTTTACACCGTCCGTCTATAATACCCAAGGCCTGCATCCCGGGGGGGGGGGGGGCTACTCCCTTATAAGGGCTTAATGGGGACGTGCGGCCAGCCAGGGTATGTTTTTCGAGATTTTTGTCTTAAACAGGGTATTGAATTTATCATTTTTTGTCTTAATCAGGGTATCGATTTATCAATTTTTGTCTTAAACTGGGTTAAATGCCTTAAATAGGGTATCAAAAATCAGAATTCTGTCTTAAACATCTTAAACAAGGTAAGAAAATCAGCGATATTTGTCTTAAACAGGGTGAGGGTATGAGGGGCTGCGCCGCACCTCCCCACCCAGGGGCCTGCATACATGTCCCTCTGAGCTTATCCTTTTTCTATCCTTTACAACTCATTGTTTCACGTTTCAAAAGGTAACAAGTCATTTGTCATCGATGAAATACATTAGATGTACATTATTTTGTTCTAAGGGTACGTAATATTGTTGACTCATTCAAATGTTTTATAAAATTTGAAACGGAAAATTAATTGTTTCTATTTTAGCTTAGCATAAAATGTCCAATCTGAAACAAGGTTTAGGGATTTGGAAAGGATTAGAGAGTCTCCTGTTCTTTTCGTACCATAAGAAGTTTATCCGAACGAAACATTCACCAAAGATCAAAGTCCATTGCACCGTCACGTTGATGACATGGAATCACCACAACCGACTGAAAAAGGTCGCATTTTAGCTTCAGCCAGGAGACACTATCAACTTAAGGCTAAACTCTGTCTTAGCTTTATACATCCAAGATATTTTGCGGTATTATATACCTGAATGACGTTGCCGAATACAGATGAGTCCACAGTGGCTGGATCAACATTTCCGGCAGACATTGCAGCTTCCGCTGCGTGTTGTCCAAGGACAGTTGCACTGATTCCTTTTAATTTCCCTCCAAAAGCACCAAACGCAGTTCTTTTAGCAGCCACGATGTACACTGGTCGCAAAAGACCAGCCATTTTTCGTCGAATCGAATGTTAGCTTTGGTTCTTTAAAACGGATAAGAAAGATTTTGTTGAGCTGTGATTGTAACCAAGCCTTGAGTGCTATTGAGAGGAGTGTTGGGGGTGTGCTAAGGGGTGGGAGGGGGAGAGGGGAAACCTAACATTTGATTCGTTCAAGTAAAATCTCGAAGAGTTTATCGCAGACTGAAACTGTTGAGCAGGGTTTCTAAGTACCTCAGCTTGAAAGTGCTACATACGATATAAACGATCTTACCAATTATGGATTATGGTTGCATAGTCTGGGGTGACTCTGGAAAACAGAATGCTCTGAACCTCGAGCGTCTTACTACTATTGTTATTAAAACTAATAACATATGTTGTGCGTATCTTGAGATAGTCGGGTTTCCTATCGGTCATGCTTACTAATACAGTGATATTTTTGCGCGGTTTAAAACTATCCGGAGAAAGTAGATCTTAGTACTGTTCAATTTGAGAAAGAACGCCATACATTGCTTTGTATTTTAAAGCCTTTACAAATATTATTCATCCATCATTTTTGAAAAATGCGTGGTTACCCCCAATTTTCTTTTTGGATTTCAATAACACTTGTTAAGATCTACATTTTCTGCATTATCATAAACCGAAGCAAAAATACCTTTGAATTAATAGGCACCGTCCTTAAAACCAAGCTATGCGTATTATCCTTAGGGCAAATCGCAAGACTTCATGCGATCAAAAGTAACGCTAATATCTTAAGCAGCGGAAGAAGATTCATGAGATTACAACTCGTGTACAAAATCATCAACAACATAGACTGCCCACGCCAACTGAAAGGATACTTAGTCAAACGCTCTGAGCTACATGATCGTAATTTCAGAGATAGCTCCCTAATTGACGGTATGAGAGCCAAGTCAACTATGGGCCAATGTAGTTTTAAGAGTGCAGCCGCCCGTGAATGGGATTCTCTACCAAGAAACATTCGCGATTCCCCCACTATAAGGACTTTTAAGTCCAAATTATTCAATTATTTTCAAAATCTCGATGTAAATGTGCCGAGATGTCTATAGTGTCCGTCAGTCTTAATATCTCGTTTTTTATCTTTAATTAACTCTTTCTAATATTACTATTTTTCATGTAAAAAAGCGTTCTCTGGTTAAATTTTTTTTAATATAAAAACGTAAGCCTTCGGATTCCACACTGAAGCCTTTAAAAAACGAAGATGTAAATGCGCGCGATGGAAATACATACAAAATGGCAGTGTGAACAAATTGTAAAAACGGTAAAAGAGAAAAATGAGCTAATCTAAGAGAAGAGAGTATTGTTTTGGCAAAGGCTTGGAGTTATTGTCGGCTTCATTGGTGTTAGCGGTGTGCCAAGATTCCAAAGTTTTTCGGATTTGAAAGTTTCCCTTGTCAATTAATCTGGCACTGTTGAAATCAATGGAGTGATTGTTACGCCAAGCGTGAGCTGCAACATTAAAGCCAGTTTTATATAGTTTTACATTACGAATGTGTTCCTTTTTCCTCGTTGAAAAACGCCTTCCAGTCTAACCGATGTAGCTCCAGGAACAATCGGCGCAAGGGATTTTATACACCACATTGGTTTGAAGTTCAATAGGAGGCCTAAACCTGGGGGATAGGAATCCTTGTTGTGAAGTCTTGTGAGGTCTAATAACAACATTAATTCCATTCTTTCGAGGAAGACTTGTGAGGGGTTCTGTGACACCACGAACATAAGGAAGGCACGCCATAGCGGTGGATTTATTTTCAATCAGATTGAAAAACAAGCCCACCAATTCTTCCGGTGACGGAATAAGTTCCGGGGAAGGTTTTTTCTTTTTTAATGCGTTAGATATGACGGCAGGTGGATAGCCGTTGGAAAAAGGACGTTAGTGACGTGATTAATTTCAGACGATTTCCCTTCCAAAGTATTCGGTAAATTACAAGTACGGTTTAGGAGTGTCACAGAACCCCTCACACGTCTTCTTCGAAAGAATGGAATTAATGTTGTTACTAGACGTCACAAGACTTTACAACAAGAATTCCCATCCCCCAAGTTTAAGCCTCCTATTGAACTTCAAACCAATGTGGTGTATAAAATCCCTTGCGCCGATTGTTCCTGGAGCTACATTGGTGAGACTGGAAGGTGTTTTTCAATGAGGAAAAAGGAACATATTCGCAATGTAAAACTATGTAAAACTGGCTTTAATATTGCAGCTCACGCTTGGCGTAACAATCACTCTATTGATTTCAACAAAAAGGGAAACTTCCGAATTAGTAATAGTAGTAGTAGTAGTAGTAGTAGTAGTAGCGGCAGCAGCAGTAGCAGTAGCAGTAGCAGTAGGAGTGGTAGTGGTAGTGGTAGTGGTAGTGGTAGTGGTAGTAGTAGTAGTAGTAGTAGTAGTAGTAGTAGTAGCAGCGGCAGCAGCAGCAGCAGTAGCAGTAGCAGTGGTAGTGTAGTGGTAGTGGTAGTGGTAGTGGTAGTGGTAGTGGTAGTAGTAGTAGTAGTAGTAGTAGTAGTAGTAGTAGTAGTAGTAGTAGTAGTAGTAGCGGCAGCAGCAGCAGTAGCAGTAGCAGTAGCAGTAGCAGTGGTAGTGGTAGTGGTAGTGGTAGTGGTAGTAGTAGTAGTAGTAGTAGTAGTAGTAGTAGTAGTAGTAGTAGTAGTAGTAGTAGCAGCAGTAGCGGCGGCAGCAGCAGCAGTAGCAGTAGCAGTAGCAGTAGGAGTGGTAGTGGTAGTGGTAGTGGTAGTAGTAGTAGTAGTAGTAGTAGTAGTAGTAGTAGTAGTAGTAGTAGTAGTAGTAGTAGTAGTAGTAGTATGGAAGATTTCATTTTTGTTTTCTTGAATCATTTACATAACTTGCGGACATGGGTCTGCAGGGGCGGATCCAGCATTTTTTGAA
>OX421447.1:1510000-1532500 GCA_949126865.1 Montipora capitata
AAAATATCCCACCAGCTACGCAGGCTAGCTTTTGAGTAATATTAATTGGAAGATTGAGCATGAGGTCCAATGCAAATGGACAACATTTGGGCAAAGATTTGCTGAAATCAAAGAGATGTGTTAAATTTTAGCCAATTCCTTGCCTTTTAGATTCACTTATCAAGCAATCTCTCAAAAGAGAAAAGTCAGAATAAAATAATTTTCATGCTTTTGTGGCACCTAAACAAAATGCTAAGTCAAGTGCTCTAGTCATTTTTGTTTTTGTTTTCCCACACAATAAATGAATTCTCCCGATTCCCCAGCCTCCCTTCCTCATGATTACACGAAAAAAGTACATTTAACTCAAAGTGGGGTGGTGAGATGAAAGCCCCTGGGATTGAGGTTGCTCAAAAGTGTGCAGCTCATCTCAAGAAAGAGGAACTGCTGGCAGTCCACTGAGAAGATGGTTGACACACACACATGGAGACTCGAGAGACAAAACTATTTAGTTCATGACAACAAATTCAAGAATAATGATCATGTTCTTACTTATAAAATTAATTCATTTTCTACCTTTTGATTATCACCCTCATATATGACACATTGTTCTTCTACACCATTAAGCTTCACATTCTTTTTTAAGGCCTTGATAGCATTTTCATTCCATTCACATGCATGAACAATGGCTGCTTTGGCATGAACTAGATACGGCAATACAAAATATCCTATCCCAGCATAAAGATCAACAACAGTTTGACCTTCACAGTTAAACTTTCCTACACGAATCTTTTCAGTGATATTACCAGCAGAGAACATACACTTTGTCACATCAAAAGTGTATTTAATTCCGTTGTCAATATGTGTTACCCAACCACTGTTACCATACAATAAATCCACTCTAGGTGTTCTAAATCCATCACTCCTTATAGTTGATTTCTTCGCAAGTCGTCTAACACCAAGTGTCTCAGCCACAAGCTTCCACAGATCAACACCACACTGTTCCCATACATCCAGTATAAAGCTCTTTTCTGGAAAAAGAATCAAATCTCCATGCTGTTCCCAGTGGCAAGGAAGATCCTCATGTAGGACCTCCTCAAATGTCACACCTTTCTTCTGCAACATGTTTTGAAGAGCCACTTTTATTTTTTCCCGAGGGCTTATTTTGTGCTGGTTTATATTCTGAAAATCTGTGCACGTGGTGTACTGGATTTTTCCTTCCACTGGGAGAATCAAAGATCTCTCCGTCGGCTGTGTTTGTCTACGGTTGATTTGTTCCGCAAGCTCCTCCTTTATCGGAATCATAACCTCCTCTTCCGAGAATTTTGCCATTTTTCTGTCTTTGTCATATTGACCTTCTTGTTCAAAAAACGTTCTGCAAAGATTAAAAAAAGAAAAGAATAAGTTTAGAAACTCAGGCAAAAAGGAAATGACAGATATCTCATGATTTTTTCCACTTGCTTGGCAGCTTTTGCGTTAGATTTAGTGGTGATAAATACCCACGACATTCTTCCCAACACCTAACGTATACCACCAAATGCTGAAGTAACTACGACATGGACTGCACGAAATTAAAGTTTACGTGAATCTAATAAATCGCCCATATTTTGACGCCATATTGCCGTGAAAACCTGGTACGATTGTTATCTACAGTCAAAATAAACAGCGGCATTCGCACTAGTTCCAATCCACTTCTTCATTCTCTTAAACACGGCGACAATGGATGTTTTTGTATCCACGATTCTTCTTGGTTTTTCAGCTGTATTTGGTACTTTTATTTTTCTCATTTATAAATTACGAATCTTGCATAGGTATATTTACAAGGTAAGAGTGTCTTCAATGATTCATGCTCCAAATAATTACTGATATCACCGATGGCATAGAAAATACCTACTATGCTGGGAAGCTTTTACAAAGTTTAAATGATCGCATTACTTAGGCTTACTTTTTATTTTATTTCCTTTTGGGATCAAACCGTTTGCTCTCAAAAGGAAATGTAATGAGACCAGGCCTCCAAGCCAACATGCTTGATAGGTCTAGTTGACAAGCATTTCCATAAATTGCATGGTAAATGCCATTATACATGTAATCAAAAGGGGTAAAATAAATAAATCTCATGTGGAAGGTGAATTCAATTTTACAACACCGGCTTAAAGTAAATTTCATCCCTTTAAAGCTTCAAAATTAAAATGACCTACTTGCTTACAAATAAAAGGTTGACCTATCTATGTACATTGTATATTTATATATAATTGAATATGAATGTAATTTGATCTGTATCTTGCACGTTCCAAATTTTTCTAATGATTATTCCCTTTTAAATAATTAGTGCCTGAGGTTTGCTTAAAAAGCAGAGGCAAAAGAACATGTACCAGTAATTTATCTTTAACATCTGTTGATGGACTGAGGATTGGCAGTCTTTGAGATGGATGTCGTATGTGGTCATAATTTTAACACTACTGTGTTATTCTTTCTCTTGTTTTCTTGCAATGAAAGCTTGATGAACACAGCAACAGAAATGGTGGGGAGCTAGTTGGTGAGGTCTTAAAGGTTAGAATATTGAGGATTATCTTGATATCAACTAATAATAATTATTAAAATAGATAAAAGCATAATTATAGAGGATGGAATGATTGATTTTTTTAAGAGATATTGTACATTTGTGATGGATCAAAATCTTTCACTACCTTATGTTTAAACCTCAAGTCAGCCAATTTTTCTTTTGAAAGCTGCAATCTGTGCTATCTAATAAGGAAGATATCTGCTTACAAACAATGCCTTGTAAAAGGCTCTGGTTGGCACATTGATTGACGATAGGTGACGTCAACAATATCTTCGCTATAAGAGACTTACGTGTATTGCTTTTAAAATTATTATTAATTACCGACATGGAATGAAAAAAATAGGCATTGCTCTAGAAGTACATGTAATAGTAAATTAGTCTTATTAAATGTATAAGTATAAAATATGAATAATAATTATTTGTCCTCAATTTTCCAATATCTTTGTTTGAATCTTCCAAGGCACATGGTGTCAAGTTTGTTTTCACTCTTTGTGGTGGCCACATATCTCCAATTTTGGTTTCATGTGAAAATCTTGGAATTAGAGTTGTTGATACAAGACATGAGGTAAGCCATTGCTGAATGTTGCTTTTCAAAATAGGGTACAAGTCCAGTGCTATTATTATTTATTATTGACAATGAATTGTATCAGTCATCTAGTTGAGAGCAAAACGAAAATAATTCACTTACTGTAAGTGAATTATTTTCGTTTTATTATTTATTATTATTATTATTATTACTGTACATGTATTATCAAACATCCCTACTTAGGGATAGCATAATATGAACAAAAACGGCTGAAATAACAGTGATTATTAAATTTTCAACCTCAGTCAATACATTTCTCATGCTCTGATTGGTTCACTCAATCACGTTTATCAGGTCATATGTATAGCTTAGTTTGACCTTACACTGCAATTGATTGCGCTAAGTTTTGCAAACCTAAATTTTTTTCGCGGTAAAAGCGAAATTTCGCTCTGAATATAGCAAAAAGATAAACTTTTTGTGGAAAGTTTGGATCAATTCCAACATTTAGAAGTAAACAAAAGGCAAAATATGTTTTAATTGCCATGAGCTTGCATCTGTTGGCCACCAGGTATTACACATCTCATCTTCATCTAGTGTTTTTTTTACATTTTTGAATTTTCTAGCTTGTTTTGCTCATATTTCAAATGCGCGATCATGGAATAATAATGTTAAATGGCCACCATGTTTTACAATTAAGTGTTTATTTTTCATCTTGTAATTCATTTTGATAACAAGCTGTTCAGCTTTTACAATAAGAACCATGAAGAGATGACAAGGCATAATGCTGACAATGATGATGTGATAAAACATACACAGAATTTTCATGAACAAGTAAAGATTGCTCAAGATATTTACAATCCTAAGTACACCATGTAAATGGGGTTGACACAAGCATAATCACAAGCACAAGGATCAAAATTTTTCCTTTTCCTTGTGCTTGGGCTTATGCTTGCATTTGCTTGTTTCGTGTGAAAACGAAACACATCAAAAGCACAAGGAAATTTTTTGCGTCTGGCCAATTAAAGCACTTGTTCCAGATTCCCTGGATCTGAGCATTTGAACAAAATGGCTGTTGCCATGGTCAATTTTGATGCTTATGTCGACAATCGTTTTCACTACTAAGCTGCTAGTTTTCATAAGCTGCTTGTGCTTGTGCATTGCTAGTCAAAACCAGGCTTAATGGTTAATGTTGATGTACATAATTATGTAAATATACAGGTCACAACTGTGTTTGCAGCAGATGCTGTAGCAAGGTTGTCAGGTGTGGTCGGTGTGGCTGCCGTCACTGCAGGTCCTGGTAAGAGGCCTAACAACATTATTTTTCTCTTTATAAACATTTTTTGTTCAAAAGGTAAATCTGGAGTGATATGTGAAGTTTGTCTTTGAAAACAAATTTCTTACCTTGAAATACATGTAGCCGGTTCCAGGCTCCTAGATACATGTACACTGTAGTGGGCAAAGGGAAAAGCAAAAACTGCATTTGATTAACACATGATGAGAGCTGGGGTCAAGCTAAGCTCCCATGTGTTTTTCATGTGCAATTTTTGCTTTCCCGATTGTCTGGAACTTGGAACAGGCTTGCCTTGAAATGAGTTTTTCCATTATTGTCTCTAACCCATTGACCCCTGAGGGTGAGACTTGTTTGTTATTCTGTTTAATTAACCCTTTAACTCCCAATAGTGCCACTTTTACCTGAAGATTTTACTCTGTCTAACGCCAGACGATTTTACTCGTCAGTGGGGAACCCCACGGGGCTGAAAGGGTTAATAACAGCTAGTCTAGATTCACTCACAAACTATGTCCCCATTAACCCTTTAACTCCCAATAGTGCCACTTATAGATTTTACTCTGTCTAACGCCAGACGATTTTACTCGTCAATGGGGAACCCCACGGGGCTGAAAGGGTTAACAACAGCTAGATTTTACTCTGTCTAACGCCAGACGATTTTACTCGTCAATGGGGAACCCCACGGGGCTGAAAGGGTTAACAACAGCTAGATTCACTCAAAAACTATGTCCCCATTAATGCCAGACAATTATTTTACTCATCAGTGGGGGGTGTCCTAGGGCATTTGAGGTGTGAATGGGTTTATTAAATATCAAAAGGTAATTATTGATCAAACATTTCTAGGCTTAACAAACACAGTTACAGCTGTGAAAAATGCTCAGATGGCTGAATCTCCAGTTCTGCTGTTGGGTGGTGCGGCAGCTACCTTGCTCAAGGTTTGTGGAACATGATATTAAAACTATTGCCTCTTAAAAGTAAAGTGAACTGGAGTGAACATCCCTTGAAGTAAAATGTGAACAAAATAATTCACTTGTGTCCAGAAATGTTTGTTTTGAAATTTTGGGTCTTAAATTGAAGCTTTGTGAGTTACATTTATTATTCTTCAAACCAGTAGCATCAAACTGTGTCTGAAGTATTATTATAATAATTCAGACACAGTAAAATAATAGTTAGCAATGATTAAGGTTGTTTTTGGGTTGGGGTTATCAGAAGTGTTTATTTAAAGGGACACCTAGGTGACAGTTGGAGCGGTTTTCAATTGAGTGTCAAAAGTAATTAGATAATTACTTTGGTTTATGATTACTTCAGTCAGTGATTGGTTCAAAGTTCTCGTGCCATTTTTTCATCCAACCAGAAGTGAAACCAAAACCAATCGTGGCTCATGCGTGCACATTTTCCCGCACTTTGTGTCGGCTACGTGTAATTACTTCAAGTTTTGATTGGTTTAATGAATTGTCTCCATCCTTTTTGATTGGCCAAAGTAATTACTTTGGTTTTGGTTTTACAACACTCAATTGAAACACGCTCTATGGTCTGTATTTGTGGTCCACATGAGTGATATTGAATGATGGAACAAATATAATCCATCACCCAAAGTACTGCATGTCAGCATTATGATGTGATAGTCATAATTACAGATTCTTTTGCTTGAATCTCAGCTTGGACAATCTTGTTGATTAGATCTACTTTTATTTCCTTATTAATAAATCCACTTTTATGAAGAGGTTTTACAGTATCTGAATGGCTAAGTGTTTATCATGTCATTTTCTTCATTTTCAGGGGCGTGGAGCTCTTCAAGACATAGATCAGATGAGCCTGTTTAAGCCTTTGTGTAAATATTGTGCAACAGTTACCAGGTATTAATCACTCTGAGGAAAACATTATTTTAATTCAACTACTTTGAAGAAATATTAGGTCAGGTATTTATTGATAATATTCAAATGCTGCAGTAAAGAGCAGGGCACTCGTATGAAGGCTAAGTAATAGTAAGTGCATACTGTTTCAGCCAAAAGTTCAATTTATGTCGAAGTTCAATCTCTCTTCTCTTTAATTTACTTTCCGCTCAACATTTCTTTACACTTGTCTAACACTAAATTATTCTTTGGTTTGCCGAATTCCCTCTCCTTCGAAGTCACTGCTAAAAAGTGGAAAAAGTAGTTGTAATTTGATTTACAACTTTGCAAGGAAGTGGAATGGGTTTAATACCACAGACTGC
The DNA here is from genome assembly GCA_949126865.1 of Montipora capitata. NCBI lineage: Eukaryota > Metazoa > Cnidaria > Anthozoa > Scleractinia > Acroporidae > Montipora > Montipora capitata. Next base: position 1,516,569 of record OX421447.1, read on the forward strand.
TTTGCATTGTGATAGTTCTTCAAAACACTGGGATGCAAATTAATTTGTGATGTCAACCCAGTATTTCCTCTTCATTGCTTGGTCATAGGTCCTATGCAAAAATGGCTGCCTTTAAATTATTCTTTTGTTCATGTTCAAAATAGCCCAACTAACCTCGTTTTTGAGACAAAAATTCTAAAGAATTTGTTATCCTGAACGAGGTTAGTTGGGCTATTTTTTGAATATGAACAAAAGAATAATTTAAAGCAGCCATTTTTGCATAGGGTCTATGGGACAAATAGCAACCACTTTTCTCGTTTTTCAAAACGAATAAAAAATGGGGTTTTCAATAAAAAGAATCTTAAAACAACAAAATAATAAATTATTTGGGACGATTTTGGAGAATAAATAAGTGGAAAAGTTTGTTGAGGTCCTAGCCACTTAATAAATAAAAATTTTCAACCATCAACAGAGTAGCAGACATTGTACCAGTTTTAAGAAAGGCCATTCAAGCTGCTCAATCAGGAACACCAGGTACTGAAAATTTGCTGTCCTAGGCCTAGTAACTTATTTAAGAATAGTTTTACACTAGCTTCACATGCATTAAATCTTATGACAGGCAATATTTGAAAACACCTTTAAACTTATTGTTTATTCATGGCATTTTCTGCGTACCTAACAAAGTTACTAATGATTAACATACTATGGAATTTGAGTAAGTTGCTTATGCTCATGCTAATGCCTTCATTTGCCATTTAAAACCAGACTTTTCCTCTCTACAACAACTCTACATGTACTGTACATGGTTTTGACACTGAGTCATTTTTATAAATCTGGGACAAAAAGTTACAACTAGACATAAGTGGGGATTAGTGTTGATTTGTTCCAGCCATTCATTTGTATCTTTGAATAGTTTGGTTGCTGATGTTTTGTGACATTAGTAGGTTATTGTTCATTTCAAACCAACCAACTGCCTCAATTATCAGCATTCATCTCATCAATGTCGGGTTTCCAAGGGAATTCACACTCACAGGCAAACTGTGAGTGTAGGAGGGAAAGTATGAACAGTTGCCTGGTTTCGATGTTTCTTGGTGTCATGTAACACTACAGGAGATAGAAGCAAGTTGAACTTGCCATACAAAGATGTCCCCCAAACCCTGAAATTTGCAGGCCTCCATACAGTTGATCTCCACAGAATATCTCACAGAATCACTTGAATAATATCATTATGCGTTCCTCATTTTTTGCTTTGTTGGAATGGAAAAATATCAGTTGATTGGCAACTTATAATGACTGATTGACTGATTAACTTGGATTGAATGGTTCAATGATTAATGGCTGGTTTCAGGTCCTGTTTTTGTGGAATTTCCTATCGACACATTGTATCCATATCCCACTATTAAACAAGAGTCTGGGCTGAAGGTAAGGGTCAAAGCTACATGCAGTTTTCATGGAAATTGATTAAGTTAACCCATTGACTCCTGGGGGATCCCCATTGACGAGTAAGATCGTCTGGCGTTAGACAGAGTAAAATACTAAGTCTGGCCGGTTTAGGCCCGCTTAGGGGTGAATGGTTTAATTAACCCATTGACTCCCAGGGGTTCCCCATTGACAAGTAAGATTGTCTGGTGTTAGACAGAGTAAAATACTAAGTCTGGCCGGTTTAGGCCCGTTTAGGGGTGAATGGGTTAAGCAAATTTCATTATATAAAATGACTGATTCTGTGTTTGATATTTTTAACTTTGAAAGATGTACATGTATTTAGAGATAAAAGATTATCCCAGTTAGATATTTCTCACATTTCACTAAATGTAAATTTTTTTTTTTTCAGGATGATCCCCGAGGTTTGTCTCAACGCCTAGTTAATTGGTAAGTTTCCTGAGAAAAAGAAAAGAAAGAGAAAAAGAAAAATCAAATTTGAACTGGCTTTAAAAAAATTACACCAAGAAACAAAATTAAACTACAACATTATTACAAATAATAATATTATCATGGAAACTACCTACATTGTACCTTGTAACATGTACTTTTTTTATTTTTACTGTTACATGTTATACAAGGAAAGTTGGTGTGTATGTTGATGCTGCTGAATTTGTGTTTTTCAAGGTACATCTCTAATCATCTTTATGGCTTGTTTGCTGGAGCCTGGGACCCGCAAAACAAGGATCCACTACCCGTTGATGTACCACTGCCTATGCAATCTCAGGGTAGATGCAGAATTCATTGTGCCCTTGTCACTTTATATTAAGTCTCGATGACATTTCACTTAAACACGAAGATGCACTATGCATCAACTGCATCAATCAACTGTGGACGCAACCAAGAGCTCTGGATCAATTGTTCAATAAAAAAGCCCTATATGGTAATGTGTTGGTAATATGTCATAAAATGTTATCTGTCGTTCCTTTTTAAATCCCCAGTCCCGCTTTTTTTTTTTCGTGCTAGAAATATCTTTGCGGGCTTCCTTCTCTGTGTTGCTGTTTGTTGATCACCATCTTGGATAATTAATCAGTGCTTCATGTTTTAATGAATTTGAACAAAAGCAGTGCATGAAGCACCCCCTTTTATAGTGTGTCTTCGTGTTTAAGGGTTAACATTATTTAAAAGTTTAAAGTATAATACTTTGTCTATGTTACCTGACTGTCCTCATGTGAATATTAATATTGTTTATTGTAGTTGACGAATGTGTAAGGCTTGTGTCTAAAGCCCTCAAGCCAGTCATAATTTTGGGAAGTCAAGCAACCTTACCCCCTGTACCAGCTGAGAAATTAAAAGAAGCTTTAGAAGTAAGTGAACTCTGTTAAAAAAGCCATTTCCGTGTAAGTTATAAAAGGTGTACCCATTAGAATGACACCATGTTCAAGGAGAACTATACAAATACAAATTATCTAAAGTTCTGGCCCCAGTTGTTCAAACGATGGATAGCCTTATTATCTGCAGGATAAATCACTAACCAGTGGATAAGTGACAGCAAAACCAATTACGTTATCCAATGGATAGAGATTTATCCAGTGTATAGCATTATCCCCCTTTTAACAACTGGCCCCTGGACGTTTATTTGCTGAATGGACAACTTATAAAAAGTTTTAATTTTCTTTAACTGGCAGTTATAAGTGAAGATATTTTTTGGTTGTCTTTATTTTTCTGATTAACATATAGATGTTTTATATATTTACATGTAAGTAAGGAAATTTTTCTTTTGTAATCTTGCATTTCTATCTGCTAGGAACTGGGTATCCCATGTTTTCTTGGTGGGATGGCACGTGGTCTCCTGGGAAGAAACAGTGACCTTCACATACGGCAACGCAGAAGAGATGCCTTGAAAGAGGCAGATGTTGTTATTTTAGCAGGTAAGATACTAAATTTCTTGTTGGCCCTTTATGTAAGTAGTTTATTACATTCTGAAAATGTTTGCTTTTTCAGGAACTGTGTGTGATTTTAGGTTGTCATATGGCAGAGTACTAAGCAAAAAATCCAAGATCATCACAGTGAATAGGAATAAGAGTCAGCTATGGAAGGTGAAATCTGATTTTATATTGCTCAGCATATATATGTGCAAGTCCTGTTCAATATACACGGACAGTTTTGCGGCGAGATTCAATGCAATATTAATCTTGTGGCATTTTTTTTCAGAATTCAGACGCGTTTTGGAAACCTACAGTGGCAATTCAAGGTAGGGAGATACCATGATTGTTAGTCTTTCACGTTTAGTCTGGTCTAAATCCTAAACAAACATCCACACTCCTGGGTATAAATTCTTATGGACAAGAAATGTACACTGCAAAGATTGTTGCTTAAAAGAACTGTGAGGCAACTGAATACATCTTATCTTAAACCAATACATGTATATGCATTTCCAGCACAGTAACAGCAAATGTTTCATAAAAATTATTTGCTACTTGGTATTAAGTAAAAACTTAAATTTCAATTTGATGCAAGGTGGAGTCTAAAATTAATGGGCTTTACTGTGTTGAGACCCTTGGCAAGTGAAGGGTGCTTTTTAATTATAATTAAAGTGAAATCTAGTTAACTTGTGGGAGGTGCGGTGGCCTCATGGTTAGTGCGCTTGACTCTGGATCGAGTAGTCTGGGTTCGGGTCCTGCCCTGGGACATTGCATTTTGTTCTTGGGCAAGACACTTCACTCTCACGGTGCCTCTCTCCACCCAGGTGTATAAATGGGTACCGGTGAATTTAATGCTGGGAGTAACCCTGCGATGGACTAGCATCCCATCCAGGGGGGAGTAGAAATACTCCTAGTCGCTTCAAATTGCTATGGTAACCGGAGATAAGCGCCGGCCTGATGGGCCTTCTAGGCTTGTAGCAGACTTTTACCAACTAGTTAACAGATGGTTTATGTGAATGACATCAGGTGATCCTGCCACTTTAATGAAGTTACTGAGCAAGAGTCTGAAAGGTTATAACTGCCCTGTTGACTGGGTTGACATGTTGAAGGAGAGAGACATTGAAAAAGAAAAGACAAACAGGTATATATAATTTTATTAATTAAGGTCTGGACATAGTGACAACCACTATCTTCCAAACTGGCCAAATTTGTTAGAGAGCAGTGTTCCAGATAAGACTCGGGTGTCGGGTCAATAACCCCACATAGAAGAAGGTTGACCTGACCTGACAAATGAAATGTAAATGTTTAGTTAAATATTACAACAAAATTTAAAAACAAACGACGTACCTTTCTTGGCTAATAAGTATGTTGTTTAACTCTGAAAGCAACAAACGATTAACATCCTTCCCTGTACTTCATTCAATGTCAAACTTTGACAGAAGTTGATCACATGCATCTTTGTGGTTGCCTAGCGCAAGATCAGTTTCTTCCATTTGACAGAATATGACCTTTCCCTTAATTCATAGCAGTCGGAGACTGCAGAAATTTTAGTGTTTTTACGATCGATTACCATTAGACCTCATTAATCTTTCACTGAGAATTCAAAATTCAGATTTGTATGTAAAAACTAGGCTATTTTTTTCTTCATCTGTCTTTTGGCTTGCCTATTACTGTTAACTCCTGGCTTTTGTGGTACTTTTTGGTGCAAACGTAAAGCAAAACAAATTTTTGACCTGGCATCAGATTAGACAAACAAAGAGGAATTATGAAGCACAAACAACATGTTCAGTCCTTCCTTAGTATGTGGAATAACATTTGCAGACTATTTAACTGAAAGAATGAGTTTTATTCAATGAGTTTTATTGAGTTTTATTCAAGAGCATATTTTGTTATCTTTGAACTGAATTTATTACCACAGCTTGAAAAAGTATTTAAAGACCTCAAAACGGGACAGGACATGATTACAAAATAATAATTGTACAAGCTAGAGCATGTGAACATGTGAGTCCTCCAATTTACCCCCCTCTCCCACTCCCAAAGGGCCACTGCTGGCATGCCATCAGGGTGACCCCTCAAATGGTCTACATGACCCCCTCCGTGAAAAAAATTAACTGGAACACTGAGAGAGGAGCCCTGGGTGTGGTGTTTTCTAACATGGTTACTCAAACAATGTGCATTGGCCTGAGTTACAGAAAACAACATTGTGGGAAATTCCCAGTTGGCTCTGGTAAAGGGCTAATGCATTAATTAAATGTCAGTGTGCTAATCTTTTGTGCAAATGGTTAAACAAATTTTTGTGTTTCACTCCCCACTGGTGCTGCTCAACAGTTTTGTTAGAAACTACTGTAACATTCATTGTAACCCCTTTGTTTGCCCGATGGCCTGCCTCCTAATGCATTCCCTGTAGCTCACTGGTACTAGCATTCAATGTAGTTACCATGATGGTGTCATTAATGTAGGTTCAACCCATTTTTTTCCAAGTAGGCTTAATTCACGATTGATACATTACATACTTTAACACATAAAGGGAAGTGAGAAGATCATGTACAGTACATTCAGGGCCGTAGCCAGAAGAAAATTCTGACTGAGGCAATGTCCATGATTAAATTCTCTTCGTAGGTGTTTATGATGAGTACATTTTAAAGAGAACGCTGGAATCACGCTTTATTTTAAAATATCACGAAAAAAATGACTGAGGCAAGTGCCTCAGTTTGCCTCATACTGGCTACGCCCCTGACATTCACCCCATACATGTATCCCAACATTACCGATATGTGTGTTCCCTCTCATGTGAGGGTCTTTTTGCATCCCTAGGCTATTCTTGTGATGAGTGTTATAGGCAGCCTGCAGTTTACCATCCTTATCCATCAGGCCCCGGTTGTTCAAAAGGTGGATAGGGCTATCCACTGGATAAATCACTATCCAGCAGATAAATACTAGCAAAACCAATTGAGGTACCAAGTGGATAGTGATTTATCCAATGGATAGTACTATCCTTTCTTTGAACAACTGGGGCATGGTCAAGGATTTAAATTCATGATCTTCTCCATGGTAGTCCACTGCTCTACTATAATAATTATTATAATAAAACTGAGGTGTCCGATCATCAATTTCATTTAGTTTAGTGAGATACTCTATTTCATGTATTCTTACTTTGCGTCACAGTGTATTTACCAAATATGGAGATTGACATTTACACTGCTCATTCAATACTGACATTACACTTTTGTCACATAATGCTTTACTTTTTAGTCTCAAGTCACAGGAGTCTGTTAAAGAATACCTGAATCCACTGAAGCTGTTGCACAATCTGGAGACTGTCATGGCAAATAATAGCATCATTGTGGCTGATGGAGGTGATTTTGTGGGCACAGCAGCTTATATCTTGAGGTAGTAAAACGTTTTCCTAAAACTATTTAGCCTGTCTTAAATCTTTTCTCAAAGCATAGGGAACCAGGGGCATTGAAGAGAAAGGGAGGAGAGTAACCCTAACCCTTTCATCCACTTTATACAAGAAAATGATTGAAAATGCTGATTGGTTCATAGTTCATGATAGTAGATCAGATATGATAATGTAGTCTAAAAACAAAGTTGTAAAATAATGTTAATGTGTAATTTAAAGTTGTTCACCAAATACGCATACCTCTAGGGGTACTTTTATGCCTGCATGTATTTGCAGTAGGTAAAATCTTCTTCATGACAATAAAATTCCAGGCCACTAATGGTTCCTTTTGACAGCAGTCTTCTGTTAGTAGGATAGAGGTTATGAATGTTTTTCTTGTGACTGAACCTGTCTGAAGCATAACTTCCAAATTTATTTTACTTTGTTTTCTGTCTCCAGACCACGTGGTCCGTTGACATGGTTGGATCCAGGAGCATTTGGGACTCTTGGAGTGGGGGGTGGATTTGCATTGGGTGCCAAGCTTTGCCGACCGGATGCAGAAGTCTGGATCATTTATGGAGACGGTTCCCTTGGTTACAGTGTTGCTGAATTTGATACTTTTACAAGACATAAGGTACATAATAATAAGTATTATTTTTATTATTATTAATGGTTGCTTTCTTGTACACTTTTCTGAGCAATGTTAGACCAGACAGCCTTAAAAACAGAGACTTAGTATTTACCGGTAGTTTATGGTCTGAAGCAACGAACTTATCATGACTACAATTTGTGGTTTACCAAAATGGGAGAGACTTGTTTGATATTGAATGCAATTTTTTACTCGTTGGCTCCAGGCATTGAGAAGTTAGGCATTGAGCAACTTCTCAATGTAGCGTGATAAGTTAGAATAACATACATCCTATTATGACAATCAACAATATTTTTTTCCTTTTTGAAAACTGTGTCATTTGAAATATGTTTGGGTAAAAGTTCCCATTGAGAGGATTGTGATGGACAAAATGATTTATTTAATCTGTTTTATGCACAGCCATGAACATTAGCTGGAAAGGTCATATATTCAACTAGGAACTCCATGGTCACCTGACTCCTGCAGACTGCAGTAAAAATGAGATTGTTCCCTAGATGCTTCTTTAGGACCCAAAACAAAATAAGTGGTATTCCTTCAACTGTACTCAAAAAACAACAAGAGGGATGATTGCTAGATGAAGTGTAGCACAATAATCTGTTTATTTTCAGACTCCAGTAATAGCGCTCGTTGGGAATGATGCATGTTGGTCTCAGATTGCCCGTGAACAAGTGCCAATGTTTGGTTCTAGTATAGGATGTGATTTGGAGGTGTGTTTCATGAATGTTAGTGCATGAAGCTCCAAAAACTTGATCATTTAAAAATTCAGAGAGAAATTGAACCTGATATTCCATAATTATATAATCTTAATGTATTGCTACAGATAATCTCAAAGTATTGCGTCAAAACTTGTACGTTTTGTAAAGAATGTATGGTGCATTTAGTGCTCTTTGCCAAAGGATGTTGCCTATTAAGTTAAAAGTTAATATTATTACAATAATTAACAATTATTCGCCGAAGGCGAAGTGATTATCGGTGAATATTCACTGAGATGAAGTCGAGGTGAATATTCACCTATAATCACTGAGCCTGAGGCGAATAATTGTTTTAGTAAAAATACACAGGTGATTATTTCAAAAAAGAGAAAAAAAACATTTCAACGCGAAATCATCTTCACTTACAGTGGCAGCCATTTTGTCTGTCGAGGTGATTATTGGCTGATAATCCGAGATAGCGAGCCAATGAGAGCGCGCGATTTTGTATAATCACCTGTGTGCTTATACTAATCAGCATTAAACAGAGCTACTGTTTACAGTTAATACATTTGCAGTGGTTTCAATAATGAAAAGCTTTGAGTACTTGACATAAATGGGTTAGTCAGCCATGTCAGTCCATAAACCCATTGACTCCTGGGATGGAGATATTTACTCTTACTAATGCCAGATGATTTTACTCGTCAACCAGGCCTGGGGGGGGGGGGGGGGAGGAGGGGGGTAGGGCACCTGAGGAGTCAATGGGTTAAATTAAGGACGGTGACTACTATTGTTATTGCGCATACGTTCTGCGCATCTCCAGATACTCGGATTTCCTATCGGTATTGCTTACTAATGCAGGGCTATTTTTGCGCGGAGAAAGAAGAACTTAGCAAATGGTCTTGGTATCCAAAAAGATAATTGGGGGTAGCCACGCATTTTTCAGAGATAATTAAGCCTTAATTTGGAAAGAAACGCCATACATTGCTTTGTATTTTAAAGCTTTTTGCAAATATTGTTGATTAATTATCTTTCAAAAATGCGTGGTTACCCCCAATTTTCTTTTTGGATTTTAATAACACTTGTTGAGATCTGCTTTTCCCGCATATTCATAAAACCGCACAAAAATACCTTTGAATTAGTAGGCACAGTCCGTAAAGTAATCTTAACCCATTGACTCCCAGGGGTTCCCCATGGATGAGTAAAATCGTCAATCTGGCCGGTTTGGACATCAAAGGGTTGAAGAGAGGTTCTTTCAAATCTAAAATTCATATTGACGATGACAACATTGGCTTACTCTACTCAAACCAGGCACCAACTTTAAAATAAATTTATTGACTTTTTTTGTAGTTCACAGATTACCATGTAGTAGCTGACGGATATGGTGGCAAAGGGTTCCTGCTGAAAGACCCATCCACTGCTGAGATTGATGCTACGCTAACTAAAGCTCAAGAAGTAGCAAGGGATGGCAAAGCTGTTCTTATAAATGCACTGATTGGAAAAACCGATTTCAGAAAGGGTTCAATCTCAGTTTAATAAAACAACAGCTCAAATATAAAACCTGAAATTAGATAGTGATTTTAAATGAAATTCTTAAAAAATAGCAAGATTCTTTAAAGTATTATCTACCAGGAATATTATTTTTTTTGTCACTTGAACACAGTATTTCAAGGAGTTGGCAAGTTTGCAAACTTTTTTGCAATGAAGTACTGAAGTTTAATTTATCAGATTAGTAAAGATCATCATTCTGAAAGAATAAAAATACAATATTTTCAAGTGAAATTTAAGTGCATCACCTAATAAGAATTTGAATTGTTCTGTTCGAAAGGTGTTGACTGTTACATTAAATGAGTTTTTCACAGTTAGATCATTTTGTGCTAATGTCTTAAGTGAGAGAAATAGGGGTTGCTTGAAATTGTGTGATAATGTTAATTAAGAGGACAATAAAGGAACACAATCTAATTAACATGGCTAGTAAAACTTCGTTAACCCATTGACTCCCAAGAGTGAAACTGAACAGATTTTACACGTCAACTGGAGGTGTCAATACACCTTATTCCAAAATGGCTGCCATTTTAGTATTCTTTTGTTTGATTGCGAATTGGCCCTTTTGGCCTTGTTCGAGTTTAAATATATTCTTTTGAATTTTACGTTTGAAAGCGAGGTCAAGAGGGCCAATTTGCAAGGAAACAAAAGAATACTAAAATGGCGGCCATTTTGGAATAAGGTGTATGGGTTAATCAGTAAAAAAATACCGGTATGACTGTCCCATCTATTAACCCATTTACTCCCTGGAGTGAGTCTGAACAGAGTTTACTTGTCAACCGGGGGGGTTCAAGGGAGCCTAAGGGGTCAATGGATTCACAGCTTTAAAATATTAAAAATATTAATTGTTTCTGTGTGTACTTAAGTGGTTTACACTGTACTGTCAAAAATACTTAAATTAATGATAATAAATTAAATTTTTCTTAAATATTTGTTTATTACTTTGTGCAGTGTCGTATCCAATTAATAGTACCAGTGCTGTAATATAGACCATATTCAAGTATGCATTGCATGCATGCATTGCATTCATAAATGGCGGCTAAGTAATTATTCTTTTGTCTTTATAATTATGCTAATCATCCTCACTAGCCTCGTTAGCACGAACAAAATTAAAAAGAATCTTTGCTCCAAAGTGAGGCTAGTGAGGATGATTAGCACAAGGACAAAAGAATAATTTCCTGGTTGCCATTTATGAAATCAATATGGTCTATAACAGTGCACTTTTTACTGGGTTAGACACATTCATGTACTTTCGACACTTTATACTTTCAAAAACAATAATATTATTAACAGAAGCACCTCAGCCTTTCCCTTCTTATCTCAAGTTTTAAAAAGTGCCTTTTGAATGTCCAAGTGCAATATCTTTACATCCTTAGTTCTTCTTAAAAGACAGTTCTAAATCCTGTCATCTCTTTGTTGTCTTCATCTTGCCAAGATCAGCTTTGGATAAGCACTTAACACCAGCTTTGAATTTCCCAACAGAGGCTTCAAGTCCTTTTGATGAATTGTCCATCCAGCGACCAACGGAGGCCCTCCTTTTGAAAAAAGGAGTGACATTATTATTTTTTTATTAACTTTACCTTCCAGCAGAAGATTGTTTACTTTGGTTGCTAAGTTTTCCCCAAGTCTTCAAGTTCACTTTTTCCCTGATACTGCTCTTTCAAAAATAATAATTAAAGATAGTTGTTAAACCATCACTTCGAACAGTCTTGGTCTAGAAATCCAAGCAGACCATTATGCCACTCTAAGGACAGTTTGGGCTGAAAGAAATGTATATAAAAATTATATGATGTGCAGGCTATATAGACAATTTAAGCAATTGTCTCTTATAAACACCTGAAAAATTCAAGTGGCTTCAACGAGATTCGAACCCATGACCCCTGCGATGCAGGTGTAATGCTCTACCAACTGAGCTATGAAGCCACACAGTTGAGAGTAGGTCAGTTTGTTGGGCTCATGTGTTCCCGTAAAAGGACTCTATGAAAGAAATGCATATACAGTGGAGTCTCCTAAATTTATGCCAAAAATTTCTGCTTCAGTGACTCTCGCGCGACGCGAATCACGTCGTGCAGGACGCGAATCGTGTCGCGCCTGAAACGCGACCCGACTGGTAACTTACATTTGAACGGTACTGTATCTGAAGTGTGGGCTATAGATGAGAGAGCAAAATGATCCTCGCACCTAACTGGGCCATTTTAAGCAATAATAATATTGTCTCTTATAGTCAACTGAAAACTTCAGGTGGCTCCAACAGGATTCAAACCCACGACCTGTGTATCAGTATTGCAGAGGTCTGAATAATTTAAATGAAACCTTCCAATATCATTTCCGAAAAAATACTTCTGTTGCTCCTATGGGCTTCAACCCAAGACTTCTGCACCAGTGCAGAGGTCATGGGTTCAGATCCTGTTGGAAACACCTAAACAGTTTACTTTTCAGGTGTCTATAAAGAGACAATTGCTTAAATTATCCAGATAAGTGTGAGGACCATTTCTCTCTTTTGACAGTTTCCAGTGTAGGCATGGTCAGAGATGTTCAGGTGAAAATTGACCCACTGTAACGGCCCAGTTCCCACAAATTTACCAGGGCAGTCATTTACAGTCCTGGGCCAGAGATTTTCCCCACCTACTTGAAGCTAAGAGGGGAACAATAGAGTCAAAACAACAAATAAACAACATCTCTAATTTCCCCACCGACTTAAAAAGTTGGTGACATCCCTGTGTTTCTTACTGATATGTTTTTGTCACTTTGTATGCCAGTGTACTGTATTTAACACGCACCGATTTGATTCTTTTTTCTTTTTGCCAGGTTTTTTCGTGAAGATCCCCATGGCCTGTTCCTGTACATCAGGAAAAGATGGAAATTATAAGCAAACATTTAATTCATAACTATTTATTCAAAAAAACAAGGATGACTTCAGGAGAAAACAATTTTCAAACGAAGAGAAACAATTTTTCAAATGAAGCAAGTCTTACTCTTTCCCTTTGCTCCTTTTCTTGTTCCTTTCTTTTTTTTATCTGACGCATCAACATAGGATAAGGCATTTTTTGCCTTTTTGGAGCCTGAAAGTTTTTGTAATTGCCATAAGAATTAAGACTAAATAACTTGATATTAAATTACTAGTACAATACATTTTTAAAACTGGATCACTTTTCTTCAAAATTTATAGTTGAAGACAACTGTACTTGCGCAGCAAGTTGTTTATATTTCAAGTTACAATTGTATGCTGTAAAACAACATGGAAAATAATGCATACAAGAGGTTATCATGGTGCTCAAAACACTTATTTGAAAAAGTACAAGAGGTCAACACAGTATGGAAACCAGAGAAAAACAAAAATGTGTTCTTTTCGTTGCTCTCTCTTAACAATAATATTGATGATTAAAGTGGTTTGCATCTGATGTCAAAGCGGCCATGTTGGTGTTCAGAACAATGCATCAAAATGTCTGGGAATTTGATTCAAAACTTGCAAAACTCGTGAAGCCATTTTCTACTGTTTTGTACACCAACACAGCCATCTCATGACATGGATGCAAACCAAGAATACTGTAGCTCTGGGAAAAGGAACACAACATTAATAAAATGATCTGCTAGCATGTTGTTGACCTGGCTGGATTAGGTTGAAGTGCTCTGAGCAAATAAGACCACAACAACAAAATTTAATACAGTGAGGTGTCAGGCTATTTGCCTGGTACTGGATGAAAAGTGAAAGTGAAAAAGTGAATGTTTTTCCATTGCAGCATTGATAAATCCTCCTTACCTTTCCACCAAGAGCCTGAGCTTTTTGATCTTCATATTTCTTTTTCTCAGTTCTACTGAATCCAGATACCCCTACATGTAGCATGAAAAAGAGAAATCCCACGTGAACTCTCTCTCTAAGCAGACAACACATTCAAGTGGACACTGGACAGTGATGCATGGCTGGTCCAAATCTATTGTTTCAAGAAAACAATAGCTTTCTTTTGTTCTTTGTTTCAAAGAAGGACCCAACTGTCTTTGAATAGCTTACATGTATTTCTTGAAAATGAAGCTCAAATCAGGGGGGTAGGGAAGTCTAGGGCAACCTTCTTAAGTTCAATTCTCGGCCACTTCAAAAGAATTTAAAAAATTCAAAATAGGCACTTTTAATATGCCCACAGCCTGTCAATTCCTTTCCAATAGATCCAATAGTGTTTCACTAGTGTTTACAATATCTGTAGAGAGGTGAGCAATTACAAAGAAAAAATAAATGAAATGATAATCTGACACAACAATGCAGTCACTAAAAAAGTAAACCCAAAGAACATTAAAATAGTTGTTGCATTTACAAGTGAAGTTCTGTGAGTGAGATGTGGAAGTATTGAGTAATATTTGCACACCTTTTAAAACTGGCAGTAGTATTTAATACATTGAAAAAATTCAATGATATAAGACAACAATTTTTTTTCATTAACTCAACCACATAAAAGATGTCTTATAAATGAATTATAGACTCTTTTGGTCACTTAACTTTATTCATGATGTTATTATGTAGTTGTAAGGGACTTTTTGGTATCTTTCTCTGGTGGACTGCATCAATAAACTTACCCACCCTGTCACCAAAATACCAGACACATGAAACCACACCAAACTACATTGTACATTGCTGTTACCATTGCGATTTTCATTGCTAATACATATTCAAATGCACAATACAAGAAATCAATCTATGGGTGAGATTGGACAACAGCATATACAGGTGCCTGTGACAGCTATCAGTCTATCAGCCATCTCACGCAACTCGCTAAACCCATGAATGAATAAAATGAGTCCTGACCACTCCAAGCCCTACTCTTTGCCAGCCGTGTGTGGGTTCTTTAATGTCCCACAGAATTCATCAGAAAGACTAGTGTTGGGAGATGGGGCCTAAAGACCGAATGCATAAATGGTGGCCAAAAAAATATTCTTTTGTTTATGTGCTAATTAGACTCCCTAGCCTCCTTTGCATGAACAAAATACAAAAGAAATGTTGCTTGAGAGCGAGACTAGTGAGTCTAATTAGCACATACACAAAATAGTATTTTTTTGGCCTCCATTTATGCATTCGGTCTATGGTTTATTGTCCTTACCCAAGAAGACTAGAAAGTCTAAACATTTGCAAATGTTATCACAAAGGCAGCACTTTCTCCTCAGTTATTTAATGACACTGAGTGTTAGTCCTGCCAAAGTAACTTGAAATCATGACCTCCCTCACAGTAGTCTGATGCTCAACCATTTGAGCCAACTGATCAGCAGTTAACTCAAATGCACTCAATAAGCTCTGTTTACAGTACTTCTAGTTAAACTTAATTCTAATACCTCTCCAAAACAAACAGAAGAAACACTCAAAGTTAACCAAATTACAATGTACATGTAAAAGATATGAACATTTTACAATTCTTTAACATAGTGCTCAATATCTCACCAAATTCTCTAACTTCTCTTGCAATTGAGCTAAATTCAAATCCATTAGGATCTTGGCTATAGGAAAAAATGAATTTATTGAATAAAATTTGGATGATTTGGCAAAAAAAAAAGGAAAAGGTAAAGTAACTTTATTTAACCTCGGTTAAGTTCCTTCAGCTACGAGGCTGGTATCAATGGAAGCTGGCGGTGCGCCCTTTAACCCCCTCCGTCTGTCAGTGCTCCGTTTTACGGGTATGTAAAGCTATAGCTACACGGATCAGAGGAAAGGCTAAACAGACATTTAACCCTTTAACTCCCAATAGTGCCACTTATAGATTTTACTCTGTCTAACGCCAGACGATTTGACTCGTCAATGGGGAACCCCACGGGGCTGAAAGGGTTAACAACAGCTAGATTCACTCAAAAACTATGTCCCCATTAACCCTTTAACTCCCAATAGTGCCACTTATAGATTTTACTCTGTCTAACGCCAGACGATTTTACTCGTCAATGGGGAACCCCACGGGGCTGAAAGGGTTAATTCACTGAGGATCGAACAGGGGACCTCTCACTCCGAAAGCCGCGCACTAGCCAACTGAGCCACGACTGCTCCTACAAGAATGCATCCATGGCAGTCACAACTATTAACCCAATCACTCCTCAGGACTCCCCCAGTTGACAAGTAAAATCATCTGGCCCCAGTTGTTCGAACGATGGATAGCACTATCCGCTGGATAAATCAATATCCGCTGGATAACTCTATTGATTTTGCTACACAAGTGTTTATCAGCTGGATAGTGACTTATCCAGTGGATAGCGCTATCCAACGTTTGAACAACTGGCCCCATGCATGAGTCTCACTCCTAGGAGTCAAATTATGTGTTAAACAACAGTTTACTGTAACAATTAACGTTCCTTTTACATTTTTACATTCTTTTTTT
>OX421447.1:1537500-1545000 GCA_949126865.1 Montipora capitata
TATCTTTATTTTCTTTATGTAAAGAATTCTAATGAGGAGTGTTTCGTCGGGTTTAAAGCTCTGCCTGCACATGACGTTTTATCGGTGTTTTGATAGGCTGCGTGTAATAACAGTAAAGGCCATGATTTTTATTAATGAGTTTTTGAACTCTAGTTAAACACCTGCTAGTTTCAAAAAGAGGAGCTTTAGATAGTATTTCAGATTTGTCAAAAAGCGCAAGCCTTTGGTTTCTTTTTGATCTTTCTGAGTATAATTTAAATCGTTTTAGTTTCTCAATATGCCTCACTTCGCAAGGGCTCGAAAACAGATTTGCATGTTAAACTCCTTGGTCTCCAACGAAAAAAAAGCTGAGATCAGTAAACTAATTTCCAAAGCTCTTTACTGAGCATTATTTTTTCAGGTCGAATGTCATCATCATCTGGAGTGCAAAGTCCGAAAATACATTTTCTTCTCTTAACAGGGAAGACTTTTCCCGAGAAAGTAAAAGTTTCATTTAATTATCAATGTAGCGTCCTTTGGCACGGTTCTTTTGATGAAGATGTTGCCATCTCGTGGGGCCGGTTATTCCAACAAAGTTTACCATAGACCGATGTTCACAGCAATCATTCAGAGCTCCATAATTGCTAAAAGAAGGCTTATTTGAGTAGATAAGACCTTCTCTTCTCTGCTATTGCCTTTGACAATGAACAACCGTCAATGCGTTGTGATTGGCCGACCGACATGCAGATAACTTGGATCGCAGCTGCGACCAAACCCGGCGGCTCGTGCTTAAGCGCATATAGAATTATTCAACTCTCGGGTTAGGGCTAATTCTTACGGTGCGTTCGATTGACCGAATTCCGGAATAAGAATACGTAGAGAGATGATTCAAAACGGTATGTTTGGCGTTCTGAAGCAACAAGGATAATAAAGATATGTTTAAAATAGCATTTTAGCAGGTGTTTGACAATTTTAATTTGAATCTACGTAAAAACGAAGAATTTCTGACTTCCATTGCATGTATTCTTATTCCGGAATACGGTCAATCGAACACACCCTTAGGTTAATCCGTGTTCATCCCTCAATTACGAGACGTCTCTCCAAACAATTGGGTGTGAGCACTACATGGCACCTGATTGGAATTTTTAGCTAAGTTGCTCCTGTCCGCTTCTGGAAAAAAGAATCAGTAGCGCACTAATGTAGATGGTGTGGCATCAGATCTCAACAGTGTCAAATCAGGAATACCGCAGATCATTCCTTGATTTTTGACAACCTTGGAAAATTATACCAGAGTCTCATCAATCTCGTTCCCAGGGTCTCTCTTCTCGGCCTTTACTGCTCAATGACACAACATGATCTCGAGACCAGAATATCAACATGATGGAGGCAGAAGAGAGACCCTGGGAACGAGATTGCTTTTTACCACGGCATTCGGCTAAGTGAATTTAGGGTGTGTTCGATTCACCCTATTCCGGAATAAGAATACGAGGAATAATGATTTAAAACGGTATGTCCGGCGTTTTGAAGCAACAAGGATAAGAAAGATGTGTTTAGCGGGTGTCTGATAATTTTAATGTGAATATCCGTAAAAACGAAGGATTTCTAACTATGATTCCGGAATACGGTCAATCGAACGCACCTCAGTTTAGCATCATGGACGTAGAGATCAAGAAGTGCTAATTTCTGTAAATTGCCGGCGGTATTTCACGAAAAAGAAACCAGCTGTGTTTTGTCAATCTAAGAAAGCAAACTTCCCGCCGAGTCCCCCAAGGCTAAATTCTGGGTCCATTGCTCCTCTTATATTAGCTTGTGCAGATCTGTTACTCCATGCATACGTGCAGATTATACACTACCTTTTCTCAGCCTCCTGCGATGCTAACAAACTCATCATAAATTATCGGGAGTGGATGCGGAATAATGAATAACAGCTTAAAAAAGAAAATGAATAAGAAATATTTAGTGTCGAACATTCGCGGAATAAAGAATTTTACCGTTCCGCTGCTTTCGGTTAAAGAATGACAAATATGGAAAAATGAATATCGAACAAAACTTCAATGGTGAATAATGAATAACTCGGAAAAAATGGAAGGATAATGAATAACTGAGATCCAGTTATTCCGCTTCCAGCCCCGAAAACTTAAGTCTGCCGGGCCGCGCTCACGTCCGCAACTGGCTGATACCGTGAGAAAAATAAACTTCAAATGCAGCGTTTTTCAAGTAATCGTCAAAATTTATGCATATTAGCTCATGATTTCATCTGAATAACGAGGTATCGAACAACCCGTTGTGGTAAACAATACACCCGTATCACGAAGTAGCAAGCATAAATGTCGAGGGATTCAGGTTAATAAAAATCTTAAAATGGATAATCATATTGATTTATACGAAAGCCAATGAGGACTTTGGAGCAATGAGACGTGTCAAGGCCTTTGTTCTTGCAACTACGACTGAAAAAGGTTTATGATGAGAGTAGTTCAGCCCCACTTTGAATTTTGTTCCGTTCGTGAGACAACGTCGACAAATTAAATTGCTAAGAAGTAATCTGCAAAGATTTTAATCTCTTGCCTTTCTAGTTCTTTTAGATGCCAGCCATAAAAAGTTCATTTTCTGATATACACTCGAGACCATTTAAATCTCTTTGGATACACTTGAAGAAAGACAGCTCCGTGCCACGTCAACATAACAGGAACAGAATTTAAATGAGGACACCGCACCCAGCGTTAGGTATGCTTTCATGGGAAGGAATGCTGCTTAAACTAATGACCATGCATCTCTCCAATAGTGCAACAGATCTGACATTCCAACATTAAAGGAATTTCCCGCAAAAGTTGTGTTTTTTTTCCACGGTCGTGTTATACATACTGATCACATCAGATCAAAAAGCTCTAGTCCTCATCAGTGGTAGCCAGAAACGAATAAATTCGCAATATTGACAGGAATGGCACTATATGCGCCATAACATTTAATTAAGTTTTGTTATAAACATGGAACCGTCGGAGTAAAATTAAATATCATGCCAATTTTCAGCAGTTGCAGAAATTGCCCGAATCGTGCATTAATGTCTGCAGCTTCTGAAAATTGGCGTATCTGAGCTAATCAGCATTTGGTAATTTTTGCCCTCTATGTTCTAAATGCATGTAAAATATCATCCCACTCATGGGAAATGCAGGACGCCTCGATCGTCTCTTCGCTTCTTCTATTCCATGCCAATGGCAAGCCTGATCTTAGGTCGTATTGGACCGCAAGTAAGCGATCATCTTTGCTTTCCACTTCCCTATCCTATCAGCACCAATAATTGCTTTTTCACTTGGAATAAACCCTAGGGATGTACCAAGTCACGCGATCAAGATATCTCAGCGATTCGTCATGCCGCCGTTTCTCCATATTGAACCATATCCGATTATGGATGATTTAGTTTGCACATATACGTTTTAGTTCAACATACAAGGTGGATCGATTTGCACTTTTGGAAAACAAACATACCGGTAAGTCACAGGCAGTTGTTACAACTTTTGCAATGGGCTCTAGGGAGCCCAAGTTAACGCCCAACAGAGTCTTTTTTTTGTTTCGATTTGCTCTTGCTCATGATATTCGGGGATCACTTTTACACCACACAGACACCTTTCATCCTTGTGCAAGATAGAGAAATTCTTCATAATTAAATCAGATCGATTGAAATGCACGCATGGTGAGGAGAGCGCAACCTTTGTTCATTCCTCTATTTCTATTTCAGTAAATTTAGCTTTGATGAGTTGGCAGTTGACATTTCCTGCGGACAGTTACTTAAGGCAAAAACTGGGGAAGGATGGACAACACATAGAAAGAATAGGCCTTTTTCGATATATTAACATTCAGCTTGAAAGTGAGGTTGTGAGGACAAAGACAAAGGAAAGTGGATGATATGCAAATATTTTTCACATTCATTCCAACGTGTTTCTATTGTTATTGTCCTCACTGCCTCACTATCACGCTGAATATTTGATATTTCGAAAACGGCCTATTTCCAGCAAAATTAAGGCTACATTTTCAAGCAAAGGATTGCTTCTCTTTCCCTCCCTCACTGTAGACTAGAAGATGAAAGAGAGAGAGCTCATGAAAGAGTCCAATGAGATGAAACTATGGATGTTTTGATAAGAATAGAGGTCCAGAAGGCAAGGTCAATCCCTGGCACAAAAATTTACTTAGAATTACATGTATTTTAATTCGTGTAAGCTACAAACTTCCTCATCTGCCTGAGGAAGATCCTTGGCATGAACATCCGAAAGAACATCATATTTTTGCACCGAGACTGTGACAATAGTCACTACCAGAGAAGAGGAATGGTAAAATTTTAATTCTGGTTTAAGTCACAGAGACCAAAAGAGGACCTGGGAACGAGTTAATTAATAAAGGCCTCGTACATATTTCTTGACAAAATGCTAAGTCTAAAAGGTTTCCGAAAGACTGCCACAATTAACATTGATTTTGTTTATTTAAATGCTGAATGGTCCCCTTGCTTCTGGCAGTGACAGGAACGAAAAAAATGAATAACGTGATGTAGCTTCCATATATTGTAGATTTGCGGGTAAGTTATGCAGAGTTCAGGCAACGTAAAGGGCACTGGACTTTGCATACAAATTTGTAACTTATCTTAAGACGTGGAATGGAAACTCTTGCAAAATATTCTTAGGCTGTTTGTTAATACAGCGGGGTTTAAAATATGCGATGATACCACTCTGGAAATTGCCATCAATATCAGCACACCCACACTAAAGATCGCATGATACTTGCATTTGACAACACGAGAATGTCTGACTATGAATAACATCTGCTTCACATTACCAAATCACAGATTACAAAGATGCAATTAATCAAGAAATATTTAAGTTGTAGCAGTTTCTCTCCGAATTGTCTCGAATACATTCGATCGTTTGTTCGGCCTACAATTAAAGGTGCGTTCGATTCACCGTATTCCGGAATAAGAATACGTGGAGTGATGATTCAAAACGGTATGTCTGGCATTTTGAAGCAACAAGGATAATAAAGATATGTTTAAAATAGCATTTTAGCAGGTGTTTGACAATTTTAATGTGAATCTCCGTAAAAACGAAGGATTTCTAACTTCTATTCCATGTAATCCTATTCCGGAATACGGTCAATCGAACGCACCCTAAAACTACAAAATAAACCACCACATCCATCAATCAAAAGACATCATTATACTTGTAAAATACGTAGTAATTGGAGCAATATGTAGATGTATCATTTCGAGGAAAAAATTAACTCTACATCAATGTAATAACCTGCACGAATATTTGAAAGCTTTATTCACGCATCAAGAAGCAAACTTGAGGACGATTGTACTTGCGAGTGACCTTGGGAGCCACGAATACAAAATTTGTGCTTACGTCTACTATGCTAGTTCTACAAACTTCATTTCAAAAAATAACAATTTATATATTCGCGATGAAAATCAGGTTTTCAGAAGTGGTTTTTAATTACATAAGGAGAAATATCTCTGTTCAGTATACATACTTCACTGACCATCGTGAGGAATCAATGTTTACATGTCTCGATCCACCAGCAATTAACATGGCGCTGTGTGTATGCTGAGCGTTTAGCTTAGAAACGCAACAACCAAAAGTTAAATCACAATTGTTGAAATTTTTTGAACTTATCGTCCCAGCTTTCAGCTTTTTGTTGTTTAATCGTGCTACGCAGTGGTTTCGATGTTGATCGCTGAGAAGGCTGTATCATCGGGGCCGATTCGGGCACTGGTGCTGCAGGGGCTGCGGTTCCGTTTGTTTGTTCTACTGTTGTTGGTTGAAATTCTGGTGTGGGTTCAGGAGGTGACGAGGAATCTTCCTTGTCTAAAACTTCATTAAGCTGCTTAACTTCCTCTGGTGTCGTTGCATCATTTGCGACTTCAGCCTCCTCCGAGGGCTTTTCCTCTTCACGAGTCTCATCGTTGGTCGTTTCTGGGCCATGAGCGACTTCTGCTTCGCCGTTGACTGGTTTTAAAGGTGAAGGCTCACTTTCGCCCGAGTTTGACTCTTGCACCTCTGACACAGATTTCTCATCCTCGGCAGCTGCTGGCTCTGTTGACTCCTTAGGGTCTTCTTCTGGTTGATAAACAGTCGATAAATTAGCCATATCAGCTGTAATAGGTCGCTTTGTATGTTTCAAATATGCCTCTGTGATGTGGTCGATCACGAGCATCGTAACTTCTTCGGGGTTCCCTTTTATCCGCTTTACAACATCGTTATGTGTCTCACCCTCCACATTTGCACCATTAACTTCAATAACTTTATCTCCAACTCGAAGACCCGCTTTTTGAGCTTCGCTGTTATCGTCTACAGCGCTTATAGTTTGGCCGCTTCGGTGTTTTTCGCCATGAAGATTAAAACCATACCCTCCTTCGCATCTCTTCATACAAATAAGTCGCGGAGCGGAAACAGTGTCAGCGTCGAATTCCATGCTCATCGTTTTCACTGAATGTATCAATAGGCTAGAAATTGAATTATTCGGTCGCGTACAGACAGAGATTTGGAAGACGTCTGTTACACGGCTGTGCCGATCTTACTCAACTCTTCCAACTAGCAACTAAAATCAAGGTAACTTAATACAATTGGAATAAATTACCACATGTTTGAATTCCAAATATGGAACTTCCCCACCCAAAATTTCATATTTGTCTCATCGCTGAAGTTGGCTCATTTCATTCCTGACAAAACCAACAGTTTTCAGACAGACATTTTGTTGGAAAATCTTCAGAACTTCAGTCTTCTGTCTTCGAGAAAATTACTATTACAAAACATACAGGATACCGTGCTAGAAACTCTTTGTTGAGCGAAAATCATTACGGAGGCAAAAATCAATATCCCACCCAAGATTATTAATTCGACGCAGGAACCCATCTGTTGGATAACAAATAAAAACGTTTTATAGCATTCTAATTTTTTCCTGCCTTGGTCCTGCCTTCAAAACCGATTTGTGCTTACGATCAAGGGACATGAAGGGAGACTCTAGAACATTCTTTGCAAACAGTCATGCGAAGTGATTCATCTGATTTGCTTTCAATCAAATTCCACTTCATAACCGAAGTAAATAGAGCAAAACATTAAGCATTTAGGGTGACTCCGAAGAATGTATTTCCCCATTTGTAAATCGATTGTAAAAAGATTTTGTACAAAGTTCATGTATTTGTTTTAGCAACGTCCACCCCCGCAAGATGCCCAAGTGGGATGTTGTAGCCTAGATACTTCATGTATCCCTTATTACAATGTATCTATGCAGTTCTAACAAAATGGCGGAATTCTTCAGCATTGGGAATTTGGCAACTTACGATCCCCAAGCTAAAGGGAGCTTTAAAGCATTTGAAATTGCACCATGTATCGAGAGGATAGTAACTACTTCAGCAGACAGACCAAAAATGGTTGGTTTAACTTTGATACTGTTTATAACTCATTATGAGCTTTTACGATCTTGCCCCAGCTGTTTGTTGCTTTGGGTGCTCTTGGCGTTAAGCCATGGATACTTGAC
>OX421447.1:1552500-1557500 GCA_949126865.1 Montipora capitata
CCTTCTACAGCACTTCTCACAGACAATCCATACTTGTCAAGACTTTTTTTTTCACTCACCCGAACTTGAACTTGAACCCCTATCTCTGGATCTGCTGTCCACTCTCTTATCCACTTGACCACACAAGCAACTCAAGCAAACTTCTCATCATAATTTATAATTAAATATTTTATTATTCATCCCAGGCCACTCTCGGTCCAAACTTTAATTTATTCACATTTGGACACAAGAGCCATGCACATGTTGTAAATCTTGTAGAAATGGAGGAGTCACGCCAATGCAATAGCGTAAATGAATTCGATTTCTATGGAGAAATACAGGAATTGAAAAGATTTGCAAATAACTTGTTATTCAAAAGATGATTTTTACAGGAAGGGCAAACGTTTCTTGAAAGAAAAACAGAGAAGAAACCTGGCCCGTCAGGAAACGAAGATCGATCTGAGCAGAAACAATTAACAAACTGGGAACATCAGATGATAACTTAAAAGAAATGGGCTTACAGCAATGACAAACATCAAGAAAGTAGCTCTAAAATAGGAACTGTTTCAAATCTTGTCCCAAGTACATAGTCGAATTTCTCACAGAGGACACAAGTGTGAAAAACAGTAGTTGCTTTTAGGAAAAGTAACTGATATAAAAAAAAACACTCTGCCCGAGTAGTGACCAAGTTTGGAAAACTCCAATCACTTATTTCTCCCACTAGATTGGATCTGTAGCATGTAAACAGGCCATTTTGCAAAGTGAGTAAACAAATTTTCTTTCAAGGTAAATTGAAGTTTATTCATATTGTAGCAGTACCAAATAATAATACCACTGTAACGTTATTGTAATGTAGTTACTTTCCGGTAGTATACTGCTCTTGTTAATTGAAAATCTGAGAGAGAAATATTTATCAATCTTGTATTAAACAAGTTATATTTCCAAAGGAATCATAAAAATAAAAAAAATCACTATTTTTTCATTTCAAAAAGTAGTCCTACTATGTGAAAGACAAAAAAAGGGTTTAGCTCTGACGAAGGGCTAACAATCAAAATGCCAGCTTTCAAATTTCTTCACAGTGCTCAATTTCCCATATCAACTTCACTTGATAAACCCTTTCTTTTACTTCACTTTCCCACCAACACAGCACCACAGCTTCTTTACAATCTAACCCCTTTATCCTACAAGTGAAAGAATGCTTTACTTCCAATAACCAGGGACCAATATTCTTAACGCAATGACCAAGACAACGGTTGTTTTAGACTTAACACTTCAGATAATTGATTACTCAAATCACTACAATACATGCCAATCCCATGCATGGAATGCAGTGTCTCGCACTTGTACACGGACTGTAGACTAATCCTAACTCAGTTATTGAAAGCTGACTATTTTAAAATGGTTGCTTAGACTTAAATACTGCTTATCAGCGCTAATCAAATGGGTGCTTAGACTTAAATACTGTTTAATATCAGCAATATTTATAGACAGTCTGCAGTTGTCATACGCCTCCTGGTATGCTAACTGTTTCAAATAAAATGGTGCATAACCCTAATCACTAAATTGAAAGCTTAACCTTAATTCCTAAAATGCAGGCAGTCTCCCTAACCTTACATGAAAGCTATTCATTCAAAATAAGTGCTCAGTAACCCAAATCACTCAGCTGAGCATTTGACCTTAATCACTAAAATTTGTTGGCCTTCAATAGCACCAGAGAAAAAAGTTTACCCAGTTTTTGAAAATTTTACCTAGTTAAAAAAATATTACCTAGTTAAAAATAAAATCACCTAGTTAGAAAAAAACTAACTAGTTGGAAATAAATTCACCTAGTTAAAAAAAACTAACTAGTTGAAAATAGAAATTAACTGAAAACAAAAATTAACTGCAACAGATTTCAGAAAAAAAAAGAGAATGCAGGGTAAGGTAATGAAAGACCTTCTTTGTTTTAACTGTTCCAGAACACTACAGGCTGGTGATTTTTGTTCTAACAGTAATAAACTTGACGTCACTTTTCTTTTTATCAACAGTTTTGTTCTCCATTATATAATTGATGAGGGAGTTTCACCTTTAGGAAAAACAACATTTCAGTCAGGACTGCAATCATGCAAGCATCTAGGAATGGTTTGTTCATGTAATTTTGTTTTGTATTGTGTTATATAATACAATTGAAGTTTTGTCTGTTGGGGAGGCCAAGATTCAGTAGTTCTCAGAGATTTTGCTTTCAGATCATTAAATCACATTTAAATAGTTATTATGGACCAAAGAAGAACATTTGATACAGGTTTTTTTTTTCATAGACCCTTCAAATAATTGGCATGGATATTTGAATAATAACAGTATATGTAAACATCTTAAGTCTCAGACTCTCATCACTGAGAAAAAGTTGTATGACTTTTAAGCCAGTGAGGGAAAATCCCTTGCACTCCTCTCTCTGGCAGCATCACTCTAACTTGGGTAGGAATGGATTAAAAAGCATGAATCTCAGGCAATGGATACATTGGCCCACAGACCAATACATACAACCTTACAACAGTTAGTAAGGTCAATGACAAAAAAGAAAGCTTGACTAGGAGCAGTATACAAGATCAATGCTGCAATTGTAAGGCCCCTTGATTATGTTGGTAAGGTGTCAGGTAGCAGAACTTAAATGCATTGCTCACTCAATATAAATAAGTAACTACTAGTAGAAAATTAATGGTGACCTGGCCCCA
Source organism: Montipora capitata (assembly GCA_949126865.1). Lineage (NCBI taxonomy): Eukaryota > Metazoa > Cnidaria > Anthozoa > Scleractinia > Acroporidae > Montipora > Montipora capitata. The sequence continues at coordinate 1,555,191 of OX421447.1, forward strand.
GTTGTTCAAACGATGGATAGCGCTATCCACCGGATAAATCACTATCCAGTGGATGAACACTAGCAAAACCAATTGAGTTATCCAATGGATAGTGAATTATCCGGCGGATAGCACTATCCATAGTTTGAACAACTGGGGCCTGAACAATAATGTTGCTGAACACCGTTTCAAAACTAATTACAGAGTTGATGAGGACTCTACCTTGGAAGTTCTTGCTAATTATAAAACTCTCCCTGGAAAACTCATCCGACTACACCTGTACTAGTACTATAATAATAATAATAATAATAACAATAACAATAAGTCTCAAGGTTTTTTAGCCGAAATTGGGGAGACTACAAATCAACTGACGCAGAACAATTAAATCAAATCTGTTATCAAATGTTGGTTTTTGAGGAAAAGGGAAAACCAGAGTACCCAGGGAAAACCTCTCGGAGCAGAGTAGAGAATAAACAAACTCAATCCACATATGGCATCAAATCCGGGAATCGATCCTCAGTGCCACACTGATGAAAGGCGAGTGTTCTCACTGCTGCACCAGCCCTGCTCCCTATCACTGGACTCTGAAGATGACTTGCACTCAAATGTCAACTGGTCACAAACAATGGACCTTCAGTCTGGTCTATACTCACTAGAATATATAATCCTGAATTTGAACACATTTCATGTTCTCTATTTTTTCATTTTTAGAAAAAGCCAATCCAGCAAGTATTGACTGCACCAGCAATAAACAGACTTCTTGTTCTGTGTGATGGTAAATTGTCTTGAAAATATATTCCCTGATATATTGTATAATCTGCCTTACTGTGGAGTCGAAGGTTGATGTAATCAGTGACACTTGATTGTGAGTTGTACTGTGTGGCAACCACAAATTGGTCAATTTGTAAACATATTGTGTGATTTGCCCCTGGAAGAAAGATACATGAATATCACCATTATTTTATGTGAATAAAATGGTTCACTTCAATATAAGCAAAGATCTTTACTAAGGGTTTTCAACAGTAGTGATTATGAAGAGCATATATGATGTTGCCGGTAAAATCCATTTTCAGGTTGAATCCGCTTTTACCCAAGTTAAATTGGTGATCTTCATTTTACCTACTGTAGGTTGAATACGTACTCAGATGAATGGAAGAAACTTTCTTGGAGCCTAAATTAAGCCTAGAGAAAAAATTAGGGTCAGGTTAGGATCAGTTTTGGTTATTATACGTGGATATCAATTGACTTATTATAGGAAAATAAATAATGATGAGAAGTCTGGTGTGTTGAGCATGTTTGTCGTTGTAGTGTAGTGGTGAAGACACAGGACTATAGATCTGGAGGGCCAGAGTTTGAGAACCGGTAAATTCATACTACAGTTCTTTGATCCCTTGCCATGTTGTAATGTTGACAAGTGTATGAATACAGAAACTGAAAGGATGATCTAAAACATGAAGATGTGTTGAGAAGGGTAAGACAGTGCTTGAGGGAAGGTAAAGGTGTTTACGGTCATTTTTGTGGGGTTGATAGCTGCTTTAATCAAATGAGGATCACCAATTTAACCTAGGTAAAAACAGATTCGACCTGAGAACGGATTTGACCGACAACGTATACACTAGAAAACCAATGCTCACACGAACATGGACAATGTAACATGGTTGTAACCCAAAGAGTTTATTCCGGTTTTTCATAACAGAATAACTTTAGACCTTAAATTTAAGGGATAATAATTAATAATAAGCGATAATAATTTTAAGATGTGATCCTTACACTGTACTTTTGTACCTAAATTTACATGACCTGGCCTGCATGCACATGTATCCCACAGTCACTAGGCTACAATAATATTAAGAATTATTAAGGCTGGAAAAACAAGGAAGCGTCAACCAACATATCAGTCCACTCACGACCAAGGCATCAACCAATATAATTTATTACTGCCAGGTTGCTGCCCTTTTGTCGCAGGGTTGCAATATGCTGTTACTGCTCGCCGATGCGCATTTTATAGGAAGCAACATACTCCTCTGCAGCCATCCGCCATCTCCTCAGCATCCTGTTGCGCCAGCTCCAGTTCACCACCTTTCTCCTATACTAATCGCTCAAGATCGTTAAAGTGGACCTTGAGTTCTTGATACACCATACTTAGAGCTGTTGGATTTTTGTGTTTATTAATGGCCAGCAGAGTGCTTTGTAGTTCGTCTCTGGAGGCAGCCTCATTATTATTACTATTGAAACTCGTGATATTTCTTTCAGGTGGAATTTCGATGTTCACTATGTTTGGTTTGGAGGTGTGCTGTTGTTTGTTTTTGTATATGATTATTTTGCTGAATT
>OX421447.1:1560000-1567500 GCA_949126865.1 Montipora capitata
CTTTGCAAATAGTGAATATTTCCAATTAAATAAATGACCATTAAGGGCACTGCACATGTGGTACATGGGCTATAAATAAGGTATTAAAAGTTAAGTGGAAAATATTGAGGTGTAAAGTATGAAATAAAAATGGGAAATCTAATATTCTTTTAATAAAAGAGTGCAAAGAATGGAAATCAGTACACAGTATTGAAGGAAAACTCTGTAAAACACAGTCTGCAAAATCATGTTTCTTCCTTACACAAATTGTTACCACCCAAAAAAAATATGGTAAAAGAACTTGAAGTAAAATTTTTCAGTCGGGAACTGAGCCAAATAGAGAATATAATAATATTATTATAATGTTAAATTTATTTTAATATGGTTATGAATTGTTTAAGTTCTGAAGCACCAATTGAGGATGCAACAAATCAAACAAATGTTTGTTTTCTAGGGAAACACTGGGGTACAAAGAAGAAATGTCTTTGAGCCAAGTAGAAAACCAACAAAATTAGCTCTGTGCAAAGTGCCATGCACATTTGCTCCAATTTATTACATTGTCTCAAACTTGTTGCTTTTTCTACAACAGACTTGCTTTTATTTATTTCTCCATGTTACCAGGTCCAAGAGTTATTTCATTATGAGGCAGAGATAACGAAAGGTTTGGTTACAGGGGTTGGGATGGTAAGTCTTATCTACTCAAACTTAGCCAATTATCCCCCTTCCCTCTAATCCACACTACGCAAAGAGACTTCCCTAAATGTACTTTATTGAGACATTCTTGGCATCTACTTGCTGAATTGCCTTTCACATCTTCTTTGAATATTAGCGCTTTCTTTTTTCATCAGTGTGTTTAATACTGACTCACCCTGCAAGAAGAGCCTCCTTTTGTTATTTTCTTTTCTGAGGAGGAGAAAAGGAGGCTCTGCCTGAATCGCGTCAACTCTTTGAAGTTGTCACAGCCCAAACTTCTTGACTAGTCAATCTTGTTTTCTTTCGTCAAAACCGTTTTTCCAGTGCAAGCATCCATTTACATGTAGTGATAAAACCGATGGTAAAAATTGAGCCTGCTGCACTGTGAAAAATCAAGATGGCAGCAAGATCTGGCATATTAGGCTTGGGTTAGAGACTGTATCCTGGCAACATGCAGCACATACTCAATAAAGATCCTGCTCCATTCACGCAGCTCAGTCTATCCCGATAACGCCAAAATTGAGCAAGCAAAAGAAAGGCTCTGCCAGCAGGGTGATACTGACTTGTCTTATTCTTGTCACAGGAAGAATTTTTGCTAAATGGCCCCACTGATGTCATGGGAATGTTTGTGACTTCAGAGGGTACCTCTCAGAGAGCACCACTCAGCTGGTCAGAAAGACTGCTGGCTCTTGGATATTCCTTTCCTTATGTCATTGCACTAGGTGCAAGCTCTCTCTCTGTTCACAGGTACAAACATAATTAAATTAATTATAATAATCAAACTCAATGATGTTGTATTGGAAGGAACAGATTCAACTTGTGCAGGCTTGTAAAGTTTTCACAGATGATGGCTGTGTGTGAACAGTGCATGTAGGAGGAGAAAGATATGGAAATGTGATATGTCATAACCAACTGTGTACAGTACACTGTAGATTAATTAGTTGGGCATGACATAAAAGTAGTTGGTAAGTTCTTTTGTCAGCAGTGGCAACTTTTGACAGCCTGATTTGTGTCATAATATTAACATCATCTAACTCTGACACACCTGTAGGAAAAAATGTTTATTTAATTTTTATTTCGTACTGGTGCGTTTGTTACTAGAACTTTATTTTTGATTTGTTATTATAGTATCATAGGGCAAGACCAGAAGTCACAGAAGCAGTCAATTGGATTTAAGGTTTGGATTCATACTCAGAATTTTCTGTGCTAAACCAGTGGGATCATTGTACTCTTGATTTTTTTTTCAATGAGCTAGGATTATGCTAAAATTATTATAAATTATTTTTAGGGTGGAAAATGCCTACTGAACTATGATAAACAGGTGTTTGTTTGTTCTCCACGAGAAGTGTATTGTATGGTTCAGCTTCCCTTTAAAAAGCAGGTACTGTATTATGCAATTATTGCTTGTTCAGACTGTTACTCTTACGTGGGATACTCATACAGTGTTTTATAAAATTATTACTTTACTTGTGGTGTTTCATATTTATAATTCCAAATGTGGACCATAATTGAGTGGGAAACTATAGATGTTGAAATTTAAGTGGTTGTGGTATAGTCTACAGCTCCACAGAATTGACCAATTATTATGACTGACTATTAATGACAGAAAATAAAAGTACTGGTAAAGCATTGTTTATTTCACGTTCAAGATAGGTCATCTAATTATGAGACAGGCACTATTTTTGCTTAAATTATTATGCATAAAATGTTGCTGGTTTTGACCGACATTATCAGCAAAAATCAAAATAAAATGTTTATGTATATGAACAGAGCTCAATTCCTTTACTGGTCTGGAGCAGAAATGTGGCTGCTGTGATGTCATGGAAAAACCAATTATTCTTCTTATGAAAGAAATGCAAAGTTTAAAAGTCTCTTTATTGTTAAAACGTTTATAATGTATGGGTGAAGCAAGATATTTTTTTTGTCAGATTCAAATGTTGTTAAATGAGAAGAGGGTCAATGAAGCATTACAGCTTGCTCATGTTGCCATGGAAACCCTCACTGGACCTCAGAGAGATGAGAAGGTGAGCTGTCAAGTTGATTGAGACTTACATGCTGTGATGCAATGTTTAGTGGATAATTTGTGACCTCAGGAAAGGAAAGGAACTTTATTTAAGTGTCTCTAGAGTCGTTCTAGTGCTGGAGCACTAAGTGGGGATACTGCAAACTGAAATTAACAAATAATGCAAATCAAGTCAAATGTTGGTTCTTGAGGAGAGGGGAAACTGGATTATCTGGAGAAAACCTCTCATTGCAGAGTAGAGAACCAACGAACTTGACCCACATATGAAGCTAAGTCTCAGAATCAAACCCAGGCCACATTGGTGGGAGGGGAGTGCTCTGACACCACTGCACCATCCCTGCACCCAACTGATCAGTGCAGCCATAAATAGGATCATTCACTTACCACTACCACCAGTGTTTCCAGACTCAGTATTATGGTACATGTGGTTTGATTTTGTACATGTCGGTATTCTATTCAGTTCTGAGAGATCTTTCTCTCTTGATAGTCTAGTTGTACGCAAAACAATATATTTTTAAAAAACCACACTGGTCAACAATATTTGGTTTGATTCGTTTTGCTTTAAGAAATTTCAATTGATTAAAATTGCAAGAGCTCTTCTGCTAACTAAAGCTTTATTTTAATTGTCAGCTTGAGACTTAAATAGAGTGGTAATGAAATTTTCTATTGTTGCATAATAGTTAGAGCCACATACTGTAGGAGATAATCCTGCAGTGGAGAAGCAATGTATCCTGGGGAAGGAGAATAGGGGTACCAACACACTATCCTACTCAACTTGGGAATACTTACAGTCTTTGTTACACTAAGTACAGTCTTCATTGCTCATGACGTGTGGACGTTCGAGAGTTTTTGGTGATTGTGAAGAACAGCTTCCCTCTGCCAACAGTCGGCCAATGGTCGGCCAACCCTCAGTCAACAGACGACTGACAGCTATTGTTGGTTTGGCATGATATTGGGTTTTTTTTCAAGGGTGACGTTAATTTTCATGGCAACTGGATCAGCAAGGAATGGGGTTAAGGGGGTTTTTTTGGTACCGTTTACTGCTTGTATCTTCTGTTTAGTTGAGGAGTGGGATTTGGAAGAGTCACTGTAATGATTGAAAAAAATTAACCTCTATTTCATTACATACCAGGGGAAAAGTTCTATCTCAGTAATTCATTTCAATATCAAGACTACACCATTTGAACAGTTGAGTCCTAGCCCTATAGAGGGGCAATAATAATAATTATTATTGTGACTTGAACCTAGTTTAATGGCGTAGATCCTACGAGTCTTCTACAGCTCAGTGGTAACAGCATCAGAACTGGTAACCAGGTGATAGGTTGGAGGGGCACCCCAAGTCACCGTTTGAAAAGATGTCATTTCAGTCTTCATATTTCGTGCTGTTTACAAGAAAGTAGGGCCTTTTTTGAACCCACATTATTATCGATCTTAGTATAATATCGGTAAGCTGCTAATTTTATCTAGTTTTCTGTTAGCTCCTTAGCACCACACAACAAAAAGCTGGATTAATTTATTTGGCAGAGAGTTACTTTACAGAGGCTGCAAGTCTATTGAGAGAGGGAGGACTGGATCCAAGAGAGGTAAAGGAAATCATGAAATGACCACAGCCTGTTGTAATTTACGTAAAATAAAATATAATTATTATTCCAATGAAGTTTTATATCATTGATAAAACATGGTAATTTTTCATGTAATTTTTTTATGTATTCACAGCTTATAATTTTGTTTCCACGGCTTCTCTCATCCAACTGGAAATACTTGCCGTCAAGGGAACTGGTTGAACTAAGTAGCCTTGGTAAGACTGTGTTGAAAAAGCCTGTACTTTATCATATGGCCCGTACGCCCCCGCGCGCACTTTCAATGCAAACCTATTGGGAAAATGCCCGTATGAGGGCCGTACGCATTAGTGCGAGCAGGGCCAGAAAAAGCCGTACTGCCCTACTAGGAACAGGTACTGGTCCGTGCGATGCAATTTTAGGGGATTTTGTCTCTTTTAAACATCCAAGTAATTTACAGCCAGAAAAGCAAATGCAAACAACATATTAGATAAATTTTCTTTGCAGATTTTTCTTTTTTGTCCTAACTTCATCTTCTGAGTGCTCTTAAATAGGGTAAAGAGCCCATATGATAAAATGCTTATTGACTGAGTTTAGGTTGGGCCGGACAGGAAAATATTTGGCCCTTGGTCATGCGCTCGGTCCGTATGTCACGACCTTGGGCCAAATATTTTCCCGTCCTGCCCTCCCACTCAGTCAATAAGTACATATTCTGTGATCAGGTACTCTTGTTAGTTGTTACTGCAGTGTGATGTGGTATATGATATTTCAAATTGCAAGTGTAAAAAAAAGCTTAATTTATAAAAGGTATTATCATACAGCCCGCATGACCTCACACACGCTTTCATTGAAAAACTATTGGGAAAATCCCCATATAAGGGCCAATTACGCATTAGTGCGAGCAGGGCCGGAAAGAGCTGTACGGCCCTGCTAGGAATATTGTACTACTCTGTGCAATATGTGATTTTAGAGGATTTCATTGCTTTCAAATGTCCAAGTTATTCACAGTCAGAAAAGCAAATGCAAACAACATATTAGATAAATTTTCTGTGCAAATTTTTCTTACTTATTTTGTCCAAACATCATATTCTGAGTGCTCATGTATATTGTAAGAGCCCATACGATTATATGCTTATTGACTGAGTTTAGGTAGGGCCGGACAGAAAAGTATTTGGCCCTCAGTCATGGTGCACAGACATTGCTGTGCTCGGTCTGTACACCTTGACCTTGGGCCAAATATTTTCCTGTCCGGCCCTCCCACTCAGTCAATAAGTACATTTTATTATTTTAGTGAAAGGCAGCAAGCAGTTTTTGGCAGAAACTGAGACCTTTCTGATGCATTACCTTGTAAGTACAGCTGACCTTGTTAAATCTGTATGTGTCAGATATTAACCGAATGAATGGAATACGAAGTGAATCTGCTTCAATTTCTCTGCTGCAGGAGGAAACAAGAAATAAGGCAGATGACATGGGGTACAGAGAGGTTTGTTAACAATAATGCATAACAGTGTTATTGTACTTTTAGGTATTTTATTTATTTTTACATACCCTTGATTATAAGATATGTTGTTGTTTGAAGGCAACTGATCATGTCATTACCTGCCAAACTCTTTAATTTAACACTTTGCAGTTGCTACTACGAAGATCTTAGCATCATCCATATGTCCATCCAAGTAGATTTTGATAAGTCTTGTGAAATGTCGCCATGTATTGTTTTTGTTTGTTTGTTTGTCTTTTTTCTTTCCTCTAAATGTATTTAATTAGAAGATGTTTTCGTTGTACAAGTACAGTATTAATGCTGTAAGACCCATGGCTGTATTAATTAACTTTATTGTAAGCAACGTTTCCACTGTAATGTCTACATATAATGTCATGTTGTAATAAAGGTTTGTGTACTTATAATAATAATAATAATAATAATAATAATAATAATAATAATAATAATAATAATAATAATAATAAATAAAATTAAATTTAAAAACAAAATGTTGCCTCCCACTTCTTCACAAATTACAGTTGATAATAATATAATCATTGTCACAAACTATCCCCCACACCTAACATAAACAGTTATGATAACCCTTAAATGCCAGCACCAACGTAGTTATTATTAAAAGATAATTTATGCTTAGACTCAGTGAGACAGGTGATGATCTTTAATATTGGGTGTGTATGTAGTCACCTGTGTTTTTTGGACATAATTATAATATTATTGTTTATTGAGCACATTGTAAACTTTAACCTTGCACTGAAAATCCAGGTTCTTTAGGCAAATAAACATGGTGGCTGCCACCTTCTCAGCTGCCTCATTTTGTCAAATAAACCGTATCAAATATTTCAGAGTTAATTAGCTTGAAAATATCTACCTTCACCTTGTTTCAAGTTTGCTAATGCAAAAAGAGAGAGAAACTTTGTGGATAAATAACCCCTGTGTCGGTGCATTTTGTAGGTCTGGCCCCAGTTGTTCAAAGGGCAGATAACTTTATCCAGTGGTTGATAAGTCACTATCCAGAGCATAACAAATACTTCATGTTAAATGATTGTGAAGATTTTCTTACACACTTTTTGACTAGACGTGCATATTCACAGTTACAAGGGCAATTATTTTTTTCTCTGCATTTGCATCAAGCATGGTGTGAGGTTAGGGTTAGGGTTGAGAGAGGAAGGGAGAGAAAAAAAAAGTCGTTTACCAGCTAACGGTCGGTCCATATAGCGAAAAAACTGTGACCTCGGTCTTGAAAAAGCTGCCCTTGGCCTGTGGCCTTGGGCAGCATTTTCAAGACCTCTGTAACAGTTTTTTGCTATACGGCCCTCCCAGCTGGCAAATAACATATATATACTAAAATCTTTGCAGATATTGAAACTGACCAATAATATTATAATTCTAACTTATCCACTTGATAAAGTCATCTGGCCTTTTGTCACCTGGGGCTTGATGTTTGACCTGAGCCCATCACCATGATTCCATGATCATTTCATTGAGAATTTCAAAATGATGATCACTATTTTGCAGCTGGTTTTTGCCTTTTACAGGAGGTTGATACTGCACTTGTAAAATTGTACTCTGAAATGAATTCTCCATCACTTCAAGATTTTGTGTCAAATGAAAATTCTTGTACTTTTCAAGATACTATCACATGGCTCCAGAAATATGAGGTAAGCAAACAGAAAGAATCAAATGAAAATTAGGGTTTCATCTAGAATTATTGGCCATTACAGTAAATCAATACCCTCCTCCAAAAAAAA
>OX421447.1:1572500-1582500 GCA_949126865.1 Montipora capitata
CTCAGGAAGTAATGGGCTGAAGTAAGACAAGACAATCTTGCAAATAAATGCCTCAAACTAACAAGAAGTCAACTGGATAGAGTGTAGAACAAGAACAAAGCGAACAATTGAACAAAGCGAACAAGCGAACAAGAACAAGCGAACAAGAACAAAGCGAACAAGTGAACAAAGCGAACAAGCGAACAAGCGAACAAGAAGTCACATCGCCTTATTTTACTTACTAAACGGAATAATCGAGCCGATGGCGTTTTATTCACGCGATAGTTTTGTGTTTTCTTTTTTTTTCCCTCCAATTTCAAGAATGTACACAGCATTTCCGAGTCCCAATGCACTTCCATGCAATCGGCCTTACAACGGAAAATAACCTTTTCCGGTACTTTCATTATCAGATCCAGTACTTTTGAAAAGCTATCGAAAAACCTGTTGCCTTAACATGGACATCCAAACAAACTGCACAAAATCACTCAGGAGATAACAAACCCGTGGCGCGCATTCGAACAAATTCTAGTTGAGAATTTGGATTAGGGCGGCACATTGTGGCAATAATACAACCGCCGGCGTGGAAATGTGTTGAAAAAAGGCGGGAAATTCTGGGAAATGCCAAAGCCAATTTGAACCTGTGTAATATTGAACCAGCGACAGCAATGTTTTTAAGGATGCACTTCGCCTCTGCTGTGAATTTCTTACCCCCACAAATCTCTTGTTTTCTGTTTGCTTTTATCAGAAAGAGAAGTACCACACGCATCTGGTGCTCCTTTACCTTGAACAAGTGTTTAAAATGAGAAGAGAGCCATCTAGTTCCATCGTTAGTATAAATAATCAGAGGTAGGTTTGCAGTGACAACTTGATGCACGTGAACTGTGGGCGTGAAAGTTATGGGACCTATTCCAACGTGAATAATCGAATGCGGGCCGGATAACCGGAAGCTGGTCGTTTCGCCCGATGGCGTATTCGTGGGAGGCCCGTTCGCCCAAACTAAAACCCGCTCGCCGAAGTCCGTACGCCCCATACGAAATAACAGAGCTTAGAGCAAACAAAATTTAAAGTTTAGCTATAACCATATACAGACCACCGTAATATTTGCCTGAATTTAAACTAACTGTACTTCGATCAGAATGTGGCACATAATCTGTGTTTGCTGGAGCCCAATACAAGGGGCGAACAACTCCGATACTAAGCCCTATGTCTCGGCATTTTACGCTACTTTTTAGACTACCTTTCCCGTAAAAAAAACAAAGGCAGTTCCGGTTCGGTGACGCTATGATGTCAAGTCACTTTCTTGTGATTGGTCATCGTGCTCCTGCGGGAGTGTATTTCGCGGGAAATTCAATGTAAAAATAAATCGGTCTGTGAAAAAACGCCGTGACAGGAATATGGGGGTATTTTTCGCTCCAAGTCATGAGCTCCTCGTTGTTTGATAACATAACAAAGAACAAACTACCGGTTTATTTTGCGTGTCAGTGTGCATAATACAGGCATGTGCCAATTGCTTTCTTTATCATCTTAAAGAAGTCAGGCGAACACCTTATCAGTTCGGGCGTCTGGGGAAAGGGTTTTCCAGTTCAGGCGAACTGGCTTCGGGCAAATAGTCTAGCGGGCAAAACTACCGCAATTTGCGCAACCTAAGAAAATGCCCACAGATACTCACTAAACAAAGCTTGAGACATACCTCTACAGGCACTCGACTAAATAACAAAAGCTAATAAAAGTCCATAGCGGGGAAACGCGAGGAACGGTAACTGATCTAACAATCCACATGCATGGAAACTGCAAGGACCAAATAAATGATACACTCTGTTGACAGGAACTTTGATAATTTACTTCGCTCTCACAACAAACAAGGGGCAACTCGGTCGCAAAAACGTAAGCCGTATCAACTACTTTCAGTTCGCAAGGAAGGTAGTGGGTCACATGATCAAAACATCGCGAATAAAAGATTAAAAAAAGGGAACCACACAGCGACAGAATGTTACTTTCTCCTGTTCACCTGGAGCCGCATCTACCACTACATTTGATGACCCCTTCCTGCGGACTTGAGATAAATCGATCATTGACGAGATACGCTACCTACTCTGGTGATCTTTCCCCCTTTTCACTCAAGTGATAGTGACATAAAAAAAAACTGCTAGGTGTTTGTTACTTTTTTCAAGAGGGAGCTGCGTCCTGTTGGTGTAACAAACAGCCACTTTGCTTTTTGTAAAATTTCGTTGTTTGTTTGTTTGGGTTTTTAGGGCCAAGCTGCGTCACATGTTGGAATGGTCGTCACTGTATAGAGTAACATTATTGTTGTCTAAAATTAACGATGATTCGGATTTGGATGCTGAGGCAGCAATTCTTTATGGAAAGGTCAGTATTTTTTCTAAGGTATTTCCAAATGGTTCAATGAGATCACTTTAACTTCTTCAGTTCTGAAGGCCAGTTGTTGTGGTGGTAATAAGTTGATTTATCCGGAGGAAGCAATACACTTGACTATCAATAGAAATTTTGGCCTTACTTTGGGTTTTGGAAGTCTCGTGCCCCTTTAACCTTTAATTGTAACTTTTAAGTTACAATTCGAAAATTAAAATTTTCGAAAGAAGGCTTCGCGTTTGATTCGTTTTGAAAACAAGTCTTGGGTGATGGCCCAATGACTGTCCCGAGTATCTTCTGTCGTTCATTTAATTTTGACACTTTTCTATTGAAATTACGTTTTCTTATGTAGACCTATCGTCACAAATTGGTGCTTTGTGTTTCAGATGGAGCAGTACAGTAAAGCTCTAAAGATTTTAGTCTACAAACTGGGAGATTATGCAGAAGCTGAAAGATTTTGCGAGCTCCATTCGAGGGTAATTTCAGACAGGATTCTTTTAGGAATATGTTTGGCTCTTCACTTTATCAGAACCTTATATAACTTGTTCTCTTTCCAAACGTACACGTGAGGCTGTGTATGCAGGCGGTTGTGACAAGTGGTGCGTGCGCACGCACCTAAGTACTGAAATGCACAATCTCGTCCCCAGAGTCCGCTTTTCGTTTGGTCAGCACCAAGAACACGGACTCTGGTCACTTCCAATTTATGCGTAGTCGTAGTGAAGGTCCATTTTTGTAACCGTTGACAATCGCTGTTGTTTCAAATTTCTGAGCGTGCATAGACCAGCCGCAAGTCCATGATTTGCGGACTTCGTGCCTTGGAAAAGGCCAGAGTCCGTCTTCTTGGTGCGGACCAAAAGAAAAGCAGACTCTGTGGACGAGAATGTGAAATGCACAATGTGTTACGGTGGCGTCTTTGCTATGTTACAGGACAAAGACAGGAACTCCCGAACGAAACTTTTTCAAACTTTGCTAGAGGTGTATCTTAAACCCGATGGGTAAGTCACGTGGAATAACGAGAAGATTTTCTTGTACACAATTTACTGAGGCTGCTTTTTTTTGGGGAAAATCCGAAAACGGATTCTTGAATCCAAAAACGGATCATGAATCCAAAGTATCCACACTCGAGGAGGATACTTGGGATCAAATCAAAATCCGGATTTTTGAGATTCACCACTTCAGCGTTTTTTGGGAAGGGATTTGAAAAATGTATTTTTGACAAGCGCTTTTCTATGCAAAAATGATGCATAACAGCTACCGTACATGACAGTTTAGCCTAAATGATTTTCTCGCGCCATTATTACCATTCGATCGAAGACACGAATAACTGGAAAATAGTTAAGTTTCCTGCAACTTTCACACCAGAAATTACACAGTAATAATATTGTTAGCACCTTTCCTACAGCTAAAAAAGTAAACTGAAAAAAAAACCGTCTGCAATCGATTTGTTCCTTAGAACGCATGTTGGAAGTAATTTTTTTTCTATCGATCGCTAAGGTTTTTTTTCTGATGGCATTTTCATTGAAGAATTTCTCCAAAACAAACTAGTTAACCGCAATTTTTTTTTTTTTTTTTGGAAATTGCACGCAACTTTGGGTTTGTTATTTGCATTGTTATGCCAAATAATCCTTTTTCGGATTTTGCGTTGTTTTTTGACGCTGAAGAATTTGTTTCTTCCCCCGAAATTCTTTCGTTTTGTTAGTTTTGTTGCAGAAGTCAAACGTGTTTACTTTTCTCCCCGTAGAGACCGCGAACCGTTTGTCAGACCAGCGGTCGCTCTTCTCAATTCACACATGGCTGATTTTGACACAGTCGAGGTAATCAGTGTAGCGAATTCTTACTGCACATAAAATGATTTGTTACGTTTTCTCGTGAAGTCGCATGGCAGAGTTTCGTTGATCGCTAGCTTATCTTTGCGGCCCACCTTATTCTCACCTTTTTACCTGGTTTAATTAGTGAGAAATCATCATCTTTGCATCTTTTGTTCTGTTTCGTAGCCTTTAAATCAACTGAACACACCTGGATTCTGTACAAATTTTCTAATAAATGCTTTTAAACCATCATTGTGTACTCAGAAACTGATTTTAAGATTTTAATCTTTGTTTATCAGGTGGTTAAGCTTATTCCTGACGAATGGTCAATTGGTCTCATTTCTCAGTTTCTGAGTGGCTCAGTGCGGTTAAGCCTTCATAAGAGCCGCACTTCAAAGATTTTAAGCGGTTTAGCGCGGGGTGAAAACCTGAAGGTTGGTCTGGTGATTTGTTTTTCTTAACTTTGCTCCCCGTTTCTCAAACTACCTTTTCTTTTTGACAGGAATTCGGGATATAACATGTTCTCTTTGTCACCATACGAATTTCTACCTGCAAATATATCGTCCTTTTCGTTCTACGAGTCAGAATGCTGCACCAAAACAAGGCAAATATGGCTTAACATTGCAAAATTCCAATTCGATCCGGAAAACAAAGACACATGTTAAACGAGCTCCCGAGCGCTACTAAGGTGTTCCGCGGATAAACAAATTACATTTGCAAATTACATTTTACTACCCCGCTGGTAGAGTTTTCATTGTTCAGTGGCAGCGCAATACATTCGCAGCTTTTCCGCTAACGTGAAACTCTTAGCTTCATCCCTTACATGAACCACACTGGCGTGGACAATATGCAATGTTGTCCCATAAAAATACCACTCGCCCCAAATTTTTGAGCATTAAAAAGATATTTCACCATTCCGATCGTGGCTCACTTTATCATTCTCCAGGTTCCATACCGTTTCGATACTCTTTCTGAATTCTTTTATTTCAGCTGAAAACCTCGTATATGATATCTCACAAGGCTCGTCTTTTGGTGACGGAAGAAAGGTAACGTGAGGCTTGTTCAACACTTCTTAAAAAAATCCCCCAAATAATCTGACGAGTGCGGGACAAACACGCGCGCTTGCTCGTTATGGCTGGCACTCCCAGATGAAAGGGAGTCTGCAAGGAGGAACTTCTTGCAGTCTCACTTTTTCTTTCATTCTTTAAGGCTAACGCCTTTAAGGAGTTTGCCGTATTTCCTTATTGCAGAAAGTTGTGTGATACCAGCATCCCATAAACCTCTGCCTCTGCATGGCAGGCTAGCCCTTAACATAAGGATCCTACCGTATTCAGCCTTGGGAACTCTTCCGTTTGAAGGCTTTTCAGGTGAAATACGCTTTGAAACCAACCTCAAAGCACAGCAAAATTAGTAGAATCGCCAAATGTGTTATTCTCTACTTTCACAAGTCCCACAACACACCTCTTCTTTCCCTCTTCTTACCCCCCCCCCCCCCCCCACCTCTTCATGTCCCAGGAGAAATTGCAAATAATGATTATGCAAAATTTGGGTGGTGAAAGAGGTGTATTATGGGATTTGTGCAAGAAGATATTAGTGCATATTAGCCAAATATTAGACTTCAAGGCCCTTATCTTGAGTGTTTCTTGGACGTTTTTGAAGTAATTAGGGAAATCACACTCAATGAGACGTCTTTTTTGCTTTCCACAGGTTGTGTCAAGCTTGCAGGCGGCCCTTCAATGATCCTGCGGTTGCTCGTTACCCCAATGGCGTGACAACACATATACACTGTGCAAGAAATAAGAACGTTTGTCCCGTTACAGGTCACGTTTTCTCATTCCTGGAACAAACGAATGAATCTCCAAAGAATGAATGAATATGCCGTTCAGCGTCGCCATCCTCATAAGCTTGTCCACCAAGCGAAGGGTAAAGAGACTCCACTGAAGTCACTTAGTTTTCTTCCTCAACGAGATTGCGCGACAATTCAAAATGCATTTGAGGCAAATGAATCTTCTTCCACAACAACTTAAAACGGTTGCCGAAGTTGGATCTTAACAGTTCGTGTAAAACGGAAAGAGAATTTAAAAAAGATCCTGGATATTTTAGAATTTTTTATTCAAATTTGTAAATGTGATTTATTTTTTACATGTCAAAAAAATCCTATAGCCTTTTTCTTCGCAATATGCAAGAGTGAAGCTTTAATACAAAGATCGTCTTTGACGAGCGTTTACAGCCAATGCTTACACGCGATAGTGAAAATACAGGAAAATATTGTATATTTAACGAAAACCGAAATCACGACCCAAAAACTGACTTAAGCATAAACTCGAAATAAAAGCTGCAAAGATATACATGACTGGAACTATAGAGAGGAGGAGAGTCGAATAACTTTTAAACATAAAACAGCGGTTTCTAATGTTGCAGCAAGGGCGTAGCTAGGAGGTTGTCCTGGGGTGCCCTTGACTGCCCCCCCCCCCCCCCTCCCCTTTTACCCCTGTTGCGGAGATTTAAGTGAAATAACACTTGAAGTGTTGTTGCATACATGAACCCTCTATAGTAATGAACTACAGGGACGAAATTCAGAGAAGTAATCGTAGCACTTACTTGCAATATAAGCAATTGCCTCTTCTGGACACCTGAGTGGCTTCATAGCTCAGTTGGTAGAGCATTGCACCGGCACCGCACAGGTCAAGAGTTCGAATCCCCGGTTCGAATGCCTTGAAGCCACCTAAACTATTCAGGTGTCTGGAAGAGGCAATGTTCATGTCTGCCTCTTCTTCAAAGCGAGTCTAAGTGCAAAGTCTTGTGATGGTAATTAGTACTACTGAATAAAAACTAATTTTCACAAGAAAAACTTCGCACTTAGACTCGCTCTGAAGAGGAGGCAGGTTACTTGTCTCAATGTCGTCTTTTACCCGCAATTTCGAACTACAGGAGTTGCATCCCAGAGACAACACTGACTGGTTGAACACTTCAGTAATTTAAGCAGAAAATAAAAGCACATAAACGAGAGATCTTCTTCTTCTTTTTCTTCTTCCCGTGCGGCTCTCACCTCCTCATAAGCAGATTCTTGTTCGCGTGCAGTATAAGACATAAGAAGTGCACGTGTAAACATGAAATAAATGTGCAAGTGAGGGTTAATAATTATAGAACATTTGGTCAGCGTCTATCTATCACTGAGGTAGACCCACAACCGCCTCTTGAATGTTTCTGGACTTGGGGCCAGCACAACAGAGTCTGGTAGTTTATTCCAATCGCGAATCGTCCTCGGGAAAAATACATTTGATGGTATAAGTACGAGGAAAAGAGCACTTTAAACCTATTACAATTAAGGTGTCTGGAGGATCTAGTCCTTGTGAGCGAAAGTTCTTGTGTGCCTAGCTAGGTCCACCACAACATTCTGAATCTTGTAAACTTTTACGCACCCGCAGCACCATTCTTGTCTCCTGAAGTGACACCAATCCAAGTTGCTGTAACATGTCACTGACACTAGATGTATTATGATATCTATTCAGGGCGAAGCGAGTAGCCCTACGCTGAAACATTTCCAGCTTTTCGATGTTCGTCCTTGTGTATGGGTCCCAGACGATGGCGGCGTAATCAGTTGTGGGACGGACGAGTGTATTATGTGCCAAGGTCTTAACAACAGGCGAACTAATTCTTAAATTTCTTCTAAGGAAACCTAGGGTTTTATTGGCCTTATCAGAGGTATGATTAACGTGCTCGTTCCAATTGAGATCTTAAGTTAAGGTGACAACAAGGTAGCTAGCTGACTCAGCTGAGGCTAGGGTTTTCCCTATAATATAATCACAGTGCATCAAATTGCGCTTCCACCCTGTGCGAAGAACCTTGCACTTGTCTGGGTGGAATTCTATTTTCCATTCTTTTTCCCAAACGGCTAATGTCGGTTATCAAGCTCACGTTTTTAGGAATCACCAAGAATAGTCAGGTATACAATGGTGTCGTCCGCGAACAGCCTAACGTTGGACACTAAGGATTCAGGAAGGTCATTAATCATGTGTAGAAAAGAAATAAGAAGAAAGTGAAAGTTTCGTTGTATCAGTAGCAAAATAAGGCAGAAAAGTATTCACCTCTAAATTTTCGATGACTCTCAGTCCATCTTGATCACAGAGTAACCTTGACCTCTGAGAACGTGGTCAAAGTCAGAACGAGGCTGCCTCAATTCTGGTGTCCCCCCACCTCCCTCCTGAGGAGAATACGTTTCTGCCTCATTTTGCTACTGAATTTTGCTACGTTTGAATTTTTAACACATGCTCAATACGGAGTATCGAGGCGGCTGGGAGACTCTTCTTTCCTCTTCCCAACTTATCAAGGAAGATCGAAAGAGAATCTGCTCGCACTATTACGGCATTTTACCATATATTTGGTCAAGAGACCGCGCAAAATATGAGACGGTAAAATACTGTAGTCTTCCGGTTTGACTCGCGGACATTTTGCTCATTGCTCCTATTTTTCCTCGCCCCTTCGGGGCTCGGAAAATACTACGCAACTCGCAAAATATCCGCGCGTATTATGTTAAACCATCGAATAAGATGTATGTACAGCATACGAAAACTGAGCGAAAGGAACATCGTCTGTAGCGCCAAAAATGCCTGTTCCTTTGTTATAATTTGAAATACTGTCGAAAGATAAAAGAAGTTGCTCCAACTAATAGAAAGGTTGCACAGAAGATGCCGAGCATCTTATTTATAGCCTCAAGCCCGCTTTACACTAACACAAAAATCCGGCACGCACGTCTTTGGACATCGCATATCTGGCTCAGCACTCCAAGTATGTGTCGTGAGTAAAAGGGGTTTTAGGGACCGACCCATATTTGTGAGTTTTCAAACAAAAAGAAGATGTGAGAAAGGTAACGACTTTATTTCGGGCAAATACAAACAGTGATAAACATTGATTTTGCTCGCACGGATTTTTAGTTTCAACTCTTGAGTTTCCATCCACCGGGAGAGGCTTTCTAACCGCGTGAGAGTAAAATACTCTTTACTCATTTCTGCCCCTTGCTATTCGACTCTTTCTGCAACTTAATACTTTTTTTTACTTATAGATGGCTTCTTCTGAATTACGAAGCGCACTCATTCGACGGCGAACGGACCAAAAAAAGGGGACGTAGGGCGGCCTTTTGGAACTTAAGTAACCTTTTAAAGTGCTTGTTAGGGAGCACCCACGAAACGTCTGGTTTATCTTATATAAGTACTGGCTCATTTTCTTCACGAAGTTTTAGAACTTTTTCAATTGGAATTTTTTTCTTAACTTTATATCGGTTATTAATGTGACAACCAACCCAATAACAAAGTCACTTGGGTGGTAGGGGCCTAAAAATGAGTGACAATGAAAGTGATCAAGTAAAGCTATGACCCTCGCAGTTATGGAAGCAATTTTAGCAATTGCATGGAGAAGCCTGAAAATTTCAGCACTTTAACGTGGTTTGAGCCCGTGACCTCGCGATGCCGGTGCGACGCTCTGACCAACTGAGCTATAAAGCCACTGACGTTGGGGGCTGCTCATTTGTGGGGTTTAATGTTCCCGTGAGGAATGAATCAATGAACGAAATGATACATGCAATGAATCATATACTGACCTGCGGATATGAAATCAAGTAAAGCTATGATGCCCGCAGTTATGGACGCAATTTTGACAAATGCGTAGAGCTGATTGGCATCCGTTGAGCTATTGTTATAAGCTAGTTCTGTTAAAGCTCTTGCACAAAGCATTTCATGATGAGCTCCCACAAGTGCTATCATATGATATTATGATGAAACACCCATACAGGTTACTCTTTACGAGCGTCCGACTCTCTAACGAAGCCTCGTTTCAGGTCTATCTAT
>OX421447.1:1592500-1627500 GCA_949126865.1 Montipora capitata
TTGGGGGACGTATATTCGGAGGGGCTTATACACGGAGGGGGATATTTTCGGAATTTTACGGTATCAGTAGATCTGCATCATTGGATCAGAACAAAGGAATTTTTATGTAAAAGTTTGTAACTTGTCATCCTTGTCGGTAAACATTTAAGACATGGGAAGACCCTTCAAAGCATTAAATTCGCCGCTTTCAACTACACAGAGACACTTTACTACTTTTCAGCCGTAAAAGAAATTTGTTTATTTCAATTAAAAGGCCTTTCTTCTGTCAAATTTTCTTGGCCGTACATTCTATCATTCTGAGGTGTGCTTTTGTTGGACCACAGACAGCCCAAGCTTACGACTTGAACACACGCAATAGCTGTGTTGTGTTGCGAAAACGCCATTTACAAAAGGTTTTCTACCCTTTCGCTGAACAGTACTGTACCAAATAGTCCCTTCCACGGTTTTTGACGCCATCTTGGCTAGGGGGCAGAACACGGCTAAATCTACAGTAAATGTTTGGGATTTTGGCAGACTTTGAACCGCTGTAGCTCTGCTAAAAAGAGACGGATTTCCAACATTTGCCACTACTTTAAATAGTTTTATTGACATTCATTCATTCATTACATTACAGAGACTAACATATATCGTGCATTTTACCTTTCGACACATCCATCCGAAAAATTGGTTTTCGCCCTGCGCGGGACTCGAACCCACGTCTCCCTGATTACTAGTCGGGCATGCTAAGCCACTACACCATCAAGGCCACCACGCTGGCAACGCAGCAGATTAATGGGGCGACTTTAGCCACGTGTGGGTTCCCAGGGCCCAACTTTTCTTCACTTGAGTGTATATCTTTGCCTCTATAACCCCAGACAGGGCTTAGAACACAAGTGAGAGATTTCGAGGCAATGAAAGGTATAGACTACATTACAGAGACTAACACATATCGTGCATTTTACCTTTCGAAATCTCTCACTTGTGTTCTAAGCCCTGTCTGGGGTTATAGAGGCAAAGATATACACTCAAGTGAAGAAAAGTTGGGCCCTGGGAACCCCCACGTGGCTAAAGTCGCCCCATTAATCTGCTGCGTTGCCAGCGTGGTGGCCTTGATGGTGTAGTGGCTTAGCATGCCCGACTAGTAATCAGGGAGACGTGGGTTCGAGTCCCGCTCAGAGCGAAAACCAATTTTTCGGATGGATGTGTCGAAAGGTAAAATGCACGATGTTAGTCTCTGTAATGTAGTCTATACCTTTCATTGCCTCGAAATCTCTCACTTGCATTCATTCATTCATTCATTCAACAGAAAATAAGGTCATTAAGGAAGGTACGACGTCCGTAAATTCGAATTATAAATCTGCTCATGGGGCTTCTAATTTCGCGGCAATTTGCAACAGTTTAGAAGGCTTTAAATGAAATCGAAAAAAATTTGTTTATGGTCGTTGTAGCATCTCTTTTAAAAGACACTTTCACTGTGGAAATCCGTCTCTTTTTAGAAGCGCTACAGCGGTTCAAAGTCGGCCAAAATCCCATACATTTACTGTAAATTTAGCCGTGTTTGCCCCCAGCCAAGATGGCGTCAAAAACCACGGAAGGGAGAAAGAGAAACAACAGGCCACACTTGCTGGTTTGCAGTATACCTTACTGACACACCAAAAGGGAAAACATCAAAGCATACATCAAGGTAGCAACGCAAGTCAATTTTTCACAGGACATCACATCTTACGCCGATCGCAACAAAACATTGAGTTCTCTTTAATAGGGCGCTTTCCTTTTGTAAGAAATGGCCAGCCAGACCCATCAGTTTGCAAAGAAAATGAAACAATTTGAAGGAACACTTGTGTGATAATCTTTCGGAGGAGTATATATCATCCTCGAAGTGTTTTGAAGGCGTTGTGGAGTTAGTCCTTCCGAATGCCCGGTCTGATGGGGGTCTGGCCGGTCAGTTCTGTCAAATGGAAAGTGCAAATCTATGCAAATGACGTCCGCTTGAGAATAAGAGTCACGTGCGCAGGCGTGTTCATGTCATGTGTTTGGTCCGCCCGCTCATCCCTGCTCATGAGATCGACGCGTGTTGGTTTGCTTTCTACGCTAAACGCGCGTGTGCCACGCGGACGTAACACCCACCATGAAAGGCCTGGTTACATATTTCTAGCCCTTGCAAGGTGTCTAGCATGTGAGGCGGTTATATCCTCCAATCTCAGTCATTCTCATGGCGGCTAAACAGGTTTGTTTTTCAAATAATTCTCATCGTATCACAGTACTGTGTGGAAGATAGATAATACTTTTTCACCTGGAAACTATCTTTCGTGACGGGAGCCATTCGGTGCAGTGAAAATTATTGTCTCCCCGCGTCCCGCGTGGCAAAGGCCAATCTCTGCAATGAACACTGTTTTTTAAAAACAAATCACCCTTGTTTTCATACATAAGGTAGTGTTATACTGAACGAGAAAAGATCTCAGATTTTCCCGTTTAATTGGGATTCTATTACATCGAACCTTTGAGATGAGCATTTGTTATATAACTACAGGGACACGTGAAAAAAAAAAAAAAAAAACCATCATCGCCTTTAGCTCCAGATTGCCAGAGTAGAACCAAGTTGAACCATCTGTTGGAATTACCCGTCATTTATTAAAGGTTTCAACTAAAATTGTAATTTAGTGTCGAATTTTCTTTGGTGGTAGCAATATAGACCTTGCATTCCAAAGTTACTTGTTTTCTTTCCAGTTCTCTGGCCATTTTGAGTGTAATGGAGAATGAGGAGAGTTAAGGCTCAGAGACACAATTTACATAGATTTTGTACCCAAAAGGTAATGTGAAAACGAGCATTTATATTAAAAGGCAGTCTTTTCACAAGCTGGTTCCCATCTTTCTAGATTTTACCATCTCATAGTGCAGCTAGTGTAGGGAAGATATCTGTTCACAAACATTGCTTTTGTTTTTCAAATGTGCCAACCACAGAAACAAAAGACCCTTTGTTTCGACAGCCAATGAAGCTCTGGTTGGCACATCAATGACTCTAGGTGACATCAACGATATCTTCCCTATAGTCTGAACTAACACTCATTAGTAGAAATCCAGTGCTGGAAATAATTTCTCTTTATTCACAGGACATATGTCCTTTCAAATCTTCCTTTTGGTCGGACATTTGACAAATTGGGCCGGACATAAAACATTGACTGACAACGCCTTGTAGAAGATAACTCAAGATGTGCTGGTGAGATGTTCGGTCATCATGTCCGATCATAATGTGAAATTGGCCGGACACTTCCAAAATTTGGTCGGACAATGTCCGATGACCGACTGTTATTTCCAGCACTGGAAATCCACTCACATACTGTCACGAATCCTGTAATCTGATTGGTTTGCTTCTCGCTATCTATCTAGTGAGTAGCAAAAAGAAAACAATGGTGGCTTCTTTAAATCTTTTTCCCAATATTTCTGAAGAAGAGGTTGACACGGTCATTAATGATACTATTCCAGAAAAGACTAAAGCTGGAACGAAATATGGAGTGAGGATTTTTAATGGTATGTGGGAATAATAAGTCAAAAATATTTACAATAAGTGACTGATATTTTGGAAATTCAAGTTGTGTAAAGGCTTTTGTTTACAAGATGAACATTCTCAGAATGGTTTGCTATTCAAGTCAAGTTTTCTCCTCCCATCGAAGAAAATAATGGTCTTTGGTCTCAAGTGTCATGTAAATCATTTCCAGGGAGAATATGTGAGTGGATTTCTACTCAAACAATAATTATTTTTAGACAACTCGTTCTTGTCATTTTATGAGTCAAATAGTCAACTCAGGGCGATTTGCCTCATTGACTATCATCTATTGACTCATAGAAAACTCAAACTCATAGTCTAATTGTTAAATATCTATTTTTTTTTCCCTTTAATTTTCATCTGCCTGGCTAGGGAAGTTTTATGCAGAGGACCAAGTAATTTTTTTGTTATTTAATGGTTTGCTATTTCTCATGTTTATAACCAAGCATTGAGGCCTCAGAAAGCTGAGTCATGGACAAAATGACTTCATAATTCATGTACATGTACAGTATAGACTTGATGATTCAAGATACATAGTGGATATTACATGGTTGTGCGGAGATACAATATATTTCATGAGTGAGTGCAGCGATTGACTGAAATATTTTTCAACACTCAAAGAGAAATTTCGTATCTCCAAGCGGAGGTAAATAGCACTGGATATTCGGGGTTTGACGAGCCAATCAGTGCACGAGTTCAACGCTATCCACTGTTTTAGTATATTCTAATAAAGCTTATTAACCCTTTGCAGCCCTGATAGTGAGACTTTTAGATTGTACTCTGTTTGACACCAGATGATTTTACTCGGGATTGGGGGCCGCTTCAGGGATGAATGGGTTATAATAATGAAAATAATTTTATATAGAGTTATCCAAGCTTAAAAGCGGAGCTCCTGGGTTATTAAAACTTACAAGACTCTTACAACAGGTTAATCTGGGTTATTAAATCTTACAAGACTCTTACAACAGGTTAATCTGGTTTGAGCCTGAGATCCAATCAAAACCCAGAACCTGGTCAGTACTTAAAAAAAAAACAGCTGACCTTGGTGAGCTCTAAACTTGAGCCCGCGATGTGGTCATGTGATATTGGTCATATATACGCCTATAACCCGATGCGAGTAATACACAGAAATTACAGATGAATACAAGATTCTTGTAGTGAAAACAAAGTTCAGTCTCAGGGATGATTCCAGATTACAATCTGCTCCTCTCCCTATCGTGACGCTTGGCCCTCCGCGCTATACCCCTGTTCCGTTACGATCTCTCTCCATGTTCCGAGAGCAGCTCCGCGCCTGAGGATGTCCTTCAGGGTGTCCTTATATCTAAGAAGGGCGTGCCTGACTCTACTTGAACCCTCTTCTAATACTCCATAGAGAAGTGCCTTCATGGGCCACACATCTGGCATATGTGCAATGTGACCCATCCAACGCAATCTGTTCCTAACGAGAGTAATCTCAATATTCGTAGATTTTGCACAATCCAGTACCTCATTGTTCATGATAAAGTGATCCCACCTGATCTTAAGAATTGATCTCAGGTGCCGCTGCTTGATGGTTCTTAGAAGCTTGATGTGATGACGATATGGGTCCAGGTTTCAATTCCATACATCATTAGTGGAATGATGCACTGATTGTATACTTTGAGTTTCGTCTCTACTGTCAGATCTCTACAGTCAAAAACCCTATCCATGAGCCTCCCCATTGCACATGATGCAGCCTGAATCTGTGCTGTTATCTCTTCATCTAGCTTGCAGTCCTTGGTGTCATAGCTACCAAGATATTTGAAGCAGTCTACTCTCTTCAATTTGTGCCCATCAATGTAGAAATGTCCAATACCCATCAATGTCTCCATTGTCCATTTAGGAACTCAATAAATGACGTAGCAACCCAGTCTACATGTAGTAGCCTAATAGGTACAGCATCTGATCGGTCACAAACTTAAGGTCTTAATTTCGAATGCTGCCAGGACTCAGATTTCTCAGTTGACCTTTCTGCTGCCACTGCAGCAATGAAACTAGTTTCCCATTCTTCCCATGAGCACTTTATATCTTAAACATTTATTTAATGATGAAATGATATATGCAGCTAATCATGTGTTGAACTGCAGATATGAAATCAAATGAAGCTATGATCCTTGCAGTTATGAATGCAATGGGCCATTTCCGAGTTGCTGTTAGTCTCGGTTTCGAAGGGAGTCTTGATGCTCAACTATTGTAAGGGAAATGAGTTTGATTTGCATAAGAATACGCAACTCATTTACATTTGAATGGTTGTGCACCTGGATTCGTTTTGAAACTGAGACATGCAGCAACTCGGAAATGGGCTATTTTAGCATTTGCGTGGAGAAGCCTGAGAAATTCAGGACTTCAAACGGGGTTTGAACCTGTGACCTTGCGATCCCGGTGCGATGCTCTAACCAACCGAGCTATGAAGCCACTGATGGGAGCTGGTTATTTCTTGGTTCACGTGTTTCCTTGATGAATGAAGCAATCATGAAATGATATATGAAACTATATATAATCATAACAGTAAGGATCATGGCCTCACTTGATTTCATATCTGCAATTCATTTTTGGATTTGTCACCCTGGCAAAACAGCTAGTGGCCATTTTGAAAAAAACGCTTAAGATGATTATCATGTAATAATCACCGAAAGTGCAACCAATCAGCGCAAAGAATTTTTGTTAATCACTACTTTCTGTTTAAACAGTGTACAACTTAAACTGGTGGTTGGAGTCGTCTTTGATCAGGGTAACTAAATCAAAATCCTGAAACACTGAACCACTCCCAATGCTTATACATGCAGACACAAAAATGGTTTTGAACTTATGATTGATGATTGTGTTACTAAAAGACAATTCTTTACTATAATTAAAGAATAAAATTTTGATTATGATGATGATGATAAGGATGATGATTATTATTATTATGTACCTGCTTCAAAAGTCCTTATAGGTCTGAGGCAGAAATGTCTACAAAGTGAAGTAAAATAATGCTTGAGACTTGATTTGATTTTTTTTATGGTGCTTGGTTCTCTAATAATATTACAAAGATTTAGCCAAGCCTAAAAGTGGAGCTTCCCTTTCTAACCCCAGAAAGAAATACATGGAAATACATATAAATAATTATGCTTCTGCATAAAGTACAAAATTAATCAGCATTAGCATATACTGTTTACAGTTATCAAACACCTCTGAGCTGACAGGAGTAAAGAAACAGGCCTTGCAAACAATTTTAATAAACAACTAAAACTGAAATTACATGCACTGTAATCTCTTTCACAGCATTTTCCGTTTGAGTGATAATCTTTACACCCGCTCTCTTCAGTTTAGAACAAAAGCAAAAATCTTACCAATTAAAAAGTCAAGCTGAAGAGTACTAAATCCCCAAAAAATCTTACTCATGGTGCTCTGCTGACGCGCTTTGTACGCCTGAGCCTCCACTATAATTCATTATGCAAACAAACAGAAAGAAAAATTGTAAGTTTTTAGTGACTGCGAGACAAGTCAAAAATTGAGTGAGCTTGTTGTATAAATATTCATTATTATTTTAATTATTTTTTTCTGTCTAAAAATAATGGCCTGAAAATTAATACTTCCATTTTCATATCACTTTTTTAATGTTAAGTGCATGTAAGATGTTTGCATCCTTGATATGATCAGGTGATATTCTTAATTAGGTACGGTAGTTAGCCCTTCTACTTGTTACAGAGTGAAATGTATTAAGTGAATTTAGTCTCACTCCCTGGGGTCAATGTGTTGATATATTTTTGCAGAACAACTAGGATGTTTCTGTTTAATGCAAATATAAAATTTCAGCCTTTTTGTGTTTATGCAAATCATGTGCTCTGACTTGCTTAATTTGTTTGCAGTCAAGTTGCATGATCAATCAGGTTCTGGCCATTGCCACGTGGCCCCCTGACAATTTACGTTACACATATTTAATGCAACTAGTTGGAGTTTTCTGTTGAAGGAAAGACAGATGACTTAAAGTTTTTTTAACTGTGTATTTCAAGAACTCGGCATTGAGTGGGATTTTGATTTGTCTCACCTTGTATTGCTAGTGAATTCCTAATTATCCACTAGTTACGGTAGGCTCTACAGCTTAAATTCTAAAAAAATATTTCATAGACTGATTTCTTTATAGTTTTATGGCAGTGCTACAGTATGCCTGAACTTGGAATATTTTTGGCCTTGATGGAGAACTATCAGTGTCATTATTCTAATTGAGTATCTGTGTTTTCATGAAATTTTGTACCATTGTAAATACTGGCAAGAAGTTTGATTTAAGGTTAACCAATTTCACCATTCTGTGGACTAACATGTTTTCCTTATGGGGTCAAGTGAGTGTAATGTTACTTTCTTAATGATTAATTTTGACAAGGGTAACTTCATTTTGGCAATTTGATTTTAAACTTAATTAATTAATGTAATGTAATATGTAACTACTTCACTTTACGGTTTTTCTAATGACATGTTAAAACTTCAGTTACGGTTTTTCTAATGACATGTTAAAACTTCTACGGAACTACAGTACTTACAAAGGTTTAATAATTTACCTATAAAATTATATTGATAAAATTATTGATAATTGTGAGTCAGGCTGTTCTTGAAGAAAACTTGAAGATTAAGGGCCATCCATGGGAATTTTTCAATTTGTGATAATCAATCTGGCCTTGAAATTTTGTTAAAATATTATGGAATGTCTAATCAGTGCACTACAAAAAAGAGTACCCAGGGCTAAAATTTAAACTAGTAATATTTGCTTTGGAAGTCTCTATCTCACTTTTTTATTTATTCTGTTTTTCAAGATGGTGGATGATCAAGTTGTTCCACACTTCTCCAGATTCCTTCATGATGATCCTTATGTTAAACCTTACCAAACTGAGATTGAGAGAAGGTGAAGTCTATGCTCTCTGTCTGAAAATGTACATGTTATTAAGTTGCTTGATGAAATCTGTAGGGTGTTAATCTCTGGATAAAAATTCTAGCATTGTCAACCAACAGGCATCTTGGGGAGTAGTGGGGGTGGGGGATTTATAGTACATGTATCTGCGATGACCTCATGACCTCATGGTTAGTGCACTTGACTCCGGATCAAGTGGTCGAGGTTCGGGTCCTGGCCGGAAACATTGTGTTGTGTTCTTGGGCAAGACAGTTTACTCTCACGGTTCCTCTCTCCACTGGCAAATTTAATGCTGGCGGTAACCCTGCAATGGACTAGCATCCCATCCAGGGGCAAGTAGAAATACTCCTAGTTGCTTCATGCTACAGAAACCAGGGATATTACTGGTACTGTTTTGTGGTTGTCGTTCTCTTTCGCTCTCCTTTCGTTTCTGTTCTAGACATAGGTCCTCCAGGCATCATGTAGCCTTATCAGAGCTTCTAAAGATATGCCAAAAATTGCAATACAGAGAAAAAAGCAGCTCTAAGCAAATTAAAAGTAAACACTCAGCTTTAAGTTTACATCCTGCCGATGCTTGACTTGAATTACTGCGTAGCCACCAGTGTGGACCACAGATATCATGATATGTCAAACTGGATTGAAACCAGCAAAAAATGCAGAAAGAAAACTTCTTCCAAATTGTTTTCCACCGGAACACGAAAAGCGTTGACTGTGTAAGAACTTTCTTTGATGTAGTATGGCTGTGTAGCCGTGTTGCAGCACAGAAAGCGCGCAAAAAATGAAGCCTTGCCTATGTTCAGGTGAGTTAACCTGGGTTGAGCCTGCAATCCAATCAAAAGCTTGAGCCCACGATATGGTCACGTGATACTGGTCAGCGGATACCTTGTTTTGACAGGTGTCAATTGATCAAAAGATGGATGCCCAATATCAAAGATGTATGCTGTAAACTAGCATGATACTGGTCACATCGGCATACATGGAGGGGTGGACGTACGTATGTACGGACCGTTTGATGATGTCATGGCTATAACCCAAGATTTCTCGCATCGATGGGTTGCCATATTTTCTTAACAAATTATGGTGCTCTGTGCACGCACGCCGAGCTCCGCTATGAGATCATATTAAATTGAGATCATATTATACAGCAGTTTATTATACTCACACTCTTTTTGTATCATTCATGTACTTTACTAAAAGAAATAGGAAGAATACATTTAAAATCATAATTTCCTTTGAATAGAAAATTATTGGAGAATGGGCCTGTTGTGTCAAAACAGTTGATGACAACAACTGTAATGAATACTACGAAAATTAATCTGAGGTACTTTTGTTGTACAGGTATAAGGAATTTTGTAGTCTCAAGAGACGGATAGAAGAGAGTGAAGGTAGTTTGGAAAAGTTTTCAAGAGGTTATGAGAAATTTGGAATTAACAGAACATATGAGGGTGTGACATACAGAGAGTGGGCGCCTGGAGCCAGAGGCGTGTACCTCATTGGAGATTTCAGTAAGTATGGGATGTTCATGGGTTAATGACTCAAGGTGCATGTGGAAGTCACATGTCATTTACGGCAGCTTGGGAAAGCAGAATTTCTACTCTCATCTTGTGAGAAACAAGAGAGACTGGGAACTTGCATACTTTTGAGCGGTACTGTAATTGTACCCTTTATCATTATCAGTTGACTTGAATTTTGAGTTGTCTCTATTAGCAGAAGAGCTGTGTGGGTAGATTCCATAAAGACTGAATCATCCTTCTGGAAACTGGAACAGAATATTATTAATGCTAGTAATGGATACCCTGGTCCCAGAGATTTTTCTTGAGCTGCGAGTAAGCTGCAAAGCGGTGAAGACGAGTCATGAAGCAGCGAGAAGAGAAAAACCTCTGGTTACCTTGGACTTGAATCTCACTTTCATGCACATGCCAGCTGTCAAACTTGTCAATTGATAATTACAAAAGGGACCAATGGCAGCTTAGCAATCACATGCCCCCTAGGTATTGCCAATCAAATGAACCGGTCATACGATTTGCATGTTTGTAAAAATATCAGCCAATCCGAGCCTGAGGGTCAGATCCTGACCCTGGCATGTGCATGAAAGTCCATTAATTTTCTGTTCTCATGGTTTTGCGACTCATCTTTGCTGCTTTGCGGCTCTCTTACGTTTCAAGAAAAACCTCTGAGTGCAGGGTAAGTAATGGAGAGAATTAACTTTTAGTTGCTCTCAACAGCAGGTGAAAACAAGGCAGCTGCTTGTCTTATGTCCATGACAATATCCTCCTACTCTAGCTTATTTATTACTTTTAGCACGTTCAATGGACTATAAATGAACTGAAATCCAACAGGCTTCATTTGGTAAGATCAAACTGCAAATTTCTGCTCAACATTTCCTGTTTGCTACAGAAATTTGAAGCTTATTACTCTCTCTAATACATGTATAACTGCAGTAACAATTGAACTTTGTGGGAGAAGTTCAAATGTATGTCTAAATACTGGTGCTAATAATGGTTATGGTATGGTACCATAAATCTGTCAAGGAACACAAAATACAATTATTTTATATTACAGTGCATTTCACAAAACTTTTGACAGGTGATTTGCAAAGTCTGTTGTAAATTTCATAAGTGCGCTTCGAACTTGGGAATTTCAATACGTAACTGTCAATCAAATGGCAAACTTTGAAACGAACTTGGGAATTTCGCGCCGAATTTTGTGGGAATGTGGCGAAGTAATTTCACCATTGCTCTCGGTTGTTGTTTTGAAATGAGTGCCTTCACTGTACAAGGAAAGGCAATTCCAATTTTTTATTCAGCAGAAAATTATTGAAAGCTGGTTAGAATGGAAAGGACCATCTCAAATAGGACATGAACTGAGACTTCCCAAACAAACTATTGCCAAAATTGTTGATATTTCGTTCCAAGAGGGAATATCAAAGACAACAAATG
The DNA here is from genome assembly GCA_949126865.1 of Montipora capitata. Lineage (NCBI taxonomy): Eukaryota > Metazoa > Cnidaria > Anthozoa > Scleractinia > Acroporidae > Montipora > Montipora capitata. The sequence goes on from OX421447.1 coordinate 1,603,866, forward strand.
AAGAAATATCACTGGGTCAGCGCGTGCTGAATGAAGTGAATAATTAGTGTTGTAAAACTACCAACCCAGCATTTACAGCAGTGAAATCCAAAACAAACTGGTAAAGAATAACATTCCAATGTTTGCCTGAAAATGTCCCGTCGCATGCATCACTCACTTTCGCAGCAGCTGCAGCGTAACGCAGCTCTTGGTCTATATTCTTTCAAGAAATTCAGCGTTATTCCACTGGAATCACTGACTCTTGAAAATGAAAATATACTTTTCCAGTATTTAACAGCTTGCGTGGACAATGCATTTTTTGTGATGAGTGTTCAGTGTTCATTCCCACGAAGTCCAGAGTGAAGTTCCCAAGATCGTTTCAAAGTTCGCCGTTTGATTGACAGTTACATAATGAAATTCCCAAGTGCGAAGCGAATTTATGAAATTCACAACGAACTTCGCAAATCGCCTGTCAAAAGTTTTGTGAAATGCACTGTAATACTCTCACAAAAGATTAATAAGCTTTTCATTTCTTCAGCAATGTTGAGTAGATCTTACCAAATGAAATTTGTTAATTAATTTTTACAACTCCTTATAAATCTATTATCTTATACTTGACTTCACTGAAAATTATTTTGTTAGTCAGAAACGCAGAACTACTGTGATAACCTAAAGTTGCATGATCTTAACTGAGTTAGGTGGTCTGCATCACACAGGGTAACAGTTTGAAAGCTGGTGAAAGCAAGAAGTTTTGTTTTTTAGATGGTTGGTCCAGGACTTCACATCCTTGTACAAAGAACGAATTTGGTGTGTGGGAGCTTACAATACCATATAAGGAGGATGGTTCTTCCCCAATCCCCCATGGATCTAAAGTAAAGGTGAGAGCGATCATTAAAACTGCATTGCTTACATCAGATAACATGTAAATATTTACCTATTTGATGAAAAAAGTAGAAATGGTAATGTTTAGGAACTGAACTTGTACTTGTGTAATGTATGGAATTTAAATACATTTAGGGGAGCAGGGCTGGTACAGTGGTGAGAGCATCAGTCTTCCACCAATGTGGCCCGAGATAGATTCCCAGATTTGACGCGATATATGGGTTGAGTTTGTTGGTTCTCTACTCTGCTTCTAGAGGTTTTTACCTGGGTACTCTGGTTGTCCTTTCTCCTCAAAAACCAACATTTGATTTGATTTGTTCTGATTTTAATAGATTTGTAGTTTCTCCCATTAGTAGAGCACTGGTGGTTGACTAAATAACCTTGAGACCTAAAGTGATTATTAATTTATTATAATTATTATTATCTATATATGTCTTCTTAAAAACTATATGAGCATCCTCTTTAACCTGTTGCCTTCCAAGAAGATCATTACAGAGTTAATACCAGGTGATTAAGGAACTTTGAATTCTTAGAGGCAAAAGGGATTAATTTCAGTTTATCTAATTAAGGGAGAGTTTTCAACTGGAGTTTTGCAGAAATGGTTAGTTACGACATAAACAATCAAAGTCATGTAAAGATAAACTATATAATCCAGTATTTCATCACAATTATGGTGCCATTGTCAGGGTACAGTGTTTAACTTGTGGCTGGAAATGTTAAGTGTTCATTGCGGCGAAGTACATGTATGCTAGCTTCAGTGAAATCAAGATAAAGTTTGATCGGCAAGTCACAAGTGACGGTCGATTGGCAATTTCATAGAATTGTACTCTGGGTTTCAGTTAGAAGTTTGTTTACATTTGAAAGGTTTCAAAGATAAAATTAATTATGATAGATGTTACCACAGCTATTTTTGTGAGTTGCTGATCCTATAACACTCACTAATATAGTTATGTAGTATACGTTTGGAGATCATGAGAAAAGCAGTAGACTTGCAAAAGAATTACCGTTGTAGTAACTCGAGTTTTTTTTGCAGGTTGCAATTCAGCTCGAGAATGGAGACTTAGCTGATCGTATATCACCATGGATTCGTTATGCTGTTTGCCCTGAAAGTGATATCCTTTATGAGGGTGTGCATTGGGATCCACCACAGCCCTACCAATGGCAACACAGCAGACCCAGGAAAACTTCGGGCTTGAGAATTTATGAATGTCATGTTGGCATAGCCTCTTCAGAAGCTAAAGTTGCTAGTTACAAAGATTTTACATATAATGTTATTCCAAGAATAAAGAAGTTAGGATATAACTGCATACAGCTTATGGCTGTTATGGAACATGCTTACTATGCCTGTTTTGGTTATCAAGTCACAAATTTCTTTGCAGCTTCAAGGTACGTGACATATGAAAATGCCAGTGAGATGGAGGGATTTAATTGTCATTTGTGTAGTCCTGCACTACTTAGTAATAACAAGTGTCAACTGCATCTGGTCATGGGGCGCTATTGCAGGGGACATTGTACCGGAAATCAAATCAACTCATGTCAGATTGTAGGCTTTTTTTTTAGGAGGGAGGAAAACTGAAGTACATGTACCTGGAAGAAAACCTCTCAGATACGGAGAACCAACAAGTTCAACCCACATCTGACACCCGGGAATCAAACCTGGGCTACATTGGTGGGAGATGAGTGACCCTCTCACCAATGCTCCATCCGTGCTACGTAACTGTTTCTTTGTGAATAAATTATACTCAAATGTGCTTTACAAACAATGGACAGGGGAAAAAACTTTATGGAATTGGTAATACACAACATGCTAAGAAAACCCAACTGGAGGGGGGAAATCTGTTGGGCGTTTAAATTAAAGTGTGGCAGAGTTAAATCCAGCAACTTGGACAACGTATCCTGTTGATAGTCACACTGAGATTTGAACACTGGTCATGCACCAGTTTTCAAAGGTCACATAAATTTATCCAAGTTACCATCTGACAATAACAATTATTTCAGTCTGTGCAAAGATTGTATTTGCTTGTGTGGTATAGCAAACTCTACTTAGTGTATCTCATTAATGGCCTGTTTGAAAACCTTGGTCAACCTGTTAAGGATGGTGCCTACCAATTCAAAGGTATTTTTGCCCCAGTTTGTGATTATACATGAAATGTACAATCATGTAGATCTTAACAAGTGTTATTGAAATCCAAAAACAAAATAGGGGGTAACCATGCATTTTTCATAGATAATTCATGAATAATATTTGTAAAAAGCTATAAAATACAAAGTAATTTATGGCATTCCTTCTGAAATTGAAGATCAATTATCTCTCACAAATTCATAGTTACCCCCAATTTTCTTTTTTGATACCAAGAGTACCGTACTTGCTAAGATCTTCTTTGTCGGGATAGTTTTAAATCGCTCAAAAATAACCCTGTATTAGTAAGCATCAACCTGAGTTCATGTATGTCGAGATGCGCAGTACACATGCTCAATAACAATAACTTAGGCACCATCCTCAAGTGTATTTATACTCTGTATGGTGGTTTATCCACTGGATATAGTTACATGTATCCAGCATTAAAACGATTTAGGCCATAGCATCAAGAAAATCCTGTGCATGATGATGCCGAGATCTGAGTATAAAGGCAAGATGTTCATGAAATTCCATCACCAAAACAGTATTGTTTATCTTTTCAAGTCAATTCCTTACAATGGATACATGTGATTATGCCTTGCTGAATAGTGATTATAGTTTTGGTATGGAAAACAGTAAGATGGAGTTAACAGTGATTGTCATGAGTAGGATCAGATTCTAGAAGCCACATCACCAGGCAATTCCTATGCAATTACATTGTTGATTTCCTCTGTTGTATCTCAGTCGTTATGGAACACCAGATGAATTAAAAGAACTTATTGACGTTGCTCATGGCAATGGAATTTTAGTTCTCTTGGATGTGGTACACAGTCATGCAGCTAAGAATGTAATGGATGGTTTAAATGAATTTGATGGCACACAAACATGCTATTTTCATGGTAATGGCCGTGGATTCCACACTCTCTGGGACAGCAGATTGTTTGACTACACAAAGTAAGTTTGAATTTGCAGATGTCGAGATAAGGTGTTTTACTAGTACATGTATATAGAAATTATTCCACTTTACGTTTGACACTATTTCTGTCTGTTTACTGCTCAGGTGGGAAGTGTTGAGATTCCTTCTATCCAATCTTCGATGGTACATGGAATATTATCAGTTTGATGGTTTCCGATTTGATGGTGTAACATCCATGATATACCATGATCATGGCCTTGGACATGGCTTTGGTGGTGACTATCCTGATTATTTTGGACTTGGGGTGGATACTGAGTCACTTATTTATCTCATGTTAGCCAATGACATGTTGCATTCTCTTTATCCTGGTGTCATCACAATTGCAGAGGTAATTGTTGATTTTTTCTTGAGAATGCAGTGATCAATAATCTGCTGTCCGACACAGAAATACAGCAACAGCAACAACTTTTTTCTTATATTTTTCTTCTTATTTAGAATTGAATTTTACTTAATTGGAAAAAGGGGTACTGGTTTTATTCTGGAATAACCACAAGGTCTGCAAGTCTTTCAGGCTAAAAATTAGTATTTTCTGCAACTTTTACCAAACTGAAAGGTGGTCAATTTCTTTTTCCCAGATATTTGTATAGGTACATATATATCCAGTACTTAAAAAATAAAACCTCAGTCAGAATGACTTGAACCTTTAACGGAATGATAATTATTACTTACATTGACGAAGCCAAAGGTTGACATCTTTTTACCTGAGTTTCATTCTAATCTACAGATATCAACATGAATGATAGTTTTGTTGAGTTAGAGTAGGTTGATTTTGAAAGCACATATCCGTGGTAACACTGCCAACTTTTATCAAGGTAAAACCGAATTTACTGAGGGCAAAATTGCCAAAGGTAAATTCATTTTACCTAGGTGAAAAAATCTTGAAAGGTCACACTACCCTTGGTTTGCCAGAGTGGGAAAAGAGAGATCTGGTTCTGGACGGCTTTCCTTGCGTGGATAGTTGAACAGTAAGCCGTTGTAATAACCTTCTTGTGGCTAGTCTTGAGAAAACAAACTGTTTCTGCAACGAAAACAGTTCCTTGGTGAAAAATAAAATTACAAATCCACCAAAGAATGAAGTGAAATTTCAAATTCTAAACAAAAACACTTGCTCTCAATTGTGCCATCGTCTTTGCACTTTGCAGTAATAAAAGAAATTTAACTGATGGAAAAAAGGTTTACTAGATGACCTCACAGAGAGTTGTATGTCCGGATCTGTCATTAAGACATTCATGGACGAGCTTTTATTGGTTAAGTACCTGGGGAAATGAATTTTCCCTACTGTAGGTAATGCTTTGGAGTAGCTGTCAAGGGAAACATACATACATACATTGTATCCAAGCTCCGGACAATAAAATTTCCCCAAGGTAAATTACTTGGGGAAAAGTTGGGCACACTGAAAAAAATCAGTTTCCCAAGGTACATGTAAACTGTCAGTAAGTCTAGTTTACCTAGGTAAAAAGTCTGCAGTGTGACCACGGCTATTAACTAGGAATGACTTATGTGTATCTCCTTTTCTCATAAAAATTTAGGAAGTATCTGGAATGCCAGGATTGTGCCGTCCAATCACAGAGGGAGGCACGGGATTTGATTATCGCCTCGGTATGGCTACACCTGACTTGTGGATCAAGGTGATGATTTTTTATCAGGAACCCCCTCCTCTTATTTAATTTGATATTCTGTTGGAATTAGTTCAGATGTAGCAGCATTGGGAAAATCTTGATGGGTATTTTTGCTAATACATGTACCATGAAAACAAGTATCAAACTGTCTCTTCCCGAAAGGTTAGATTCTAAAGAGGAGCTTAGACTATACTACAGGAGCGACTGTGCTTGCCATATTTTACGGGCAGCTTTGGGCATTTGAGAGATATTTGGGCATGTCACATGTGGGTGGTTGGTGACGTCAGAGGTGTCAATTTGATTAACTTGGCAAGATGAACTTCAACTTATTATTATTATTATTATTATTATTATTATTATTATTATTATTATTTTAAGCTTATTTATTACAAGTTTATTTCAAAGTTTGCAACATAAAAAATGTGATGTACCACTGCTCGCAGTTAGCTACAGCTATTCAAGGCGAGCAGTGGTTTGGCGCACAGAAAGTATGAGGTACGAATTAGGTAATGAAACCGAAAAAGCAAAGAAAGGGAAAATAAAATAATAAGAATAATTGGATATTGACCAGTTTAGCATTGGGAAAAAAACAACAAAACACAACAAAGTTCATAGGAAATTAAACAAATTACATGAGAAGCTGGAAGGATAATGCAAATATAATAAGTTCGGTTTAATTTTCAAGGCATATTTAAATCCAATAAATCAATATATTCATTTGCCTCCAAGAGTTTCTGAAGGAGCATATTGTGAATGTTGCCTTTAAATTTCGTTTTAGGCATTTGACGAAATTCATTAGATACAAATGTAAGCTATTCCAGTTTCTAACACCATTCCTTGAAAAAGACATAATTTGCTTGTCTATTCTAAAATATTTGAGAAAGAAGTTAACTCTTGTTGATGATCTTGTGATATATGAATGAATATTATGTTGGTAATGAAATAAATTACTTATTTGGGGTGGCGATAGATTATTTGAGACGTCATGCATTAAAATGGCAACTGACTTAAAGGAAAGAAGATCTAGAGGTAATAGACTAGATTATAATTGTTAATTTTATTGTTTGCTCTAGGTTTTTCTTGTTTGCTCTTTTCCACAGAAACATCTACAGCACAATAATAATCCTTCCTCATCAGGCCTGGGTTGCTCGAAATGCTAGTGCTAACCAACTTTAAATACCATGGAAACCTGTTGGTTTTGATACCTCTTAACCAACGGTTAGCGTTACGTGGGCTTCCAGCAACCGGCCCCAGAGAAGCAAAATCTGGTGGAAAAAGCCCTTAATGGCCTTAATCATCCTTCCACTGCAAACTATATATATTATATATATATAACTGCAGATATATATATATATATATAACTGCAGATATATATATATATATATATATATATATACAATGTATTTTACTTAGATCCTGAAAGAACGAAAAGATGAAGATTGGCCGATGTGGGATATTGTGTGGACTCTGATCAATCGCCGGCATAACGAGAAAACCATTACTTATGCTGAGTCCCATGATCAAGCTCTGGTTGGAGACAAAACTATTGCATTCTGGTTGATGGACAAGGAAATGTATTGGTTTATGTCAGAAACAACACCAAACACACCAGTTATTGAGAGAGGATTGGCATTACACAAAATGATCAGGTTATTAAATTTTCAACCTTGGATATTAAATTTAATGATAATGATAATATAATAATAATAATAATAATAATAATAATAATAATAATAATAATAATAATAATAATAATAATAATAATAATAATAATAATAATAATTTATTACATTTATATAGTGCTATATATATTACTCTATAGCACTTCACAATCTTGATAAAAGAAAATCAAAAATTATGTAAATGAAAAATAGGTATTTACAAAGATGAAAATGTGAAATGTATAGAAAAGAGGAATAAATAAGTAAATGAATAAAAAATCAAAAATGCACATTATTTTTATAACTACTGCAAGTAGGCCTCTTTAGATGAAAATGTCTTCTGCAAGTGTTGATGTTCATGCATGTCTTCAGTTCTACCTTTGTGATTGGTTCACTCAATCTCGGTTATCAGCTCATATACATTGTACCGTATGACCTAATATGGAAACTGATTGTTACAGTGTAAGTGTTCCAAGATGAAAGATTTGTGCAGAAAGTGCATTTTTGTGACATAAAATGTGAATGGCTGGCTACCCAAACAACATGACATAGAACAATAGCAAGTAAAAGCCATCTTATGAAAGCTGCCACATTTACCTTTATTTCAATTATGTCAGTTTGACTGTGAAATAATTTTGTCATTTCAAGCTCAGCACATCTAGTTTTTTTCCTGTCAGGCTTATAACCTTTGGTCTTGGTGGTGAAGGCTACCTTAATTTCATCGGCAATGAGTTTGGACATCCTGAGTGGCTTGACTTTCCAAGAGCAGGGAATAACTGCAGTTATCATTATGCACGCCGACAGTGGAATCTTGTAGATGATCACTTGTTACGATACAGATATCTGAATGCATTTGATCATGCCATGATGCATCTTGAAGAGAAATATCATTGGCTGGAATCACCTCAGGTGGGTTACATTGATCATCATTAGTGTTTGGCTTTGTAGGTGAATTTTTTCAGTGAAAGCTCATTTAGCATCTCTGCGCCAAATATTTGGCTGCAATCCTGGTTTTTGAAATAGGGGGATGAACATACTATAGACTTTTCACCGTCCTCTACTTCCAGTTCAATCGTCTAGATCACACACCTCTGCAATCTGATGCCCTACCCACTTTAGTAGATATGTTGTTGCTCTCTCCATTTTTTACGAATTGCACTAGTTCTGGTAGAAAAAAAAGATGGCAGGAATTTTTGGAGGAATACGATCTCCACGATTGATTCAGGATACATGGGATACTGAACAGTTAGGGATAAGTTTATAAGTGATGGTCATTTCATGATTTGGCCTATTAAATTATCCAATCAAACCAAGTAAAGGACGTGCGTCTCTTTTGCTACCCAAAAATGGGACTACTCTTCAAGCAATTAAGTGGTTGTTTTTCACTGCTTGCAAGTGTCAAAGAATATGAAAAGCAATTTAGAGAGTATTGGGACCCTGCCATGGCCGGTTGGTATATACATGTAACATCTCTAGACCGATTAGACTAACTCATTGTTGTACCCAATTCAAATCTCTTGGGGTTAAGGTTCTTTGTGTGTTTCATTTGCATGATAATGTAGCATTCACATTTAAATGATATGGAAATACTTGGAACAAAACGTTTTATTCCCAAAGGATTTGAATTGGGTATAACATTGAGTTAGCGGAATCGGTCTATTGGTGTCCATCTGGATGGAAAGAGCTCATGGTCAAAGGAAATCCATGCGTCAAACCATTAAATTTTAAACAATCTGGAGTCTTAAACATGATGACTGTGAGGCCCTGTGGGTTTCCTTTGTGTGCTTCCTGCAAGCATCTGTATTCCTGAAGGGTCTCGCATTCGCTTCCAAGGGAAAGATTTTCCAGCCAGCTGTTGCAAAATAGGGATCTTTGAGTTGAGCTGTTCAGCTGTAATTATCGTAGAGTGCTTTTCGCATTTGATGGTCAAGTTTGTTTTGCTCACAAATCTTACATTACTCGCACTCTTTTTACAGGTGTTTGGCTGTGATGTAAGTGTCAATTTTATTTATTTTGTAGGCCTATGTTAGCTTACATCACGAAGATGATAAATTGATTGTATTTGAAAGAGGACCCCTCTTGTGGGTGTTCAACTTTCACACAAACAAGAGCTTCGCAGATTACAGAATTGGTGCCAGTGTTGCTGGAAAGTATCCTTTCTTATGATTGTTTACAGTGTGCAAATTGCGCACGCGTATTTCCTATGAGACTTGATCAACAGGGCTACAGTTCTTGGTAGCAGCTGTTGTGGTAAAGCCATGCAGGAGGCTAAAGTTGCAAACACCCTTGTCGCGTAATCACCGCCACAAGGTAGTGAAACAACAGGAAGTGATGAAAATTCTGTTGAAGAGATTCATTTCTAGGTAATTCGGGTATATGTACTCTGAAAAAATATTTAACCCCAGAACGGGAATCTCTGATATCCCCAACACTAAGCTGTAGGAGACTTGTGCCACCTTGACTAATTAATTAATTAATTAACTCTTTGGCTCCCAACTGTGTGGCTTCATAGCTCGGTTGATAAAGCACATTTAGGGCACCCAAGGAGCAAATTATGCGAAAAGCCTTTGAGACACATTTCTAGTATATAAAGACTGTCTAAAGAGATATTTTTATCACCTACAAGACTTAGCTGAAAATTAAAGTGTCCCAAAATATTAGGGAATGAAATATTTGTTTCATTTCAGAAATTGCAAGCCGAACTTTACCTCTAAGAACTTCCCAGCGAACCGTTTACTCATCCGAAACTGCTAGGTGACCTTCTTAAGTGCCAAAAATTACAAAAATATCCCTTCCGAAAACGTAAGGGACTACTTTTTTCTGGTTGTGAATCTTTTAGGGTAATGTTTTAGTATAGAAACCTGTAGCAGCTATTTGGCAATGTAGTACCGAGATTCTTAGGACAGTTTGACTCTCCCGAACACATCATTCAGCGAAGATTATGGTTGGGTGCCCCTGAGAGCATTGTGTCGCATCCCAGAGGTCGTGGGTTCAAATCCCGTGGAAGCCACGAAAAATTGTCCGGTTGAGTGCGAGGATCCCTTCACTGATCACTTCTACCTTTCGTTCAGTTGACTTATGTGCTATATACTGCTTGGACCAAGATTCAATTTTAATTGTTATACTGTAATGGTAAATTTTTCATCTGTCATATCAGTAATGACAGTGATGGCGTAACCAGAAATTGGAATGTTATCTCGCCATGTAATGAGTCAAGTACATGCATAAGTGCAGATTGTTGCGACTTAACACGGTTTTCTAGATACAGAATAGCTTTGGATTCGGACGCTGCTGAATTTGGCGGACACGGACGGCTGGATACGAACTGTGAATACTTAGTAGACAGTCAGCCATGGCACGACAGAGCATTCTCATTGTTGGTCAGTATGAAAATGGTGCAAGAGTAAAGCAGAAATCAGAATAATAATGCCAAATTATTATAATTTATGAAAACCACATCGCAAGAAATAGAAACTGTGAACAACTGAGCCAAATTCAGCCAGTGCCTTTAGAGTGATTTCTATGGTAACAGTTCAATAGCTCTTAGCTGAACTGAATCGTTAATAGTTGTGTGTGAACTGCTGTTTTGTGAAGTAATAAGCCACCGCTTTGATTTTATTCCTAGCCTTGTACCATTACCATCATTCCATTACTATTGGCTTTCCCAGAAAAATGGTAAACGTTCCTGAATAATGTGCGTTTTTCGGGTGTATTTTCTTTTAAAGGTACAACTACTCCCGGGGGGGGGGGGGGGTACTCGATGTACTCCCTTGGTTGGGGAGGTGCGGTGCGGCCCCTCATACCCTGACCCTGTTTAAGACAAATATCGCTGATTTTCCTACCCATTTTAAGGCAGAATTCTGATTTTTGATACCCTGTTTACGACATTTAACCCAGTTTAAGACAAAAATTGATAAATTGATACCCTGATTGAGACAAAAAATGATAAATTCGATACCCTGTTCAAGACAAAAATCCCGAAAAACATACCCTGGCTGGCCGCACGTCCCCATTAAGCCGTTATAAGGGAGTACCCCCCCCCCCCCCCCCCCCCCCCGGGCAACTACTCGGATTCCAAACGGTAAAATTGACTAGTGAGACGATGTCAATGGAAAGTGTGAAAATCTGAGCGCAAAATCAGATAATCGAGTTTATATGGTAACATAATATATTTACCAGTATTTCCATCTGTTTTCCAGGTATATGTTCCCTGCCGCACCGCCTTGATTCTGGCACCTGCTTAGTTAAAATCCGTATCTTGTAATCAATTTAAAACTTGTGTAGTCAACGAATTCCTGCTGCATCGACAGTTGAGAATGTTATTTTTTTATCATAACTGTGGTTTTTCTATATTTTGATGGGCTTATACAATTAGATTTTAAAGTAGAATACAAGATTGGAGAATTTAAAGTACTAGTTGTGATCTAGTGTTGAACGTACAAACAATTATTTAGCTAGTATTTGAAGAGGAAATGATTGTCCGTCTGTCTCTGTAAGGTCATTAACATACCTTAGTTAGATCTTTGATTCTTGCATAGGCAAAGTTAGATATCGACATTATTCTATGTTGTACACTGTATACTGTTGTATTGTAAAACCTTTGCCACGTATCGAGCGTGTTATTAACTAGTTAAATTCTAAAAGCAATACATATCAGAAAAATCCCAGAGAGAAAGAGTATGAACGCGAAAGAAGAGTGGAATACCGTGTATTTGCCACACGCAAGAACTAAAAAGGATTAATTGGCATTCAAACACTTACAATTAACGTTCTGCCTCCCATGGGAGACCATGTAGATCTTATGCAAATATAAGTACAAGTTCAGAAACCTAAACAATATTAAGAACTGAAGAGGCCGGGAAGGCGAAACGTTTTCAAGTTTAGAATTTAACTAGTTAATAACACGCTCGATACGTGGCAAAGGTTTTACAATACAACAGTATACAGTGTACAACATAGAATAATGTCATTAACATACAGATACTTGAAAGTTCATTCATATCCTGTAAATCAACATTTTTTCAGATGAAATTCACGTTCTTAAAAATGAGATCCCTTAAGCTCTGTTTAGTTTCCAACGAAACACTGCACTGTAAAAGATTACACATAGGTGTCCAAAATTGTTTCCTTTTTCAGTCTGCGTTATTTTATGGAGTGTTACTATGTTATGAAAGGGGTTGTTTTCCATTTTCAAAATGTTCAAGATGGCTTTATGTTTCTCTATACACTGGGTGGTTATTTTTAGGTGAAATATTTAAATTAGAATGGGTTTAACTTACCAAAAATTGTATTTACAAGCACGACGTAGGAGTAATAAAGTTATTCTTTTCTAAAATGCCCATCTCTTGTAAATAGTTGATCTGACTTCAGCGCGAGATCTCTGTTCATAGCTCGGATAAAATTTAACCTGTTGGACAAGAAATATATTTCGTAACACACTTCCCAACAATACACATGATTGCGCGGACATGGGACCCTGTGGATCTCAAAGGACTCATTTATAACCAGTTTATTGCATGAATATTTAAACTACGGTAATCAGAAAACAGTAATTCCCCAACAAATATGAGGTACAGTTGAAGAAACCCAAAACCCATTTGGAAAAAAAAAGGAGGAACAGACACCCTGTTGTTAGCAACCTCGTTCCCAGGGTGTCCATTGTCGTTGAGATGAGACCAAAGAGACCCTGGGAACGAGGTTGTGAAGTTACCTGCGGTAACCACCAAGTCTGTGGGTGGAATTTCACAGGAAACTCATGTTTACGAGAAATTACGTATGCCAAAGTAAAGCTTGACTGCTGATCAAGCGCTGACCAAGGCCGAGTCAAAGTTTGTTAGGATCTGGGAAGCATACCCTTAGACAGCCCCAGGGGTGGTCAAATTCAGAGCAACTTCTTTTATTGTAGATTGCCCGAAGCAACGAATTTCTCCTCCTTACCCCCACCCCTCTTACCCCTCTGAAGAAATATTTTATTGTTTTTGATGAAATGTCTGAGGACGAAGTACTGCCTTTGTAATTCATCAGCGAATGGTTAGAATTTCAAAAGACAATTAGCCCCAGTGGTGTCCCGCCCTCTGTCTCAACCAATCAGTGTTTGTGAACTCCATGGGACGTTAGTAAAAATTAGGAAGGCCATTAGTGTTTCGGCCAGATTAGGAAAAACAACTTAAATTACCTTGAGTAATAACTTGGCTCTGTTTTACTTCTCGGCCAGAAATTTAACCGCACCTTAAACGCCCTCCTTTCTTTGGCAATAGGATATTAGGGAGCTTACTACGGCGACGGCAACGAAAAGGCCCCAAATCTACGAATTTAATGCAAAACCCTCTGTGCGTTGTGTGCGTGATTTGCTAATTTTATTTTGGTTCATTTCTACGTTGTGTAGAGGCAGTGAGTACATGATGGTGGATTTACAAGTCTCTTGTTGTATTTCTATTTCAGTTCATGCCAAGTTAGATTCCGAACGACTTGCAGATACCAAAAATGCAAACTTGTATGTTGTCGTATACGTGTCAGCATGGCAGCTCCTTTATACGCTCCGACCGTATTCCGATTACGTTTGGTCGCAGCGATCACCTCCTATTCAACCAGAGAAAAGCATTGCAACTGAAAAATATCGACAATATCACATTTTGATTACAAATACAAAAAAGGGGGTGCAAAGAAAGAAGAAATGGTAACCATTTTCGATTGTCACGTGCTTGACATGTGCTAATTTTATCCATGATATCATTTTTGGCGCCAAATTTTGTACTTCGTCATTTTGCAAGAGCGGCCATTTTGCCGAGTGCAGGGAATTTTATCTTTGGGTGCATGCAATGGCATTACAGAAGCATATTTTCGCTGTTTTAGCTGAACCGTGTCAGTGATAATGGAGGGAACTTTCAAGAGTCCTCGTCCCATACCTAATATCGTCTACGAAGCGACATTTAGCCACAGAAAACCGAAGAAAAATAATCAGCAGAGGAAGGTGCTAGAGGAAGATTGTTTACCTCCCCGAGCTCCGGTGAAGTCTGCACCGCCGATAAGTAGGGTATTTAAACATACAAGAAGAAATTCCGTTGGAGCTTTGCAAGTCAGTTTTCGAGATAATGGAAACAGTATCCTTTAAAATTTCGAAAAAATAATTCAAACTCGACGCATTTGCTTAATTAAGTTCAATGTTTTGAGGGGAAACTGTCTTAATCGGAAGTGGAGGTGTTCGTCAAAGGTATTCTCAATAAATAATTTTAATTTCTTTAACAATCTCAGATTCCTTACTTTTGTCATATGGATTTTGATATTATATCAGCCTACCTTCTTGTGACTGAAAGATCAGCTGTTTTTCTGTCTATTATAGGATAACACCGAATAGCAAGTCTGTTAAACTAACGAAAACACTGCACAAATGTAATAAAGACTAATGGTAAAGAAGTAGATAACAGATCTAGCTCTAGTGTGATTGAGATATAGAGACACCAACACTACGGAAGGTCTTCATTGTTACTTTATACAGCCTCATTTTGTTGTTTATGTTATAAGTTTACTATTATATTTTAAACTTCGAAATTATGTTGCGTTTGTAATGTTTTTTTGTTGATGTGAATAATATTTAAGTATAAGGAGAAAATGGGAAAAATAGTAAACTAATACTTTGCCCTTATGGTTGGAAAAATATGAAGAATTCTTAATTAAGTGGTTCCAGAGACGAAATGCTAATGCAAATAGACATACGGTACAATTAGCAAATAAAATACAGCTTAGTCAAAACGTATAGTTGTTGTAGTGTTTATTAGCTTGAAGATTGGTTTGTGCCCAATTTTGGTTAAGGCCATCCCCTTTTTTTCTCTGTTTCGCGTCGTCCGACCGACCCAAATTTTGGGCATTTTCCAAAAAAAAAAAAAGTTAACGATGTTTTCAAGCCATTTTTATGTCGCACAGGAGTTTCGGTGGTTGATCCTTTTTCCCACGCTATCTTAATTTTACCACAACATCAGCCAACTTTTCCCCCATATTGATTTAGGGTTCACGTCTTGTTGTTTTCCTGGCTCCACAGCTATGATGCCGGGGTACCAGGCCTCCGATTCCGAGAATGCTTATGATTTTTTTTTTGATTTTTTTTTTTTTTCAATCCGACCGACCGACCGACCCAATATCAGGAAACGCATTCGACGGTAAACAAAAAAAAAAGGGGATGGCCTAAGCTCATGTAGTCATAGACTCTCCAGGTTGTCTTGGTGTTTGTGGATTGGCTTTGAGGAACCATGTCCTGAATTTTTCTCTGTAAATCTCAGTTGTCAGCCCACGTAACATGCCAAGTGTTGCTAGGCTAAAAAGACTTTTTGTGCCTTCTTTGCTCCCCTCCTGTATTTCCTCTCAAAACGAATTGAAATACCTTTGATGGCTCAAAGATGTAAAAAAAAGAAAAAAAAACACCTAAAAATGTTTGACCTCCTTTTACATGTGCTTTAAGGCATAACAGCTTCTTGGGAAGGCATGATTTGGTCCTTTGACATGTCAATGCATTAAATGGATCCTTAACTCTTTTTACTTAGAAATAAAAAGCCCACATTATAACGAGAAGTCGAAGGACCTTTATTTCGAACAGGTTTGGAAATACTAAACCATTAAAATCACAATAGTGTTCAGTGAAACATTGTTCTTTATCTTAATTTTAAGGCACTCGTTAAACATTAAAAGATTATAATGATAATAATTATTGTTCTTTTGTAGTGTTTTGAAGTTATCAGTAGACTTGGAGCAGGTTCATTTGGAGAGGTATTTATACATTCAATCAAATTATGATGCTGAAGAAGCACTGTTAATGGTTAGCCAAAAATGAGTAATTCTCTTTTAATTATTGGCAACTCAATAAAAGCCTGTTATTTTTTTATAAGGTGTTTAAAGTAAGGAGCAAAGAAGATGGCTGTCTATATGCAGTAAAAAAGTCTAGGGATAAATTTCGCGGTGATGCTGACAGGTAAACAAGCTGAAGGGCTGTATACATATGTAATCATAGTAAAATGTATTTACACTAGTCATAAATTATTTAATCCGTTTTTGTTGCTGACTTTTTGTTCTTTCAGGAAGTATAAACTTGAAGAGGTCAACAAACATGAGAGTCTCAAATGTCATCGTAACTGTGTTAGATTTTTCAAGGCTTGGGAAGAAAGGTATTTTGTCCTATTCACAGCTTGTTTACCTCCTGAGGAAATGTTGTTTAATAACTCATTCATCCCTGATCTGGCCTCCATTTACATGTAAATTGTCTGGTGTTAGACAGAGTAAAATATAGAAGTGTCACTCTAAGGAGGGAACGGTTTACATTAAATTTTGATTTTGTCTTTTTTAGGCAACATCTATACATTCAAACAGAGTTATGTGATATGAGGTGAATAAACACGATTGGGTTTATTGTATCAGGCTGATTGCTAAAGTTATCTTTGACATACAGCATGTACAGTAGAATTACAGCTTATAGCATACAGTACATGTATTGCAAAATTAGCCTGTAAGGAGCAGTAAGCCTTGTGTCTCCTTTTACTGTTGAAAGTACTAGTTCTGAGATCAGCTGTGGGCCATCTGAGTTGTCATCCATGTATATCAGTTATGTCCTGTGAAGTTGTAGAGTGCCAAAATCATTTATTTCAAATAATATTGTATTAGCTTGTGTATTTAACTGCATGTTTTAAAATGTAGCTATTGTCACCACATGGAATCTAGAGGGAGTTAACCTTGGATCAATACCCATGGGTTTCTGTGCATAGTTAAGTCTGTTACTCAATTTGGCTTGTCAGCAATGTCCAACTTGGTTGTGTTTTGGTCAAAGACATGTCTTCATCTTTAACACTGTGATAATGGTGGTTGCTAAGTCAGTTAATGTATATTTTTTCTCCAAGCTTAAAAGACTATCTGGAGAAAACTGATTCAACTTGCGAATCTGTTGTATGGGAATTTCTCATCGACTTAACTTTGGTTAGTATACAAAATGCAATTTAACCTACAGCTTTAACAATGAAAAATGCGCATCCCTAACATTTTGACAGGAAGATTGAACATTTTGTGGAGTATTAGCAGCTTAGGACCCTCCCTCCCTCCTCTTTTCACTGCTTATCAGTGTGACAGGTGCCTGTCTCAGGGATGTTTTCCAAAAGGAAAACGAGTGCGTCCCAGGACGCAATGACCCACTCTGGATACATCTCTGGTAAACAAACACTCCATTTCTTTTAGTTGCGTTTCTATTAGCAGGCTCTTTTGTGTCAGCAGTACTATTTACACCTCATGTATGCAAAATAGTAAATGCCAAATCTGGCATCAATATGGTGGGAAAAGGGGAAAGAAAAGTGATTATGAGGTCAATGGAATAATATATTTTTTTAAACTGGGCTAAAGTAACACAACAAGTTCCAGACAACCAGCTGAGATTGTCGAAAGAAGCTTCATCACTTCCACTTCTAAGTTAAGTTAAACCAGTAAACCTCAACATAAAAAATGTGGACACTCAGTTTACTGAAGCTTTATTGTGGGAAATCTGTGTTCACTGGGAAACGTTCCAAATGCCTAAAATGGGATCAATTTTGCACCAAAATCAAGGAAAACTTGTTTCCAAGAGTCTAGATTTTCAAAATTAATTTTCAGCAGATGCATGCCCCTGGAACCCCATAGGTGAATTGTTCCAAGGGCATGATTAAATGGGCCTCTGGCCCATCATACCCACCTATAATGTCCCCATTCCCGCCTATAAAAATTCGTATCTACAGCCCTGCTGTCTTCCATGCTGCTAACAGTGAAAGCCATCTCTACCTAGGAGCTGTCTTTATAGCACATGCTCCTGGATGTTACAGACAGTCTGTCACCTGTCCCCTACTCAGAAGTACCTAAGTAAGTAATTTTATCGTGTTAATCAAAAAATAGTCATAATCTGGGCTTGAGTTATGATTTTTGTTTTCCAGGGGCTCAAACATCTTCATGATAATGACATGGTCCACATGGATATTAAACCAGCTAACCTTTTTATTGGTTTGGATGGATTGTGCAAAATAGGTGATTTTGGGCTGGTCTTGGAGTTGTCAAAAGTGAGTACTTTTTATTTTCAGCTGAACCTTGAGTTGTGGAAATAGCAGCTGTTACAGTGTATCCTCCTTGACAACCTCTTATAGCTCGGAGCTTGTTGGGATTATGATGGCAGACACATGTTTCCTCTTGGAAAAAAGCCACTTTGGAATATTACAATGATACAGTTGCCCATCTGTACTTGTTGAATATCAGACTATTCAACTGATAAGCCTTCATTTAACTACATATACAACAGAAGTTTGAAAGTGCAATATTTTATTTTAATTAGTGTGATACAGCTCAAGCTTTGGAAGGCGACCCTAAATACCTTGCTCCGGAGTTAATGCAGGGAAGCTTTACAAAGAGTGCTGATATATTTAGGTAAGTAATTATTATTAATGTGAACCTTTGTTTGCCCTTTATCTTCTTAACTCAAATTGTAATAATTATATTACAATAACATTTATTTTTATGCAAACATAATTATTAATAACAGTAATTTATTAAATGGGTCTGGTTTAAGTTTAATATAAATCTTAGTATTATTTGGGACTGTCAAGCCATCATCATGACAACAGCATAAATTATTGTTGTTTCTCTCTATATGCTTGTCAGCCTCGGAATAACCATTTTAGAGTTGGCAAGTGATCTTGACTTACCCCGAGGTGGCAACACGTGGCAGCAACTCAGGAATGGACAACTCCCTCAGGTGTTTACACAAGGTTTGCTAATAGGGCTATCATCTTACTTGTCTAAAGTTTGTGAACTCAGCAACTTCAGGTGCTTGTTATTAAAAATGACTCTGTGGTAGGATTATGAGAAAGGACCCAGTTGATCCTCGTGTCATGGGCAGTGCAGTTCATTTTGTGGCATTTTACCATTTTGTTTGCCCCTTCTTGCTATACAACTTAACGTTGACTCAATAAAGCCAAAGCCTCGTTACGAAAAAATGTCTGTCAAGCACTCATAATAATTAAAGTTACAAACAACAGAGATCAACAGTTTTCAAAAACCCCAATCACAATCCATTCTAGTTTTCTTCAATTTTGTCCCTCCCTGCCTCCTTTTGCATTTGCTGTTTTATTCAAACCTTCCTTTTAACCCTTTCACTCCTGTGGGGCTCCCCATTGACGAGTAAAATCGTCTGGCGTTAGACAGAGTAAAATCTATAAGTGTCACTCTTGGGAGTGAAAGGGTTAATGTTCTTAGTAGTTTTTTATGTTTCACTTGATTTGGTTGCCAGTTTCCACCTGCTGAATTTGGCTAAAATTTTTGACACACCCCCTTTAACAGAAGGAGGGCTAACACTAAAAATGTCAGCTCTTAAATCGGTGTAATGTTGGTTAAGTAATATTTTTCAAAAACGAGTGCAAGTGCTTCATTGGATTTCCAAATGCAAGAAAACATTTGAAACCACAAGGCCGCCGGCCGAGTGGTTTAAAGGTTTTCTTGAATTTGGAAATCCCATGAAGCCCTTGCACTCAGTTTTGAAAAATCAGTCACCCCAAACGGAGCTACAATAGTCAAAGTGGGGTAAGGTCAGCGCTTGATAGATTTGGAGAGCAGTGCACTCTGAGATGTATGGTCTTATACGTTTAAGGGCGCCTATAGCTGAAGATATCTTCTAAGGTTACTTATATGTATTGATTAGACGATGAGAAGTGTTCGTCAATTATCACAACTAGTGATTTAGCTTCTTTAACTTTAGTGATTAACTTGGCATCGATCTCAATGTTTATTTGATCGTCAGAGAATGAATGTAAACGTTGCTTTGACCCTATAACCATAAATTCGGTCTTTGCAACATTCAAACTCAGTTTGTTGGAAATAGGCCATAGATTAATTAAGACTTCTTAACTCTGAGTTTAAACCATTCTCAAGATCAGTCAATTTGCTGGCAGCAAGGGTTATGTTAGTATCATCAGCAAATATCCTTGGGAGGTCAACCTAAGGCAATTTGGCAGATCGTTGATGTAAACTACATGTAGGAATAAAAGTGGTCCAAGGTTGCTACCCTGTGGGATGCCACAAGAAACCGGTGCAGTATTAGACAACTGGCTAGCAAGACTACATCTTTGACTTCGGCAGAAAAAATAAGACTCAAACCACTTAATACTGATTGTGTCAACACCATATACACAGAGCTTCCGTAAGAGAATATTATGGTCAGTGGTGTTGAAAGCCTTTTTAAGAACAATGGAAACTACACCGTTGACAAGGCCATTGTCAATATTAACAGACCAGCTGTTTACAGCATCAACCAGCACAGTAAGAGTACTGTGTAATGATCGAAATAACACATTTTTCAATTGTTTTGGCAACAGTCGGTATCACGGATATTGGTCGATAATTGTTGGGGTCTGCATCCCTTTTGCCCTTTTTGAAAATAGGAGTCACTCTTGCCAATTTCCACTCATCTGGAAAGATACCTGCAGTCTCAATCTATTTACCAAAGATTAGTGTAAGAGAAGGTGAAACTATGCTAGCAGCCATTTTTTATAGTTTATTTGGAATATAATGTAGTCCAGCCAACTTCCTCTCCTTTCTCTCATTCCTCTCGGTATAAGAAGACCAAGCAGCCCAGCATTGTTTGATCAGATAAAAGTGAGGACACTTTTTTGTGAAATAAAATTGTCAACTCACTTCATCAGTCAGTCGAAAGAAAAGAATATTTAGGAACTTCTAATGGCAGTCAATCGAAAGTGAAAAGCCATACTTTCTTCCCAAATTACCTCTTACTTTGGCAAACTGCAAAGGAAAGAAGGTGAAGATTTTGTGGAGTAAGCTAGTAGAATGGAGGTGCTTGTTGTGGTGCCAGTGGCTACTGGCCTGCTCCACAAAATATTTTTTGAGAAGGCTGTTGTTTGAAATTATGGATTTCAAACCACATTTGTTTGAAATTCATTTAGTGAATCAACAAGGAGTGTTTCATTGGGTTTCAAACTCATCCCCGTGACCAGAATGGGCCGATGCAATTGGCTTATTAACTGAATTATTAGTGAGATTGAGAATTTACTTTCATCAACTCATTTGATACAAATTTGTCATGCATCACTCCCCACTGACACAGCACCACAGTTTTTTTAGAAACTAAAATAAAATAATGCTTCATTAATCTTGATGGCTGAGATTGACTGCGTAAGAGTCCTTGTGGCTACCCTTACTCTCAAGCATATTATGAATGCTGATTCATTTTTGCAGGTTACGTTTTGCCCCCTTTCTCTCTCAAGTACTTATTTGTTTGACTTGGTCTCAATAGGTTTTTCTTCAGACCTGAAAAGACTAATTTCATGGATGATGGACCCTCTACCTCAGAAAAGGTGCTTGAATTACCTAGCTTGGCACTGATCATAACAATACATGTAATTCTTTAAATACTGCTTAAGTATGATAATTGTGATATTATTTACTTTGTAACAACATTCTTTTATTAAAATAATATCTTCTCTTAACACGGTAATGGCGAACTTCCTTGCTTGGTGGATAGCCCATTTCCGCGTTGCTGCATGCCTCAGTTTCAAAGCGAGTCCTGGTGCAGAACCATTCAAACGGAGAAGAGGTGCGTATTTGTATGCAAATCAAACACATTTCCCTTTCAGTAGTTGAGCACCAAGACTCAATTCGAAACCGAGGCAAACATCAACTCAGAAATGGCCCATTCCCTTCACAACAACAACATGCTTTCCTGTCCATGCGGGGAATGGACCGGCCCTATTATAAAGTCATAAAACATTACATACGCCCCTCCCTAGTGGAGAAAAGGCAGTATCAAAGTCCTGGCATAAGAGGAAGCGCTCAGGCTCTGCGTCGTCGAGTCGAGGCTGAACATCTCATCCACTGCGGAAGAGGGACCCAAGTAAAAGAAGACTCCTCTGTGGAAGGAGGTCTTGAGTGGTCCTGGTCTTCAGTGGCACAATCTTCTTGAGTGGGTTCACAGGGGTCTGAAACATAATGGCCAGTAGTCCCTGGGTTCTCAACGTAAGCAGATTCGTCAGGAAGGAGATCGGCAGCTCAAGCATTGTCCCCTACTGATTCATCTGTAACATCCCCTAGCGAACCACCTGAACCATCCAAAATTTCAGAACAAGCATGCTGACTGGCAACCCCCTCAATGCTGCTGTGTGTAGGTTAAAGCTGCGCAGATCTGACACAGTACGCTTTGAGGTGATTGAAGTTTTCCATCTTACCTTGGCTGAGGTAACACCTTCAAAACGTATTCTATAGTTGATATCTGATTTGACCTTCAGCACCTTCCAAGGGCCTGACCAGAGACAGTGGAACTTCCAGCACATCCACGCGGGAACAGCTTTCTCCTCTATCCACACTAGGTCACCAACGTTGTACGGCCTACCATCCCCTCTACAATGTGCATCGTAGACATCCTTCTAATGTCTGAATTTCATGTTCTCTTCTATGCATTTCTAGAACTGCATGTGTGACAAACTTGTACAGCAGTACAGTGCAATGTCCTCTGTGTGGCCAAACGAGTAAAAAGGCTTCCTTGCCATGTCTATTGTCTTACGTATAGACAGGTGCCCACAGTTATCATGCAACTTGTGCAACAAATAACCTTTCAAATGCTGGGGGATACACAGCTGATGACTCTCACTACCTGTCGCTTCATCATGGGGTCTCTTCCATTCTGTCAACCACTGTATTGCTAAAATGAGATTTGTGTCTTTGTCTTGTTCAATCTTGAGGTGACTACTGGACCATAATAGAGGGCCACCAATTGGATCTTATAGGTTTCCTCTCTCATCTACACTGGAGTTGTCGGTTGTGGTGGTGGAGGCAACTCCAACAATCAATGCCCCCGGAAAGTTAGTTTTAGGGTTGATGACTGCCTCGGGCATAGAATTGCCAGGCCACAGTCAATGAGAAAGACTGTGAGCATTGGAGTGTAGGCTCCCTGGTCTGTGCTCTATTTTCATGTCAAACTGCTGGAGATACCCAACCCATCGTACTTCCTGAGGCTTTAGATTTTTTAATTCTGCAGCCACACCAGTGATCAGTGGTCCAGATGAGCCACGAATGCTTTGCTGATCAAATACAGGTAGAATGTCTCTGCGCCGTACACTATTTCATACATTCCAGTTTTTGTCAGGGAACACTTTTGCGATTTGCTTAGTGCTTTGGGGGGTAAGCTGTGGGTCGTTCTTCGCCATCTCTTGGTTGAGATAACACAGCTGCTACACCTGTTGTGCTTGCATCAGTGTCCAAGGTAAAGGGCAGGTCAAAATTTGGAAACGCAAGGATATGAGCCTCACAAAGTGCTTTCTTTAGGGTGTCTAATGATTCTTGGCAATCTCTGGACCACAAAAAAATTATTTCCCTTCTGCTCAAGGTGGAAAAGGGGGCCAGTGAG
>OX421447.1:1632500-1662500 GCA_949126865.1 Montipora capitata
ACAAGCCTCCTTTGAGTTTTAATGGGCAACAGGTGGGCAACCGAAAAAAGAAAAAAAGCCATGGGCAAACCAAAAAAACAAAACTGGTTGCCCAAAGGGCAAATGGACTGCAATACTACATGTAGATGTTGCACTTGCAAATGGGATCCCAGTTACTTGAGTCAGGCTCGCTTAATGTAATTAGAAGTCATTACATAGTAAAGCTCTAGTGGTAGCACCATTCTTGAATGATGGGTAAGAAATATAGCATTGAGCAGTCACAATGACATTTTTTTTGACACTTGCTGTTTTGAAATGAATTTTGCTTTATTTTCAGCGATGGGTACTGCAGTTCCCCTGTTCACCTGACACCTTGCAGTCACATTGATCAATTAAAGATATCACCTAGCATTTGTGGAGAACGAGGGCGGTAAGAGTTGACATATTTTACATTAAGGAAGCATTCTAATCTTTTTCCTTTGTCACCATTACTGTTCTTGATGGTTTTCATTTCTCTTCCTCATGAAGGATTACGCCACCTTTTCATACTAGCAGCCCGGAAAACCAGCGATACACTCCTCCTTCGGAAAGTAGGAGAGGTCGTGTGTTTGCTGATGAAGGATATTTATCTAAAAATAATGTTGGCCCAAGAAACCTCCTTGAGGTAATACATATTTTCAATTTTTTAACTTGAAGCTATTAAGGAAGCAACAAAATAATGAAGGGTACAGAAGTTTAAAAAGTGAAATACATAAAGCTATCAGCCTGAAACAAGAGAGTTTGGAAATAAACTTCCATTTGAAATTTATTTGTTTTTATAGGTATTTGAGGATGCAGCAAACGGTCCTGATTGGTGACGTGTTTTAGAGCTCTCGCGGTCAGGGAAAAAGATCAAGGGAAAAAGATGGGATTATTACTTAATAAAATCAGCATAGGTCCCCATGTACGTGTAGAGCTTTCATACGGAGCTTGTGTCGTTTTATACTCTAACAGTGGATCAGTTTTATTTGGGAAGTCCTTATCTGTCGATATCAGAGATCTGCAAACAATGTCCTTTTCCTAGAATCTGAGGGACGTGGGATTCCTTGTAATTCTAATGAGAGTATTTTTCTGCTCAACAAATGAATAATCGTACAAATAAAACCAACAATGACAAAATTCTAAGCATTTTCTTTTTGGTTATCATGTCTGCCCGTAACCTAAATTATTTTTTAGCACTCTACCGCCCTTCCCTTGATGTCCCATGGTTTTTTGTACCCCTAAGTCGCGTGTACCCCTTCCCCTCCTCCCCTACATCGTTTTCGAAACGGTTTCGCGAAACCGTCTCAATTGAAACCGCGTTTTGCCAAACGCTACTTAGAGCTTTCTAAGCAGTAAACGTCGCGATGCTGAAGGTCTTGCTGTAGTATGTTACCTTTACACCTTACCATATCATTTAAAGGGACGTACAGCTTTGGAAAGCTAACTGACAGTTAGCCTGGAACCTGAGAGGTTATACTAGTAGTAATCTCGAATAATGGGCCATTTCCGAGTTCATGTCTGCCTCCTCTTCAAAGCGAGTCTAAGTGCGAAGTTTTTGTAATGGTAATTAGTTCTACTTTACATATGAATGAAAACTAATTTTCACAACAAAAACTTTGCACTTAGACTCGCTTTGAAGAGGAGGCAGACATGAACTCGGAAATGGCCTATTAAAGTGTGTTCAACAGTCTCTTTCTGAACAAAGGAGAAGGGTATGGGACCGAAGTTTGAGTACACGAGGACTCTTGTGACAGGATTGGAATGCTTTGCCCTTGGCTAGACTCTGAACATGTGTAAGTGCGATCTGTGGTAATGGTTAAACCACCCAACCATTTGAACCTGCTCAGTTGAGGATTTATCGTGGAATGAAAGGTGATTGTTTAGTATCACGGTTATCCCCTTTGGCCTTCCTTTAGGCCCTTTTACGAAGGACTACAGCATACAATTGGCCTGAGAGGTCCAACCAGTTGTTGGTGTTCTTCTCTCGACTCCACAAGGGAAATCTTTCACACGAAGAGAGAACATGGACGCTACCCACATTATCTTTGCAATCTTACACTGCCTGGGGTAATTGAAGTGCTAGAAGACTTCCCCGAGGAACAGAAAATACTAAATCACTCCTCTTTGGTTGACTCTTTTATTTCAGAATCATCGCAACTGAACAACTGTTCTGCCTCTGGTGTGAACGCTATATACTTTCCTCAGTATTTCTGGAGCTAACCTGTCAAGCTGGTGGCAGTAGCGTCATGTAACACAGCGAGCGAAATACATCGTCACTTCGTGATTTTCCCGTTAAGTCATAGGCCGCCATGTGGGATGACACAAACAATGGATCTCTCATTAGCTTCTCTTGTTCATGTAACATTACTTGCAAGAAAAGAACCTTAAACTGTTTGGCTTTAGCTTGCGTTGTCTCCTGTCACACGAGGGAAAAGAGATGAAGAAGGCGAGCAAAAGAAATTGTTTGTGACGAGCGATTTGAAACCTTCAAGCAGGTGCATTGTTCTTTAGATGTGCACTCGCTACAAATAATAATCCGCGCCTCAAACAACTTTAATTTTACGCAGTGTCGGAAGTCAGAGCTCTGAATGTCTTCTCGCCCATGCACTGAATATGGGATTCATTCCACTTCTCTTTCGACGATTTTTCGGGTATGATATAAGGAAACGGTTCTTATCCACTGTGCTCTGGAAAAAAACGCAAACCATGAAACAGTCAATACTCTGCTTAGTATAGCTTGAGAAGGAATGACCAGAATCTTCAGATAGTCTCGTTTCTGGACAAAGGAAGCCAGCGAACGAGAACCCACACTGGGTCTTTCCGACACATTGCATCGAACACATCTTTACGATTCGCTAACTTCGAGTTCATTTTGTAATTTCCGAAGGACCTACACCCGTTGCAGGGCCGAAACTGATCGGGTGCCAGCGGGATCCGTCCCAAGAACACGTGCGTGACAGAGTATAAGGCAATGCACTAATTGGGGACATTGTAAACTGAAATCAACAAATTAACGCAAATCAAATCAAATGCTGGTTTTTGAATAAAGGGGAAAACCGGAGAAAAACCTCTCGAGGCAGAGTAAGCACCCACACATGACGCAGAGTGGGAATCGAACGCGGGCCACATTGGTGGAAGGCCAGTGCCAGCCCTGCACCCCAATGATTTTAAATGGCTTTATTACTAACCCAAACACTTGCAGGTCAGAGAGCCCTTACCATTTGTTGTGAGACATCAGCTTTTATGCAAACAACGCTCACCGTACAAACGAGTGAAAGAAATTGATTTTAGAAGGAAGCCTGCTTGCAAATAAATTTTCTTACCGGAATAAAGACGGGCAGCCCCTTAAGGTTACCACGGAAACCATTTCCTGCTTGGTCGAAGATAACTGACCCGGAAGTGTCCTCCATATTAAAATGTGCTCTAACTAGGCCCTTGTGGATGGGCCATGTCAAGCCTGCTAACTTCATGTAATCGATTATCTCGTTGTCTGGAACTCTGACTCCCCACAAAGTTAGCTGTTGGTTAGTTGATGAAAATAATAAGACAAATACACTAAAGTCAAGTCCATGCTTTTTAAAACTCTTATCCCTAAGGGCTTCCCACTGGAGAGTCTGGCGGTAGACAGTTAAATATATATGTGGCCAATCCTTGGCTTGTACCTGACGTCATTGCGGAGAAGTTGCTGTACTGAACAATGGCGAAAAAATATTTGGTTTTTGGCTCTATTATGCGACATTTTGGTTTTATTTTGTGCACCAGCGTGGCCCCTCTAATCACGTGAGTGCAACCACAAGCCAAGAATTTAGGAGGTGAAGGGTTACCTAACGTAAATATTTCCAGGTAGTTATGATACAGTGTGAGCAAGAGAAAGAGAAAAAGCAAAGCAATTAAATCAAATATCCTATTGTGTCGGCTCTGGTCGTAGCCAATACGAGATGTTCGTAAATCTTGGACATCCGGTAGGGCATGCGCACTTCTTTCAAGTTTAAATAATCGTTAGTGAAGGGATAAAATTCAGCTATGCAGCGAGGCCTAGAGGACACAAATGACTGAAACTGAATGAACATGTTTATTCATTGCTTTTGTTTGTGTCCTCTAAGCCTCACTATCAAGTTGAATTTTAATATAACGAAAGTGATCTATTCGCTAATTACTTTCGACACTCAATTGAAAACCGTCTAATCAGCCAATGAAAAAAATTGAATTTTTAGGTGCGACCAGAGCCTTTCGTTTCGCCGATGAGCTGACCAAAAGAAACGGAGGGCTCTGGGGACGAGAATGCTTTGATTCTTGTTCAAGCTTTGAATTTTCAGTCGCACTTCCTTTGCAACTGATTATGTTGCTGAAATAACTGCGATGATCATCTTTCCAACTTTTGTTTTATTCGATTTTTGTCATATATTTAACGATTTAATTCTTACATCATCAATCGTTCCATTGAGGAAGTGCGTTTTATCCCTGCCTATTCCAAGAGTGACATTAGGAGACTGCAAATGAAACAGACAGTTATTATTCGTTCAGGATCAGTGTTTGTTAACAAAAGAAACTCGTAAATTGCTTCGAGTACCCAAACATAAGGTGTTGTTTCACTTTGACTTCCAACTGAAGATCCATTTACAAAAACGTTTATTTTATGCCCTGTCAAAAAAAAAAGAAAGACAATTGTATCATCGGGTAACAAGTTCAAATGAGCGAAGCTGACTCCTGCTCATAAGAACAATGAAAAACTGTGATACAAAAAAATATCGCCCTATTTCTAAGAAACACCGTCATCGAACAAAAATTCGTAAATATCATACCATTTGCTATATAAGATAAGTGTATCTAAACTTGGAAGTGTTTCCTCAGATCGGTTCGATGAGTCCACGTTTGACCAACTGAAAATGCTATAGGAGAAGTACCTAAATTTTTTTTTTTTCACCCAACTTTTCAGTCTAAGACTGGGAAAAAAGTCTTGCAGCTTTTAAACATTTTAAGAAGGTTGTTTCCAAAATTGCCATCCCTAGCCCTTAATTTCCTGAGACCTTTCCCTGATTTTGAAACTTTCAATTATGTCACAAAAAAAACGAAAGCAATTTACTTTGAGCGTCAAATCTGAAGACCAGATGATGCCATTCTTCTGGCTCTATTGTTTCACCTCCAGTCACTGTAGATTTCCCCAGATTAGCGTAGATTCGTCTAACAACGAAGAAAAATCATTAATCTGTGGACCTAAGGGCGTAGGCAAACACGACTTAATTAGCAACCAAAATATCTTGTAGTGAGAGAAATTTTTAAAGTAGTTCTCCAAAGTCCTTTATCGCTACTAAGGGGGTATTTACATGAGATCGGGACGAACTCAGACCGGCGAGAGTTCGTATCGGCCAACATAAATGTCTTTTTATACGTTTACATGAGACCACCCTGACAATGAACTCAGACTGGTCTGACTTCGTGTCGGTTGCTGGTCCTAGACGAGAAATTCTTGTACCGCCGGTCTGAGTTCTTACCGTTCTCATGTAAATGACAACAAATCTCAGCCGGGTCCAGAAATCTCAAGGCCGTATGCTTTTGGATCAGCGATATATTTATTTGACAAAACATATCATTTCGTCCCGAAACCAGGCACCAAGCATTTCGTCCCGGTTTCATGTAAACGGTTCCAAATATTTCGTACCGGCACAAGCTCATACCGGTCTGAGTTCGTCCCAGTCTCCTGTAAATACCCCCTAAGTCTTTGACGGTTAACCCGGAAAAATTAACACTACTTTCAGCACCATCACTTTAACAATTACAAAAAAAACAAAAAAAAAACAAAAACAGTGGTCATGGCACCTCTCTGACGCTCACCTGTTGTGGATGTATAAACATAGTGTTTCATCGTTACTGCACACGATGGGCATGATCGTAAGGGGGTAGTCCGCTGCCATCTGTACCCACAGACTGATGGTGAAGCTACATAATAATAATTTAATAATTTTATTACGTTTACAGCGCCAAATTCATTAAGATATATGATCTAATGCGTAAGGAAAGAAAGGAAAGCAAATTTGTTTGAAAAAGGAAGATAAGGCCTTGAACACTATATATGAAAGGCAAAAGATACCGAAGAGTTTGCAAGAAAAATTATATTCAGGAATGACCTGTCTGTTAAACCAAGTTTATGAATCGTTGGCAAGGTCACGTGGTCATCTACACCGTCAAACATTAGCGCCTGGTTAACTCTGAAAACGAATCAAAAGAAAGTTTAGGACAGGAATAAAGAAAATACGGAACTCATAGACAACGAGAAGTAAACTTCCTTTTGACAAAGCTCGAAGTGCGAAAGACGGAAATATTGATATAATGGATTCAAGGAAAACCTCAACCCAGCGGCGCTGTTGGGATTTCTCTGCAGATTTTGTTCAATACATGGATTTCAATTTTAAAGGACAAAATTAGTTTTTGGATTTTGAGTTTGACTGGAAATGGTAGGACAACATCAACGACCGAATATCAATTTAATATTGTGCCAATGTCCCGTACCGAAATTGATCACCAAATTTTGGAAATGCTCTTTATCGGATATTACGTACTTGTGATATGAATTTACCTGTCAAAACATCGAACTTCAAGTCTGGACCAGATGACGTCATGCTGACCATAAACAATCATACCCAGTCTTCCCCCAGATAGCAATGTGTTGTAGACATTTCCAGAATCAGTTAAAATCTTCTCTCCTTGCTTGATTCTAACTCTGCAATTAATTGGAAACATATTTTACGACCGGATTGAGATAACGTACTCCTTGATTGACCATGAGAAAAAATGGAAATGGAGGGAAACAACTGAGGTAGCTACCCTTGCTTGGTATTGATAAAGTACACTAAGTTCATTCTCGAACCTTATAAGTCCAATAGACGGTCTGTGCGTAATATTGAATTGGTATGGAGTCTGATGTTGCCATCCTTTCATGCTTGGATCATCCCATAATAAAGTTACCTGAGGATAAAAAGGTAGATTGTACGGCTGTCAGTATTGTCTTGTCACGCTTTTTTTTCAAAGTGAATCCAATTGGCTATTATTCAGTACCAAGACCAAAATAGTTTGAGTAGCTTCCCAGGAGGGAACAAAAATCTGGCCCATAACAAAGGATTTAGGTTTCGATAGTCAAAATGACGCCATAATGCAAACAGCCCATTGCAGAACTTTAGTGATTGAAATAAGATTGATAAAAGAATGTGCAGAAGAATAATCACGACTTTTCCCACAGACTTGCTTCGGAAAAGGAGTAAAAGTGAATATGAAAATACCAATTTCTCCCCCACCTGATTGGGTGTATCTCCTGAGTGCCACAAAGCTTTTGCTAACAACAGACCTGGTCCAGTGGCTGAGTTTACAACCTAACAGTGGAAACACATATAGCTTGACTGTTTGTCAGTTAGGGCACGTAGTTCCCGGTGTTGTGGTCTGTCTTCTCTTGTGTATCATGGTTGGGAGGGTAAAAAAAAGGAGCCACAGTAATATGCGCAAGCTGTTGTAGCGCTCTGCCAGCTTGACTGGCAAAGTTAATAAATTAAACTAAACTTAACTGATTTTTCTGAAAAACTGGCCTACAGATTTTGTTGAATTTTAAATATTTTAGAGATTATTTTCAACGTAATCTGGTAACGCTGAATGGGAAGATTTCTCCGGCCCGATTTTATTCAAAAAGGACTATATAAGTTGATTTTAAGGCTCAAAGAAATGCCTCATGTCGTTGCCATCGTAACTATATTTTGGAGGAAAATATGATGTGAGAAATCTATGATGGGTACTTAATACCCTGGCCAAATTTCGTCTTGATATTGATTACCCTGACTGTATCTAAGGACAGAATATGTTTATTTGTTTGAAAAAAGGAGAAACTATTTCGGGCCTCCTTAACCCTTTCACTCCCAATATCTGATTAGTAATTCTCCTTTCTAGCTGCTATACATTCCCTTTTATATTAGTTAAGAGAATTTGAGTTTGATCAAAATAACACCATCTGACTGATAAGTTTATTCTTTCTCAACACCTGTCTGCTGAATAGTGAATTGATATTATAAGGAGAAGTTACATACTAATCACTTCTGGGAGTGAAAGGGTTAACGTGGAGAAGTGCCTCGTATCCCTTCCCCCTCCCCCTTTGACTCCCCCTTTCACCCCTCTCTTCCTGGTGCTTTCTCCGGATGTTCGTTATCTATCCCACTAACATCTATTCAAAACGCATTCCGTTTTCGGGTTTTCAGGTGCAATGAGAAAATCAAAAAAGCTGTATAATCACTTTTAGCTGTACTCCTTTTATTCCAGCGTTGATATCTGCATCTTCATAGTTAATATTTTCCCTTCTCCACATAACGACGTAAAATTTTCGGTTTGATTGGTATCCAAAGACCACGCCTAAGTAATCAGAACCGTGACTGTCCTTGACATAAATTGTTCCACTGTAATCGTTAGGTCCATAACGAGTTGAACCTACAACGCGCCAAAAAAAAAAAATTATTAAAAGTGTGAAAATAAAATATTTATATAAATCAAGACACGAAACAAACTAGGAGAAATCAACCATTTTTAAAAACTTCACCTATGAGCATTCTGGGACGACTCGTGTCAGACAAATGTTCGACATCAACACCCTGTTAAAATTAACATTAATATAGTATTTTAGGACGGTGCCTACTAATTCAAAGATATTTTTGCGCTGTTTATGAATATGCGGCAAAAGCAGATCTTAACAAGTGTTATTGAAATATTGTGGGTAACCACCCATTTTTCAAAGATGATTAATCAACAATATTTGTAAATAGCTTTAAAATACAAGGCAATGTATGGCGTTCTCTTCCAAATTGAAGCTTAATTATCTCTGGAAAATGTATGGGTACCGCTAATTTTCTTTTTGGATACCAAGAGCACTTGCTAGGTTCTGCTTTCTTCGCTCAGTTTTAAACCGTGCAAAAATATCCCGGCAGGATAGAGAATCCGAGTACCTCGAAATCCGAAGAACGCATGCGCAATAACCATAGTAGGCACCGTCCTTAAGGTAGCTCACTAGAGTATTTGCGAATGCACTCACCACAGGTAACGAGTTACAAAAGGAAACCTAGCTTACCACATTTGTTGCGTGAAGCTGCCACTTAAAGTGGCGTCTTTCCTCCCACGCCATGTTGGTAAGGCCCAGCAAGGTCGAAACAGCTGTGACCGGGTGAAATGGTTTTGCGCATTCGTGATATGTGGGCCAAACCGGGTTGGTGTTAGCGTCGCTCTTTTTGCTTTGTTTTTGACTTCAGAAGTCAAGGTCGTTCAGACGGTTTTGCCAATATTCTGAAATTTATCATTTTTCGTAATATATTCTATTAGCTCTGACAGATTTTAACCAATATAGGGTATTTGATAGGAACTGTATGTGGTTAGATTAGAGCTGAGACAATTTTAAAAAGATTACAGAAGGGAACGCGAGAAATTACAGATTTGGTCACGGGACGTCACAAAAACCAGATACAGGCTTTACTCGCCACACTAGTGCTCAGCTTGCGCGCGTCCCTAAAACTCTAGGGAGCTTCCTTTAATGATCTTCTGATTGCAAGTTCGGATGCCCTACCATACCAAGTAAACCTTTTTACAGCCATCAAAATCAAGGTTTTTGTTGTAGCCTGCTTGTCCTGCACTTTTCAAAGTTTGTTATAACGCATCAAAGTAAAGTATTACCGCTGACATATGACTTTTGTTCGTCGACCGAAAAAGCATTTCCAGATACCCTCAATGTAGTACTTACCATATGGCCTTGTTCCATCAGTTTACGGTATTATCTACATTTAGAATACAAGTTCCGCCAAGTAATGGCCACGCAGATCGGGCCTAATGATCGAAAACTCTCCTGATTGGTCCGTAACAAAGTAGCTGTACGAGGTATCCACGCGCTAAATGCAAAATCACGCGCGGAACGCAACGCCGCTACGTTTTGTACCCACAAAAATCTAGCAGTAGTCGTTGTAAAAATGGACAATTAGCCAATATAAAAAATACCGTAGTACACTTTGTTTGTCGCTCCAAAATTTTGCATAAGCGTTGTTTTTATTTTCTCTTGGGAATTATAATGTACAACCAACACCAACCCGGTGTGGCCAGCACATCACGCATGCGCACAACCCTTTCACCCGGTCAATTAGCAGCCATGGACAGCTGTTTCGGCCTTGCTGGGCCTCACCAGCATGCCCTAGCTAACACACGCAGAGGGTGTTTTAGGCACCCCTTTAAGTGTACCCATTTAAGGTGTACTTATAATGGCCCCAAGAGAACTGGAAACAATGCTTATGAAAAATTTTGGAGGGACAAAAGAAGAGTAATATGGCATTTTTGATATTGGCTAATACCGTAAACTGATGGGCCTCATTTCATCGCGGATCGAAACTTCTGGGTTATCAACTTCTGCCTACACCCTGATTTTTGTCACTGCAGGAAACCATTGGCGACAAGAGTTGGAAAAAAGGTTTGGTAAGCTCTTTGTTGGTATAATTTGAAATTGAGGATTAAGCAAAAGAAAATATTCGCGTTTTGTCTGCTTTTACATCACCATTTCTGCAACTCTCCATTCGGGACTCGGGTCGCCATGGCCTGGAAACAAATCCACAGTAAAGTAATCAAGGAAGCTTGTTTTACTGATGT
This sequence comes from Montipora capitata, assembly GCA_949126865.1. Lineage (NCBI taxonomy): Eukaryota > Metazoa > Cnidaria > Anthozoa > Scleractinia > Acroporidae > Montipora > Montipora capitata. The sequence continues at coordinate 1,643,148 of OX421447.1, forward strand.
GTGTCACGTGAGGACAAATGTCGTCATCATCCGGGACACTATCGCCATCAAAATCATCCATGCATGCGTCACCAACGGGGTTCGCTGAAACATTAGGAAATTTGTCCATAAAATTTGCTTAAGTTTAAAAAGATATAAAATATGGGTTTAGCGGACACTACTTTAATACCCTGATGATGACTTAATGTCGAAAACATTCGGTTTTTTATTTTAAAAATTGTTTAGCCTTGTAATTAGTCTTTTTTATGAGGAAATTTGTTAACACGATTCTTATCCTTGCAGACGAAAGAAGAATTCTTTTTTTGTTTCTGCTTAATGTACGAAATTGGAAAAAAGAGCGCAAGGGATACACAAAACAGAAAATGAAGGTTACAAGTAGAAACTCTGGTCGAATAACCCCTTTAATTAATATAATGTCATAAAATATTTTCAAACCTTTAACGTCATAAGAAAGCTTCTCGTGTTCCTGATGAGGATTGCTGATCAAAGGGCAGTTATCCCGGTTGTTAGATATCCCATCGTTATCTTGGTCATCATCACAGGCATCGCCTAAGAACGAATAATGAAAGAAAAAGGAACCCCATTATAAATGGGGGCGGTTTAGGGGTGGTATCACATAAAGGATTATGGTGTATGAAGCCGAGTAAGTAAAATAGGCAAAAGTCAAAAGAGAGTTTGCCAAGTGCTGCGGGGATATGAAGAAAAGAAAGAATGGTTCGTCTTATGTAATCTGTCCTCGTTTAACACACCTCGTTATATTTCTGCCCCAAAAAGGGACAATACCAATATTCAGCTCAAATCAAGTCAGCCGGACTAGAGGAGACTCAGAGGACCTGAAGCAGAGAACCAATAATCTCAACCCGCACATGACCTCGGGTCCGGCGGACAACAACCACAGAACACATCGGTCGAAATTCAGTTCTCTCACCACTACGTCAGCCCTACTCAAATGACGGCCTTTTCGTTGAAGTGAAGCTAAACTGAAGTGTGCCATTCAGTTGCCTTAACTGAAAACAGCCTAAGCCAAATTACCTATGTTATCTCCATCAGCATCCGCTTGTTCGCCGTTCGGCAAATCGGGGCAGTTGTCGAATTCATCTAGAACTCCATCACCATCTCTAAAACAAGGGGAGAAGATTTGTGCAACAAATAACTTTTAGCCTTATTGATAGAAAACCTGACAGTAAAGCATTCCATACTTACTTATCTTTGCCTGGCCCGTCACATTCATCACCATATCCGTTTTTATTGCTGTCTGGCTGGAAAAGATACGAACATTTCGTTTCAAACGTTTAATCTCACTTTGGATTACCTAAGAGACATCTCTGTAGCCATGTGCATTTTCGTTGAGCAATGCGGTTGTTGTCCCGAGTAATTAACAGTTCTGATTGGTCCATTGCTCCAGTTACACTTTCATGTGATTGGATACCCTGAATTTGAGCTGCTAGCTTGCTCAATCAATCGGGAGCGGCTAAATTAAGCCGAGTAATTAGATAGTCCCAAAATGACTGGTCAATCAACCACATTTTACTGCATAATTAAACAGAACAATTGATCACCTGCTCTTACCTGGAGGGGGTTGTAGTTCTTAGGACAGTTATCGCACAGGTTTCCAACGCCATCCGCATCATCATCAACTTGGTCTCCTGTGGCGTTCAGCTTAGGACATTTGTCAATGTCGTTCAAAATTCCTGAGGAGAAAAGAGTGAGCAAAATTGCGTAATTTCTCGCATGGAATCAGTTGTATACCATGTGGCCAATTTTGAAAACTTCGATTCCGCATTTGGCATCATTGTTCAACTGATAACAAAAACGAGAGAAGAGAAATTTGAGTTCTCGTTTGATTTTCCTTATGAACAATGTCTCCACATAAACTTAATTGGTATGTTTGGGACCACAGTAACTGGGTCTGCACTTGCCACCACCTTGCTATTTTGCTTATTAAGTACAATTATATTACATATAATAATAATAATAATAATAATAATAATAATAATAATAATAATAATAATAATAATAATAATAATAATAATAAATGGTGTTGTGGCTGAAAAATATGAACAGCATGCACACAAGGCTAGTAGATCCACTGAATATGTGTCTGTTCCCGAATGGATGACAAAAGGGAGGACACTCCTGTTTGTCAAAGATACGAGCTCAGGAAATGATGCTAGTAACTACAGGCCGATTACGTGTTTGCCACTAATGTGGAAGTTACTAACTGGGATGATATCAGAGGATGTGTACTGGTTCTTGGATGAGATGGACCTCCTCCCGGAGGAGCAAAAGGGCACATGGAAAGGGTCGAGAGGAACTCACGACCTTCTGTTTATTGACAAAATGATCCTGCAGAGTGCTAGAAATGGGAAGATGAACCTGTTCATGGCCTGGATTGACTATCGAAATGCTTATGACATGCTGCCACACTCATGGATTAAGGAGGGTCTAGATTGGTTTGGGGTCGCATCAAACGTGAAGAACCTGCTCTTCAAGAGCATGGAGCAGTGGAGGACTGAGCTGCACTTCATGTCAACACCCATTGAGGAAGTCAAGATCAATAGAGGTATCTTCCAAGGAGATGCGTTATCTCCTTTGCTATTTGTGATCTGACTCATTCCGTTAAGCCTGCTCCTAAGAAAGACCAAGTATGGATTCGATCTCAATGGAGAAAAGGTGAACCCTTTACTGTATATGGATGACCTTAAACTCTATGCGAAGTTTGAGATAGGCCTGGAATCTCTAGTCAATACTGTCCGGATTTTCAGTGCAGATGTGGCAATGGATCAGTTTTGGTGTCACAAAGTGCGCCAAGCTCGTTGTTAGGAGAGGGAAGGTGTCGGGGGGTGAAGGCATTAAGTTGCCAGACGTAAGGGAGATCAGAAACCTGGAAGAGGGAACTCGCTACAAATACCTTGGCATTTTAGAGGCAGATGAGTTTCAGCGGGATAAAATGAAAAAGAACCTGACCAAGGAATATCTCAGGAGAGTCCGAAAATTGGTACAGTCTAAACTTGATGGGGGACATCTCATTTCTGGGATCAACACATGGGCAGTCTCTGTGATGAGGTATTCAGCAAGTTTTATCAGCTGGACCCGAGAAGAGCTAAGGGTATACGTACTAGACCGGAGAACAAGGAAATATCTCAACATGTATAATGCTCTCCACTCCAGAGATAATGTAGCGAGACTGTACTTACCGAGAAAGATTGGTGGCAGAGGGTAATATCTAGGACTGCGTGGACCAAGCCTCAATTGGGCTCGCAAATTGTATAGCAGAAAGCAATGAGAGATTACTCACAGCGGCCCAAATGGGTACCAGCACCCGTCAAAAGGACAGTTACTTTTGAAAATGTATGTAGAGCACATACGAAACGTCAAGTCATCATCAAAATGAACAAGTTCAATATGTTTATCACTGCTGTTTGTGTCTTATTTTTAATCAGACAGTAAGGAGTTTAAGAAGAGGAAGCGGGAAGAGCGGATGAAAGAAGTAAGGGAAAAACAACTACATGGCCAGTTTTGCGGGAGATGGATGGGATAGCGAGTGATAAGAGCTGGGAGTGGCTGGAGAAGGGCCATCTAAAAAGACACACCGAGGGGCTAATCATGGTGGCACAAAGCCAGTCTGTAAGGACTAATGCGATCAAAGCTAATATTGAAAAGTCCCAGGAGGATTCCCGATGTAGGCTCTGCAAAAAGACAGGTGAAACGGTCAACCATCTGTTGAGTGAGTGCCCTAAGTTAGCACAATCCGAGTACAAACGCCGTCACGATAATGTAGCTAAGGGACATTGGGACATCTGCAAACAGCTTGGAATGGAATGTGGGGACAAATGGTACGACCACAACCCAGAACCTGTAATGGAAAATGAGGATAGAAAGATCTTGTGGGATCTCACCATTCAGACGGACAAGAGGCTACCACACAATAGGCCGGACATAGTTGTCATAGACAAAGCAAAGAAAGAATGTCACATTATAGACGTAGCTTGCCCGGGAGACAGTAGAATTGTTTTGAAGGAAGAGGAGAAGATTGATAAGTACCGTGACCTTGGTATTGAGATTAAGGCTTTGTGGCGCTTGAAGAAAGTCCTCATAGTCCCAGTTGTAATAGGGGCGCTAGGTAGCATTTCAGACAGACGTCAGGGATATTTGGCCGATATCCATGTAGGGCTGAAACCAGTAACGATGCAGAAAACTGGTCTGCTTGGTTCTGCAAGAATTCTACGAAGGATCCTAGAAAGACAATAAGGTTAGGGTAAAGGTTAGCGTTACTTTTAGCTTAAGGTAAATGCAGCAGTATATCGTTACTTAAAGGCGCTGTTACACTGTGAAATGTTTCGACAAGTTGCACGAAACAGTTCACAGTGCAAAAGCCCCTGCAACGGCCAAAATCGTCGCGAGACAAGTTGCACGAAAAGTAGAACTTAATTCTACTTTCGGCAACGGGTGCAGGGATGGCGCAGTGGAGAGAGCACTCGTCTCCCACCAATGTGGCCTTGGTTCGATTCCCAGACTCGGCGCCATATGTGAGTTGAGTTTGTTGGTTCTCTACTCTGCACCGAGAGGTTTTCTCCGGGTACTCCCGTTTCCCCTCTCCTCAAAAACTAACATTTGACTTGATTTGTGTTAATTGTTAATTTCAGTTTACAGCGTCCCCAATTAGTGCTTCAGCGCTTTCCTTTTTCCTTTTGTCTGGCGACGATTTTGGCCGTTGCCGAATATGTTACACTATGAAATGTTTCGTGCAACTTGTCCCGCCACAATGTTGCCAAAACATTGCGAGACAAGTTGCACGAAACATTTCACAGTGTAACAGCGCCTTAAGGGGCAGCATTTGGGGGACACTTTGTGACGTAAATTGTCTGTATTTCCGAGGCAAAAGTGATGTTTAAGCTCTGGAGAGGAGCAAGGGGACACTTCGTGACGCTTACTGAAATCCGCGTTCATCTGATAGGCCATTTCCGAGTTCATGTCTGCCTCCTCTTCAAAGCAAGTCTAAGTGCAAAGTTTTTGTGATGGTAATTAGTTTCCCTTACATATGAATAAAAAAAACTATTTTTCGTAAGAAAAACTTCGCACTTAGACTACAATAAGCGACAAAAGTGTTGAGACACTTGGCAGTAAAATTCGATTTTCTGCGTCTTGGATACATTTCCCCCCCTTTCCCCCAAAACAATGTTGATTTTTCTATTTCTTCCACTGCACAGACCACAGCGCCTACACAACATTGAATTGGGGGGCCGGGGGTATCAGAGAATTAACACTAGATGCAAATAAAATAGAACAAATGCTTGAGTATCAAAAAGCGTCTTTTCCTAAGAGTGTCTCAACTACTTTTGTCGCTCATTGTAGCTTTGAAGAGGGGATAGATATGAACTCGGAGATGGCCTTTTACTTGCATTTCTGGGCATATTTTTCCTGTCAAACAGGACTGACCCTGAACTCATAACGGTTTAATTACGTACCGTCACCATCCTGATCGCGATCACAAGCATCTCCAAGGCCGTCTCCATCAGTGTCCGTCTGTTTTGGATTATGTACAGACACACAGTTATCACACGCATCGCCCACTCGATCGTTGTCATTGTCTGGTTGATCAAGATTCTTGACAAAAACACAATTGTCCTAAAATGTAAATTTATCTTGTTTTATTAAATATACATCTTTTTAATTTCACCATCATTTTACTACGTTATGATTCCTTATAATCATATCACTCTATTCCATTATTGTAATAACAGGACAGGAAACTAGGTGCTCACTGCGCATGCTCAATGACCACCAAATGGATTCAACTCCAACACGTTCCCATATAGCTGACTGGTTGCGTTTGTTGACGCAGTTACGTCTGTTTAAAATTTTCGATCCACAGTCCCACAAGCTTTGTTACAGCCAGATGCAGCCAATCCAAGAGAGGTATTCAAAGACCTGCCAACCTCAACTTGGGACATTTTTACCTACCTTTCCCTAGTGCATAGTTAATTCATGCGTTGTAATTTGCGCGTCTTGTTTTCCGCCAAGTTGTGAGTATGTTTAGGTGAAGAAACAGGTGATTAAAGTTAAAGGAAGTTTATGTTACCTTCCAATTATGATGCAGCTAAAGCGGCATGCGTCGCACCCAACTGATAATACGTTCAGTCGTTACTTAGGAAAAATAAGCTCATTAAAACCTCTCTATCAGGAATTAGGTCATTGTCATCATCCTCATCACAAGCATCGCCGTCGGTATCATCATCATGATCTTCCTGACCCGTGTTGGGTACAGCAGGACAGTTATCCTAAGCACCAATAAATAACAGAAATATTACTGTTATGATGAACGAGAGAGTCAATTCCAAAAAGATAAAATCAATTTGATATAAGGGAAACCCGTTAGCCCCTTGCGGGGTCTATCAATCTGTTTGAATTTTTGTTCATTATAAATCGAACTGAATAAAAAAAAGTCTTAACTTTCTTGGACACTACTCAGAGGCTGGACATAGTTGGATCGTGCGCACTTTCTGATGAGTACGTCAGGCGTAATTCGGATTCCTTAACTTAAGGTTAACGTTTTTAGGCTGACTTTATAACAATAATGTGGACAGAATAACTGCCGAGCTAGCATCAAACATGAACAAACGGGAAAAACTGACGAGAAACTCAAAGGCAAACCTTTTTACAATTAGGTGATATACAACTGAGGCCCTTCACGGGAATGGCATCCAAATCTGGATCTAGCTCACATTCCTCCCCATCACCAGCAAAACCATCTCTGCACTGTAAAGCATAGCAGTTAAATTTTGAATTAATTTGAGACATATTTCCAGCACCATGCTTAGAAGCCCGCTCATGTCTGTCTGCTCTAAGCCGGCTTCTGTAACAGAAGCTTGCCAATCAAATCACCGCGTCCACACAACGGTTTTTTTACATACCGGGATGACAGAGGTCCGCTTTTCCTAGATCGAGTATGTCTCCAACCATAAACTGCACTATTTCTTGGACCCTTTTTACCCTGAGTGTTTATCCTGCCTGGGATCAAACCCGTTGAGTTTATTCTGGCACCGTCAATAATAGTTCTTATAGAAGGTTGTCTTGTCTGTTCATGCCTAAGAGCCGTTCTAGGTTGAGAATTCTGAACCGCTGTCAATGTGTATTTTTGGCAATTGGTTGTTTCCAGGCCTGGCCATACTAGAAATTTGCGTCACGACATTTGTGTGACGCATTGTGAGAGATTTATCTCACGAGTTATTTTAAGTAAGCTTATTCCCACGCGAAACAAGACCACATACATCGTATGGGACTAGTTGTACGGGAAGACCTTAGACAGCTATGACCAGAACCAGGTTGCTGACTAGCAGTTTTCTTTAAAACAATAGGGACCTTCAGATTCTAGGACGAGAACGACTACGAGTACCAAATTTTCTCCTAGAAAAACATTGAGCGCGCGCAAACCAGCGTCATTTTGGCGGGGAAAACGTGTTAGCGGCGTCATTTTAGTAAGAGGTTTTGCAAAAATGTCGTCGTGTCAAAACAAGTCAACAACACGGTAGCAGTTTTGGCATTTTTCGATCAGCAAAAAGGCCCAGGTAACAGCAATAAGAATAACTGAGAAACCTATAATGCTAACAAAGAGTAAGATTAATCTTACGGGCTATAAATCTTCTTAGTATTTTCGCTAAAAACAAACAGTCAAAACTCGTACTCGTTCTCGTCCTCGTCCTAGAATCTGAAGGTCCCTAATGGTTTGCTGGGGATGCCCAGTCTCGCGGGTTCAGAAAACCTGATTGTGGTCATTGTTATTTAAGGTTTTCCAGTTGTACGACCCTCGTTATATGCACCTGTCATACGAAATTTACGAACTAACTTCATACCGTGCACTTGTATTTGCCCGCTCCTGTTGACGAACACTGCGCGTTCACTTGGCAAGTATGCTGTGCATTGGTGCACAGGTCACCAGAATAGCATCCTAGATAGCCGTCACCAATAAATCCTGGCTTACATGGACTGCACTTGAAACTACCCTGTCAAACGATAACTATACTATTAAAAAAAGCTCGCTAATGAGCAATTGTTTTTTGGTCAAAGGGGCATGGACTAGTTGGGTGTCAGTTGAAATATTCAACTATTCAGTATTCCAGAGGTTGCAATTAAGCAACTTCGTTCCCAGGAGAGGGAGAGGTCCAAGGAGCGAGGTTGGTAATTAAGTTGAAGTCTTTTATTTCTCTAAGGAAGAGATTTGATTTTTTCGTAATTTAAAAACACGCTTGGAGAGGAGAAAAGTCCGAACAGCGATCTCGTTTCTCAAAATCCAAGGAAATCTTAAGGATGATCATTTCTTTTCGGGGAAATGTATGCCTCAAAACGAAACTTTCTTCCACTTACCGGTGTATTAATACAGTTGGAATTCGGGTCGCACGTGTCAATACCCTCTGAGCATTCATCTATTTCGTCACATTTTTGTCTGTAATTCTGCGCATGCTCTAAGCCTACACCGGAAGGCGCATTACCACGGTAACCTTCTGGACAGCCTCCACACCGATATCCAGGCGACAGGTTTTCACATTGACTACGCTCATAACATGGGTTTGCCAAGGCACACTGAAATCATGGTGCAAGACTTTCATGAGGTCAAAGGGCAGAAAGAATGAACATAAGGCCGTGGTTAAAGCAATCGGGTGAGAATACAAGTTTCGAAATTTATCTAACGATGATCTTTAATTTAGAATATATATTTTTCTTTCTCCCCTTCATTTGAAAGATTTGAAAACCCATAGACCCGAAGAAAATAAGAATGCTAGAAAAGCATAGTGATTAACACATGACAAAAAAACATAACAAATCTGAAAAATCATAGTCCTTGGCAGGATTAGAACCTACCACTTCCTCCTCGGCGGGAGTGACACTGTAGACCCCACAGACCAGTGGGACACTTCGTCCATCAAGAACCTTTATAATGCTCGTCTGGGAGTCCTTGTAAAGGGAATTTGTTGTTGGTTCTGTACGCTGCTTCGAGAGGGTTTTTTTTCTCCGAGGAGTTTTGTGTTTCTGTCTTCAAAACATAACATTTCCTATCGCCAATTCGACCTGACGAGCGCTGACAGTTCTGGAAGTGTTACGTGAATTTTTCACTGTCGCGAGGAAAGAAAATTATATAATACGTTTTGGGAAACGTGTGCACTTTCTCAGAAAGTGCGGATGGAGAAGAGTGGAAACTCCATGATTCCTTCATTTCCTGGTTCGGGACTAACCAGAGGTCGGCGCTAACAGATGGAACAACTGCCACTGTAAACGAGAGTGAAGCAGTCGCATTTCCGAAAGTACCTCATTAATGTCACCGCATGATTTGCCGTCTCCTTCAAAGCCATCAGGGCAAGTTCCACACTCGAAAGACCCATTTCCGATATTGACGCAATGAACCGAAGGAAAACAAGGATCTCCCATGCAAGGACCTGTTGTCACAAAACATGCAATACGACAAATTGAAATGCTACGATGAACTTTTTAACTGGAAGATTGGGTAATCAGTTGGGAAGAATGTTTTATTGGATTTTCAGGGTCTTAATATACGACTGTCAAATTTTGCCTGCAGAAGGCATCGCCACATTAACAACCTTAATCACGGCAAGTAACACGACACGACGAGTACAAGTTTTCCGCTCTGAGAATTTGCATTTGGGTTTGAAGCTTGACTGTATTTTTCAAGTGCGCGTGTTGAGAACGAGAAAGTTGTTTTTGTAGTGGTACTTGCCGGCATCAGACTCAACTTGAGTTATCTATGTTTGCCTGGAAAGACCAATGCAAGCTTGTACAAGCGATTTATTCCAGCAAACTACTTGGAAGCAGTGCTCTATTAACCGGAAAAGAAATTTGAGTGTTTCAGTTGAGGAAACCAGGCTGGTGATAGTCATGGAAACGTAATTCATCATTCTTAAACATAGTTCTCGCAGTAGGACTCAGAATTGTTATCAATTACTTTCAGAATCCGTTCAAAGCCAGTTCATTTGGTGTTACTTACACTTCACTTGACTGATACAGGTCCGACACATCGTGCATTTGGGAAAAGTGCCCTGTTCAGCGTATTCGTTAGAGGGACATGCGCGACAAGATGTCTTCATGTAAGTGCTACTGTAGCCTGACCTGCAGCAATGGCAGGTCTTAGATCTTGACACATTGTTAAAGCTTCCAGGTGGGCATATCTTACACGGAAAACCTTGAAACAAACGTGTAATCTATTCATTAATGTATAGTGTCATTTGTTCTATAAAGTTAAGGGGTAGCCGGGTACCTTACTTGTATTAAAATTCACGCACGTGTAAGTGCGCGAAATTTAGTTCTGCGTCAAATAAAATCCGCGCGAAAAGGTTAGTGGTGTAATATGATACACTCGTTGTTACAAATGTAAACCATTCGTTTTATTCATGGGTACACATACGACAAAGTCTTCTCATAACGTTAAGAAGCACAAATGTCTTCTTCATCATCATCCTGAACAATTTCTGTCAGGATTTTTTCAGGCTCCCAGTAATATTCCGCCAGAAATGCCTGCATTTTGCTGTAAATTTAAAGCTGCGCGAACAAGTCTTCTGTAAGGTGCGCGAAATTAAGAATCACGCGGATATAAAACTGAGCGAAAATGAGTTCCACGCGAATTTTAATACAAGTAACGGTATAAACAACCTTGGCTAGAGGCAAAATGGTTGCACGACTATCGCTAGTTTTGACAGGAATGATGGAAGGCCTCCTTTGTAATAATGGTCATGCGAAATCATTGTTCGCTCGTCTTCATGCCATGAGCTTCCAGGGATAACTAAATGATTTAATAGGACAATCACATCACTTTTGGAAGGCATATAGTTTATTTGTGGTCCGAGTATCATCATTTGCGCCCCCAGCAAAGTGATATGCCTATCACCACAAGTGTTATTATCGGCGGTGGATTAAAAACTAAACGAAAGGTTAAAAGAGAAATACCCTGAGCAATTTAACGTAAAAATGTTTATTACTCACCGGTTCCATCACTGTATGTCCCCGCAAGACATTCATACTGCCTTCCTTCCCTGCAAACAGTGCCTGGATCACAGGGGAAACACTTCTGCGGACACCACTGAGCAAATAAATTGGTGGTAGAAAGAGTAAATTACCAGTACAGACATGCAGTTATCATTTCTTCAGTAGGAGTTAAGGTGTGTAGGAAGCACATAATTTCGCAATGATACCGGCTCTGTTCTGTCTCAAAAAGACCCAATGTGTAAGTACAGCACACAGACCAAAGGATACCAAAATAAATGAAAATCATTTCATCAGTATTTTACTTACAGTTGAGTTACATTTGCCATGTGTGTTCGCTGGGCATGGAAGTGCAGTGCCATTATGACATAACTGAGAACAAAGATAGGAACGTAAGCACAACAGCGTGAAAGATAAGTTTTAAGGTTTCAAAAAAGTACCAAATATCTTTGAGACAATTCAATGTAAAGTGCTATTGGTTCTTCTTACCCATCCCTCTGGACATGCGCTACAGTTTGGTGCTCCTCCAAACGAGAACTCTGTTGATGACGTCACACCACACTTTTCCTCCGTTCCATCTCCCGCACAGTAGTAACCAGTCCTACATCGGCGACACTTTGGTTTGACCGTGGAATTTCTGGCTGAAGGGATAATCGATTTTCAATTAACATTTTCACGTTTGCAACAAACGGTTCTGAAGACTCGGCTTATAATTCCGTCGAGAAATCCATGTTTGAAAAGATCACTTTTTCACAATGTGTTATTTGAACACAAGTTACTTCTTATAACGCAAACCAGACTGAATTTTGCCCTGCACAAAGATTCAAAGTAACAAAGCCAAAATTCATGTTGTTGACATGTATGCTGATTTTAAGAACAGCGGCAATGACCAAATTTATTTGTGCGACGCGATTTAACATTCAACAACATTTCATTGTGGCTCTATCCGAACCTAAGTCAACTTACGATATTCCGATCCCGTCATGCCTGGTGCTCTAAAAAACACTTCCCCACTGGTTTCATTGACAAAGATTTCTCCTGTCTCCTGGCATGTGGCATTGAAAGTTATGGTCAGCGGTATTCTGTCACCTCGCTTTGGTATACCGCCATCCACAGCAAAGATGTAATAATGGTATGTCCAGTCTGTTGTCTTGTTACTCCATACAAAATCAGACCCATTCCTTACAGCGTATCTTCTAGCTTCAATTTTAGGGCTACATAAGGAAGAAGTATGCTATTTACAAAAAGTTATGTAAAAGTTACGTTGAGTGTAGATAGGTGTATTATTTTTGTAAATTCGAGAGGCTCGTTAAGAGGGAACACTTACAATAATGTTCAAAAGTGTTTTTCGCTTACAACCAATCGGAAACCAGTTTTACCAAGGCGCGCATTTTCGTTTTGATGGCAAGACGAGTGCAGCGTTGACATGAGCTTTGGCAGGAAACTGGGGAGTTTAAGATCTACGACGCGACGGCAACGAAAACGTCACAAATTTTGCATATTTGATGAGCAAAAACAATAGCTTTGCACGCTCTGCACGTGCATTTTTTGTTTTTGTACATTTCTTTCACGTTTTCGGTAAATCTGCGACGTGAAATGACCAATTCTCAAGTTTTACGGAGAACGTGAACAAAAGGCAGCGAATTTGAATTTTCTGTCGTAGGTTTGGTATTGCACCTCCTAATTCAGTTCCTGGAAAGTTACACTAGTTTATAGAAGTTAGACAAGCCGACACAATGACAAAAAAGATTAATAAACCTGAACTTGCAATTCTAAATGACGTTTTCGTTACCGTTGCGTCGCAGATCTTAAACTCTCTACTATTCGCAAGGCAACGCAACGCGAGCTACCGGAAATAAGGGAAAGCAGTTCAGTGATTGAAGAACACTGGTGCGCTATTCATAGTTTGAAAACACTTTTTTCCCATCATCGGAACAATCACGATTCAGGAAATGCCAGTGGAAAAGGGACCAAAGTAAAATATTTCAGGTCTTGTAAGACAACTGGAGTAACTTCAAAGGATCTTGCTAGCTCATCTACCTCGCTTTACACAAAACACTTAAAAACTGAGGCCAACTCACATATAGTATTTGCTTACATTTTTTGTAACACAGGGCTTCTCTTGTAGGAAATTTTTCCATTTAATCCGCTGTCTCCATCGGTTGCTATAGCAACGAAGAAAGGTGCCTTTTGCAGAGGTGGAATTGGTGTGAGGTCATAGTTAACACTGGGAAGGACTGGACAGTGGTCGTTGTAGTCCAAAACAAACATCTAAAAATGAGGAAACAAAACTGATTTCACGCGCAAAGGAGACAGAGAGACGGAATAATCCTATAGGAATACTAGAATTTCTTTCATTCAATACTAGACTCGTTTACCTTGATCGTGATATTTCCAGAGGGTTGGTTTGCTTTCCCTGTGTCTGTAATTTTTAAGGTCAATGTGTAGCTAGTTGTATGCTCGTAATCTAATGGCGACTTGAGAATCAATTTGGCTGAAGTGGTGTTCATAGTGAAGGATTCGATTCCTGATGACAAAAGAATGGAGCCATAATCGGCATCAGTGCTATTCTGATACTCATCAATGACACCATGAAGGTATCATCGGTTCACTAATAAAAGTTTAGAAAAGCGAAGAAACTAACACTTTCTACCTCGCTCTTCAATGACTACAAAACTTCTTCTCTGTGAAAAAGGTAATTACTCGCTACTCGAATTTGCCAATGCCAAAAGTAATTAAATAACTTAATAATGCGATAAGTAAATAAACAAATGAAGGTTGATACTAATTCTCTACTTTCCCAAATCTCACAATACACATCTTTTGCCCTTCCCCCTCCCCCCAAATTTTGCGCAATTATTGTTTGCAATTGCTCCTGGGACATGAAGATGTGACAAGAAAAATCGGAAACAATGCCTATGCAAATGTTTGGGGGGTAAAAGATGTGTATTATGGGATTTGAGAAAGTAAAGAATTTCTGCATTTTTCATAATTCTCCTCTATACCTGGTACAGATGTGGTAATTGGTCGCACTGTTGCATTCTCGGTTGCATTCGGACACAAGTAAATTGTCTCCCCATCCAACACAAAAGAAGAAGGAGACATTGTGCTGGGAGGGGATGGTGCCGAGTATGTTTCATCTTTGATCTCAAATCTGCGTTGCTCGTTACCAGTCAATATTTCGACTCTGTAAGGTCCAGAAGAGAAGGCGTCTGACACCGTAAATTCCTGGAAAGAGCATTGTTTATTATTAGTTCGTTGGAAGAAGTGACCTTGGATATTGAAGGTTGAAGAGAGGTTTTAAAGTAACTAAGGGAGAAAAAAAAGCTTCGATCTACTTTAACAGCTGGCGTGTTTCTGTTCAAAGCGCTGGCTTCCCGAATTTTCTTTAAAATCTCATTGTTATTTTTATGACTTTGATCAAACGATATCGTAGTTCTTTGAATGGCAGCGAGGCTGTAATTGACCTCGCTTAGGTACAAACGTCAGTGTTTTATTCTGGTAATTGCACCAAAGCGGATTTATGGTGAGATTTTTGGATTTTTGGGTGTCCAATGGTTGGTGGATGTGCCTAGTGCCAAGTGTGGTTGCGCAGTGTCTGTGTGCTTGTCACCTCTCACTTTCAGCCTCCACCCCTGACTGGCTTCCGCTGCCTGCAGCTTGCTGCTTGTAGTGGGGTGCCGGGGATGCAGCCCATGTATTATTCACCCCCTTGTCAGTACATTGCCTCTCCCAACAAGTCCTCCATGCGGCGACACCTGGTAACTGGGTACACCTAGTACTCAAGCAAAAGCTACAAGGGCGTTCCCCTCCCCTCCCCCCCACCCTTCTCCCCCATCCACTTCCTTGTGGTCAGTTCCAGGAGGTCCAAAGGCTACGGGAGCCAACCCAGACAGAAAATCTGCAGCCAAGCTGATCCAGCTGTATTGGTGCTCCTCTCCCTTGGATAAAGTCCGAAAGCAAGGCCGAAAGGGTGGTTCTGACAGCCCGGGCAGCCCAGAATCTTTCCTTAACAAATCCGCCCAGACTCTACAGCAAAACTGAAGAGGTCACTCCAGCGTCGTCGCAAGACTCCGACAACAACACGGGAAGTGGCAGTTACCGGTTATAAACTCATCCAATTAGCGTAGGAAAAGAGTTCCAGGGGCCATTGTCGACGGTGGGAGAGATCATCGCATCTCATTGGATGACTACCACCCACCTCAAGCTGAGCAGCCCCCAGCTAGTAAGGTGTCATCCCGCCACTGCCTGCCTGCTCTACTGGGTGCGTAGGGCTTAGAGGAATCATCTTTGACAAGCGGGCATTAAAACTCCGCACCAGACAAAAGAAGAAATACATCAACAACGAAGACTCCAGCTCTTCGCGTCGCCAGCTGGAACGTTCGGACCATTTGTCCTGGAGCCACCAATGACCTTCAACAGTTGGATGACGCTCGCAAGACTTTTGTCATCGACCGCGAGCTCCAGCGGTTAAGCATCGACATCGCCTGCCTCCAGGAGACACGGCTTCCTGACAGTGGATCCATCAAGGAAGCGAACTACACCTTCTTCTGGCAAGGCAGACCAACTGACGAACCTTGGCAGCACGATGTTGGCTTCGCTGTGAAGAACACTCTACTGCCCACTGTCGAGTCACCTAGTGAAGGGACGGAAAGAATCATCAGCCTCCGCATTTCAACACCAACTGGTCCAGTTACCATCGAAGCCACAGATGCATTCTACGAGGCTCTGGATGAGGCAGTAAACAGGACACCTAGCACTGAGAGACTTTTCCTCCTAGGAGATTTCGATGCTAGAGTAGGTGCAGACCACAATGCTTGGCCATCTTGTCTTGGCTCTCATGGCACTGGAAAAATGAATGAAAACGGCCAGAGGCCTTTGGAAATGTGCTGACTCCGCGGAAGACCGAGCTCTTCCTCAGGCCTCAACGAGGCCTTGGAAAAACCTCCTGAAGTTGATACTGTGGAATCCAAATAGTCCATCATCCGTTATGCCATCTACAACTCTGCTAAATCCGCCTACGGAAAACGTGAGCGAAAGAGTGCCAATTGGTACGAGGCAAGCTAGGAAGAACTAGAACCCCTCACTGAAGCCAAGAGGAAGGCTCTACTCGAGTACAAGAACAACCCCACCCCCAGCACCCTCAACAACCTTCGCTCTGCACGCAATACTGCTCAGCAGGCCGCCCGCCGCTGTGCCTACGATTACTGGCTCAACTTGTGCAGCAACATCCAGCTGGCCGCGGACAGTGTCAATGTGAAAAGGATGTACGAGGGTATCAACGAGGCAGTAGGCCGTACTGCAACTAAAACAGCCCCATTGAAAGGCAAGTCTGGCGAGGTCATCACAGGGGAAACAGCTGGAGCGCTGAGTAGTGCACTACCTGGAACTGTACGCGACACAGAACGTGATGACCGACGCCGCCCTGGACGCCATCCCAGACATGCCTGTGATGGTCGAGCTCGACGAACCGCCAACGCTGGCAGAGCTCAGCAAAGCCATTGACAGCCTAGCTTCTGGGAAGTGTCCAGGTGCAGATGGCATCCCAGCCGAGATTCTGAAAACAGGGAAGGCAGTACTTCTCGAGCCACTTCATCAACTCCTGTGCCTCTACTAGCAACTGGGCTATGTACCCCAAGATATGAGAGATGCCAACATCGCAACCCTCTACAAAAACAAAGGGGATAGGAGTGACTGCAATAGCTATCGGGGCATCTCCCTACTCAGCATTGTTGGCAAAGCATTCGCCCGAGTGGTCTTGACACGCCTACAGAGCCTCGCGCCGGAAGATCCACGGTGGACATGATTTTCTCGGTGCGTCAGTTACAAGAGAAGTGCCGCGAGCAGTAGATGCCTTCATTGACCTAACGAAGGCATTTGACCTCGTGAGCAGAGACGGCCTCTTCAAACTCCTGCGGAAAATCGGATACCCCCCAAGACTGCTAGCAATGACAACATCGTTCCACGAGGGCATGCACAGCACTATGTGCTTCAAAGGAGGAACCTCTGACGCCTTCCCAGTCGGCAGCGGAGTTAAGCAAGGCTGCGTGCTTGCGTCAACCTTGTTTGACATCTTCTTCTCCATACTGCTAAAGTATGCTCTCAAAGACTGTACAGAGGTCGTCTACCTTCACACACGAGAAGATGGCAACCTCTTAAACCTCGCACGACTCCGAGCTAAGACGAAAGTAAACAAAGTCCTCATCTGCAAACTGTTGTTTGCCGACGATGCTGCTCTAGCAACACATTGTGAGGCTGAACTTCAAAGCCTCATGAACTGCTTCTCCCATGCCTGTAAGCAATTTGGACTGACGATCAGCCTGAAAAAGACCAACGTCATGGGTCAAGGCACCGACGACCCACTGTCAATATCCATTGATGGGCACCACCTGGAGGCTGTAGAGAGATTTACCTACCTGGGCTCCACAATCTCCAACACCCTGTCACTGAATGCAGAGCTCAACTCTCGCATTGCCAAAGCCTCAGCCACCTTGGCTAAGCTGAACAAGAGAGTCTGGACCAATAGCCACCTGACCGAGAAGACAAAACTGAAAGTGTACCAGGTGTGTGTCCTTAGCACCCTCCTGTACGGTAGTGAAGCCTGGACGACATATGCCAGACAGGAGAAGAGACTGAACAGCTTCCACCTCCGCTGCTTCTGGCGCATACTGAACATCAAGTGGCAAGATAGAGTGACAAACACTGAGGTCCTTGATCGTGCAGGCATCCCCAGCATATTCGGTCTTCTCATTCAAAGACATCTGCGTTGGCTTGGCCACGTGAAGAGAATGGACCCGGGGCGAATCCCCAAAGAAATTCTGTATGGAGAGTTGACTGAAGGTACACGACGAATGGGACACCCCCATCTGCGCTTCAAAGACATTTGCAAGCGTGACTTGAAGCTTGCAAGCATTGACCCAAACAGCTTCGAGAACATGGCTGATGACCCATGGATGTGGAGGGGGGGGGGGGGGGGGGTAGTGCGAAATGGGGTCAAAGAAGCAGAGCGCACCCGAGCTGAAGCGCAGCATGTGAAAAGAAAAAGGAGAAAGAACAAGAACACCAGGCAAGCGGCATCATCCTACTCCTGCGCCAACTGCGGCAGGGACTGTCACTCGCGTGTGGGGCTCTACAGCCACTCCCGGAGATGCCAGCGACCGCCTCGGACCTGATGCAGCCTTGCTGTACCACCGTCAGCCATGACGAATGGATGTCGACGGCGACGTATTGGTAGAAAGACCCCGGCAGCCAGGTCATTCAGCAAGCTAATTTAACCCTGGTTTCGCGGTTGGACTAGAACGAGCGTGGAATAGAGACTGATGAGGGTGAATGGGCCTTAACGACATGCCAGTTTCAGTCCAACCGTGACAACACAAATAAGGGGCTATAGACAGAATGCATAAATGGCGGCCAAAAAAATATTCTTTTGTTTATGTGCTAATTAGATTCACTAGCCTCGCTCTAAAGCAACATTTCTTTTGTATTTTGTCCATGCAAACGAGGCTAGTGAGGCTAATTAGCACATTAACAAAAGAGTATTTTTTTGGCCGCCATTTATGCATTCGGTCTATTGACCCTTAGTTGTTTTATAGTACCTGTATTGATGCTCCAATATGTGTTTTCTCACTGATTTCAGCTATGTAATCAAGTGGAAGAGTCTTCTTATCCCATTTCCGCACAAAATTAACCCCGCTGGTCTGAAGGAAAAGGACTGAATCCCACTTGAACCTCTCTGCCATAAATACATCCAATCGGTACGGTTCACCCACCTTGTTAAAAAAATATTTATTAATATAAAGTGAAACTTGGTTTGAATCACTGAAGAGCTGAACAAGTGGTGGGTACAAGATTACGTGTCGCTAATAACGGACAAATGCGATAAAACGTTCCTTGAAAATATGTATAACACAATGGGCCTTATGCGTGATGACGTCTGACTAGCTAATTTCACCACCAAGCCACGTTTGCACAAAATTATTCACATCATTTAGACATGGGTGGGTGGGTGGGTACACGTGGGTTTCTTTTTCAAGTTTGCTCCTTTGGGATCTAGCTCATGCTAAAATTTACAAGTTTGATGTTCGAATTCGAGGCTTGGTGGTGAAATTAGCTAGTCAGACGTCATCTCGCATAAGGGCTAGTCGCACTAACCAACTGAGAAAAGCTTGTAGTATAGCAAGGTTATCACATTTTCACTTATAACAGTGATCATCGTTTGAGAAAACTTAAATTGCAATGCTAAATATACCTTTTTTCTTCGTGATTATTTTTATCAAAATTCTAACCTTGATCTACATTACACAAGAGGACTGGTACGAATTTGACCGAGCACAATATACTTTTAAGCGGTCGAGGTTACAGGCC
>OX421447.1:1670000-1680000 GCA_949126865.1 Montipora capitata
GGATGACAAGGAAGGATCCTAGAAGGATACAGGCTAATATTAATTTTAGAGAGAGTGTAGGAGAGAAACCCTGACAATGCACACACTCTGCAACTGCAGAGCACCAGACAAATGCCCTTTGAAAGGACAATGCTTAGTCAAGGAAGTAGTGTATCAAGCCACCATCACGACCACCGAAAGCACAGAGACGTACGTCGGCCTCACCGCCACTGAGTTCAAGACGAGATGGCGAAACCACCAAATGTCATTCAAAAACGAAAGTAAAAAGAATGACACCGAACTGAGTAAACATCTATGGCAGCTAAAAGATCAAAAGAAAGACTTTGCAATCTCCTGGAAAATTCTAGCCAAGGCCAAATCTTATAGCAACCTTACTAAACGATGTAATCTATGTAGTACCGAGAAATTCTATATTGTATATAAACCGGACATGGCAACGCTCAACAAACGTAATGAACTCGTATCGACTTGCAGGCACAAGCGAAATTTTCTCCTTAGGTTCAATCGCATCCTCAACAACCAATCATGTTTTTCAAGTTTGAATCTTGTAACGATCACCCTACTGATGTATATAAACCCCAGCGATGCTACAGTGTACATGGAATTTAACTGATGAGTGGTCCAACTCCTTGTTGGTCTACGAAACAGACCTGTATTAAAGTCCATATGAAACTATATTGAGTAGAAAAACATTGTTATTACCGCTCCATTATTATTGAGCACTATTCTGGATTTATCAGTGTGGAACTCACCTGACGTTATATATATATATTTTACAAAATATATATTTTACAATTATTCGCCGAAGGCGAAGTGATTATCGGTGAATATTTACCGAGACGAAGTCGAGGTGAATATTCACCGATAATCACTGAGCCTGAGGCGAATAATTGTTTTAGTATAAATACACAGGTGATTATTTCAAAAAAGAGAAAAAAAACATTTCAACGCGAAATCATCTTCACTTACAGTGGCAAAACGACTACTGGCAGCCATTTTGTCCGTCGAGGTGATTATCGGCTGATAATCCGAGATAGCGAGCCAATGAGAGCGTGCGATTTTGTATAATCACCTGTGTATTTATACTAAATATATATATTTGAAGTGCGGGTTAAAGTAGTGATTCATCTTAGATAACTGGCATCAGTGAAAGCGAACCATCGAGTTTTCTGGGTGCCTGTAATTATGTATCTATACATGCAGAAGAGGAAGGCCCAAAACTGCCTTTCAAAGTATAATAAGAAAAAGTTGACCTGTAATAGATTAACACTTAATACGTAATACTTACAGGTACGTTAGACTTGGGAGGTAATTGAAACAGTCCTTCCCAAGATTCTCTATCTTATTATTTTGCAGCAGTCTTAAAATCGAAAAAGCACAAATCAACAAAATAACACGAAAAAACAAACTGATAAAATCAACAATCAACAAAACCACATTTACACAGTAACACATGATAGCTTCAACCGAATCTGCAATGCCAGCAAAATCAGGAAGTTAACCGTAACGGTTGTCATATACTCATTGATTGGTGACTAATGCATAAATTGGTTATAAAGGACAATACGGAAGTTGCTATGGAAACACAGCGATGGAGTAATTTTTTTCTGAATATAATAAATCTAAAAACGTATGACTTGCTAGAGCTTGGCACTTGCGGTGCTTTGAAAGTTCTCAAATTGCACCTTTCAAAACATCACCCGTACCCATAATTATAAGTCACCAAATGCAATGGCGTTCATACGATCGCTTATTGATATCAACAATTAGAAGAAGGCAGCATTTTGAAATGCATTTGACAACAAAAATATGTTAAAAGATATATACGACTTTTGGAATTAACCCTAAAAGTTATCGTGACTTCATTCAGGTTCAAGTGATAAATAACGGTCGCTTGAAATTTAAATTAAATGAAGTCTTTGTGTACACAAATTCGTTGACTGACGTACAACAGAAACTCTTAATTTAAGTTTCAAACTCTTGTAATCACTTGAAAATGAAGTCAAGATGATTGCGAAATGTCGCATATTTTTGTCGTCAAATAAACATTGCAGTAAATTTGCAAAATAAATTAATGAACAAATGACGGATTAATTTATCCAGGTACCAATTAATTGAACAAGTCTATCTACCAACAGAATAACTTTTACATCAAGAAAGGCAAGGCAATCAGTAAACTAAATACTGAAAGCTCTCAGCTTGTATAACTGAATTTGAGGTAATTTACATCATAATGGTTACTTTTACATTACAAATGAAAGCATCACTTACAAGTTACTTAGACGTCCTAACTCAGGGAACGTTGGTACAAATTCGATTTCGTTTTCATGTAAGTACCTGTATTTGAAGACAGAAAATTTGAAGACACTGTGACAGAAATTTTTTTCATACTCCCAAAAGGAGATCTGTGTGCAGGTGTAATATCTTTATGGGGGTTATCACTTAAATTATAAAAAAAAAACGAAAAGTCAAAATCACTGTTGGTTGTATCTGCTCGAGAGTGATGTAACGCATACCAGTTGGTTGCTTGCTTGAACTTTGTAATTAACACCCAGAATGTGAGGGAGCATAGTTGATTCAGAAAGGGAGCGGTTTGCGGAACCCTAACAGTTTGAAAAAATCTTTTTCTTTATAATTTTCTATCTCATGTTCTGTACCTTCCAAATGTGGCATTCTTTTCAATTTAGGTGGTTATGACCTTCAAGTGCGATTCACTTTATACGTTCATTTACGATAAGATTGGGATCAAAGACTGAGATCAAATAAACGAGCATTTTGGGTTTCCCTTCCAATCCAATCATCACTCTCCTCTTTTCCAATATTCTTTTGTTCGCACACTCCCCTACCCATTGCAATGGTCCTCTTTTAGGGCTGACTATGTTGTCATCTACAATCCCGCTGAAAAGAATACTTACAGATGATTCATCTTGATCAAGCCATTAAAAGCACCAGGCTCAATAACGCTTATTTGGTTCCTGTACAATTCTCTGTCGTTAAAAAAACAATACAATAACTTGGAAGCTTGTAGTCAAAATAGTAATGAAAATAAAAGGAGGTTTAAAATTACATACATAGAAAGGGATAGAAAAGTTTGACAACAATGGACGACAAATATATTGAGCATCATTCCTGACAAATTTGATAAGCTTCTCAGAAAATCGCTCCATTTAATTGACATCTTAATCGACGCTAAGACCATTTAGTTTTTGGAACCAGGCTTTAAATTCTTCTGCATTTACACTAATTTGTTCTGATTTGTGCGTGCGACACCTGAAAAGGCTAAGATACAGTGATATGCCACCTTTGGTAAAAGCTAAAATTTACTTACAGTACCACAAGATTTTGAAGTTTGCTGAATGTGTTAGCTTTCAGAAAGGTGATGTTGTTGTCTTGAAGATACCTGTAAATATGTGAGAGAGAAAATAAACACGTTATTTTTCTTTTTCATGAAGAGATCAAAGATGTTGTTCCAATTTTAGTCCTGACTGTGACGGATAGCAGTGACGATGCCCGTTTACCAACCCCAGTAGTGCAAACAATAAAGGGAGCACTCGACCTTGCTCGTCCTGTTGCCAAGTTCGCAAATTATCGTGGTTTCGAAGAGTAGTCGACGGCATTCGCGAAAGTGTCCGATACTCGTGTCAAAATGGGGCTTAAATTAAACGAGCAACAGAGCTTTCTAAACTTCGTAGATAAGCGATTGAATGCGACCTAGCAATAGAACATTTGTGACTACAGAATCCAACTATATGTACCGATCTCACATGCAGGACATTGTTTTCTAGGTTTTGTTCGGTTAAATTTTCTAGTGATTTTAATTAGCAAGTGACACATTTCACAAATAAATTTTAGTTTACTCTTCCCAACATTTGGCAAAAAAAACCCCGAATAAATTAGTTTCCAACAGAGAAAAAAGTTATTTGATAAGGTAATGCAGGAGCCCACTGGGTAATGTCATTATGTAACTACTGTAGTTAATCAATTTCTTAGGGGGCTTATTGCATGTTGTTGATTCAGTCTCCTACAAGCGGCCACCACCCTTAAAGGGACCACTTTGTTGTGCACCAAGGGTGGTTACTTAGTTCCGAAAGAGTTGACTGTAACTTACAGTTCCCTGAGATTTGGAAATGAATCCAGCCAGCCATCGGGTATCGATGGAATCTCATTATTTTGGAGTTCTCTGTGAAAAAATAAGCATGTGTCAAATATTATGAAATTGTAGTCATATAAATCAACATCAACACCTTACTGAGCAACTTAGTAAGTTAACGGTTCTTACAAAAATAATGGATTTTGACTTTGCAAGGCCTTGGAGGGAAACAACACCAGCTTGTTGTTGCGAAGCTTTCTGTGGAAAGAAAATATTCTCCCAAGTTAATTCATGTTGTTCAAAGGATATGGTGGCTTTTAGAATTAGTGTAAAACAAGGCGAGTAATCGGTTTTTGATGCGTGCTTCCTGTTATAATCGATTTTACAACGTTAAAAGACTTAAAACCGTACGACAAAATAGTTGACTGTTCCAAACTTTAATCTCGGACGATTCGGACGAGAACAGTCATTGATACACGACACGATCTTTTTATGATTCCGACTACTGTTTTCAAGTGTGCGAAAAAACAATGTACCGTCTCGAATGACAACTAATATAACTAAGCGAGTAACGCAACATGCGAGTAACGCAACACGTAACAAAATATCTCTGCAACACTTCCAGAAGTTGATTGATATCATCGTTACGTCCCGTAAACTGGATGTTAATGCTTACATCCGCCCTTTGATTGTGACTCCTTTGAGAAATTCATCATGGACACTTTGTATTTTGTTGTTGGCGAGGTTCCTGTAGATAAAAATGATGACTTTATATTATTTACATTGTAGACTCGATGTTATGAAACAGGGCATCTCTCTTACATCTAGACTAATTAAGTTCGTACCGTCGCGAAGATTCATGTTCAGTAAATCAAGGACAAAGGAGCGTGTTTTGAATTGGCTTCGGCTTGTAAATAATGCCTATGGGGTTTAATTTGAAAGACTGTAATTTTAAAAATGCTCTAATAGGGAGGCAAAAAAAAAAAATCCTGTTTGAAACAACTACTTTTCCTCAAAATGTAGACACCAAAGCCACGTCTAATGAAAGGCGGAGGATCTCGTCCTAGAACGTGTGCGGTCATTCGCATAAATATCATACTCCTGCATTTCGTGATTTATGGGCACGAGTGATGTTTTGAAAGTAATGGAAATTGCACGAGACGTAGAAAGAAATGCACGTGCAAGTTCATACGATTTTTTTATTTTGATGCAATGAAGAAATTAATCCATAACTGTTTTTTCCATAGAAACGTCCGTATTGCACTGTATAACCTAGTTATGAATTCTTCATTGACTAATCAGACACGCGATATTCTGCTTAGTATAAAATAAAGAATTAAAAATTAAAGACTACACTGCAAACTCTTACAGCTGTCCGCGTATGGTGGAACCGCTGTCACCAAACATCTTGACCGTGATTGCCTCGACGACATTATTATCCAGTCTCCTGAAAATCATGGAATAAAACCTTAAGTCAAAGTTTGATTTATCTCTCTTAAGCTTTCAATACATCCCCTTTTCAGAGGAAAAGTTGTTAAGGTATTGTATGACCGCCCACGTTCGGACATTTAATTAGGTCAATCAGGCTTTTTGCACTTACTTACTTAGGCCCATCTCTCCACGTGGAGCATAGGCCATCGACATCCCTTCGCCAGCGAACTCAAACTTGGGCTTTGTTCAAGTCGTCTTATTTGATTCAGTTACAAATAAGATTTAGAATAGATTTAGTACGGTCACGGAAAAACCGCTTGTGAGTTAGTTTGGTTTCAGCCTTGTTTCACTATAAGGATCAGGAGTGTCTTGCAAAAAGTCGCGAGAGCGCTGAGGTTTCGAAATGATCAGCAACTGAAGACGGGACGGTAAGTAATTTACTATATCTCTCTCAAGTATTCCGTAACTAAGCTTTAAGTCAGAGCTCGTATTATATTATTGCAGTAGCTTTTCAGTCTCAATTTTGCAGCTTCCACTAAACACGGTTCATGGCTTTAATCGCCCTTTGAAACCCGCCAATGGGTTTTGTAGATGATATTAACTACGTGCATTTCCGTAGTCTTTTTGTCAAAGATACAGCACGACTTTCAGATTGTTGGATTATTGTGTACTCTATTGAAAGTATAATCTGCATAAACTTCAAAACTCTAGCAGTTTTATTGAATTTTCAAAATGATAATCTCGCACCTACAATAAAGGCTTGTTGAAAATAAACTGACTGAACTGGTAATTTTCTATTTCACCGATCAAAGAAGCAGGTTATGAGATCTAGGTAGTATAAAAGCGACCTACTGCATATAGTTGATTTTAACTTAAGAAATACGTACAGATGCCTTGTATCAATCCTGAGAAATGCATTTTCTTCGATCATCTGAATCTTGTTGTTATTCATGTCGCTATGATAAATGCAGAAGGTAAAGGTACACCTTATTTAACGTCGGTATTTTACCCCCCCTCTTTCCATCAGTGCTCCGTTTTAAGGGTATTTAAAGCTACTTAAGCTACACAGAAAGGAAAGAAGTCGAAACAAGGATGTGAGATCTGGGGATCGAACTCGGGACCTCTTGCACCACGGCCGCACACTAACCGACTGTGCAACCCTTGGCCAAAGAACATTTTAGCCTTTAGATTTATACCGTTTGGTTAACAGTCTACAATTTCGTTGCATCTTTCAACGCCATTTGCACTTTCATTTTAGGCTCCTTAAACTGTACCCGGGTTGGCTCAGTTGGTTGAGCATCGGACTACGGTGCCAGAGGTCGCGGGATCAACAACAACAACAACAAAAAAAAACTCCCGCCTGACCAGCACTCAGGGTCTTTAAACTATGAATAAAGAGAAAGTGCTGCCTTTGTAATGCCATCTGCTAATAGTCAGACTCTCTAGTCTTCTCGGAAAAGGATTATAGGCCGTAGGCCACGTCTCAACCTTTCAATGGCCATAATAGAGACGCATACTCTGTTCAGACGGAGTGTGCGTCTCTCATGTTATCCAAGACGCATAATCCGTCGCGTATGTTAAATCTATGTAGTATAAAGACGCGCACAAGACGAATAATGCGTCTGGACGAACTATCCAGTTTAGTGCGTCTTGGAAGACGTACTTAGCAATATAGCGAGTGGACAGTTTGTCCAGACGCATTATGCATCTTGTGCTCGTCTTAAGACTAGACGAAGTTAACAGACGCAGAGAAAACGTTTGCCCAAGTTCGTCCCAGACGAATTATGTGTCTCTAGTAGAAAAAAGGCCAATGTTCATAACTATATGTTGGACGTAAAAGAACCTGTTGTGTTCTTCACCTCACAATGATTTTACAAACACAGTTTAATTTAAACGGAAAACGTCCAACATTCAACATCCAACCTTTTACATAGAGGAATACCGGGGTAACAATGTAATTAAGGTCCTATTCAATCGAACAAAGCGTCAAAGTTGTACACAATAGGCCTTATCACGGTTTTCGACGCCATCTTGACGGGTAGGCAAAGCAGTCAAAACTTACAGTGTTTGTATGGGAATCCGATAGTAAATAACTTCTTCCAAAATTGAATTTTACACAATTTGTGAATCAAAACGTTAAAATACTAGGTAGAAGATTGTATTCACCAAGTTTGAAGGATGTAGCTTTCCTATAAGTCGCTGAGCTTATTTTTTGAAATTTTCCATACATTTGTCTTTAAATTTTTTTCCCGCGAACCGCGTCTAGACGTTTGTCTACCCAGCCAAATTTTCAGACGAATGTGTGGAAAATTCAAAAAAATAACTGAGCGCCTTCTAGCCAAGCTACATCCTTCAAACTTGGTGAATACAATTTTCTACCTAGTATTTTAACGTTGCGATTCAGAAATTGTGGAAATTTCAATTTTGTTACTTGCTATCGGATTCCCATACAAACACTGTAATTTCTGACCGCTTTGCCTAACCATCAAGATGGCGTCGAAAACCGTGATAAGGCCTATTGTACACAACGATCAGTATACACAATACTGAATCAGTTCCACAACAGAACCCACACACTATTCGAAAAGAGTGGAGCATGGAGTTCCTGGTGTTATGGTATTTTTCTCTGTGGTATATCATAGTTGGGAAGGTAAATGCTCTGAGATTGTTACTTAGTCTAGCTACACAAAGCTACTCTAAAATCCTAGTGATGAAGATGATGACTAGCTTAAGTGACTCTTAGCTTTAGCGATAATTGTTCATACTTACATATCCTTTGTGACCGTGACATCTTTAAATGTCTCCGAAGCGATCTTTTCCAGCTTCAAAAACCTGAGATCCCTGATTGAGAAAAAATAAAATCGAAGTACATAAAAAATATATATGTTTGAGTTAATCTAATAAGAATGCACCTTGGAACATTTGTGGGTGTCACTAAATGGTAACTGTCAAATACCCTCCTGATACTGAGACTACGAAAAAGGTCCAAAGTAAGATTTGAAACCATGTCCCTCCTGTAAGTTCAGCTTAATCAATATGTACACATACTTACACGTGACATGTTTCCACGTTCTCGAACGCACGCCTGCCAATACTCTTCAAAAGATTTTTCTCTGAGTTTTCTCTTGCAAATTGACTAGAAAAAAAAGGAACATTTAAAGGAGTTCACGCAATTCCCCTCCTTAATTAAATGAGAGAAAGATTTCACACTTCATGAAAAATTAGAGATTAGATTCGTGAATGGTTATCTACTCTAAATGATGTAAAAGCCATTCGGGGCTTGCTATGATAGCCGTATGCAACAACCAAGGGAAGGACAGAGCAATGTCTTAAGTTCAGAGAATGCCAGGCTGGTCTACCTTATATGACATCGATACAAACCGATCTTGAGAGGTTTAATGTGGGTTTAACTGCAGCTTCTTTTTGTTGTTTCCTTGTAGCAGAATGGGGCATTTAAACCAGTAGAGGGGGTAACATGGCTACAACAAAAACACTTACAGAGAACATAGTGGGCCCTTGAATCCTTTGAAGGCACCACTGTCGATTGAGACTATCTCGTTGTCATGAAACCCCCTACGTCAGAACAAGGAAACAGAAAAGATCTTTGTGTTACTCGAACAGCAAGTTATCACCTCAGTGGCTTAGTTACGCCAAAAGCAATCAGTTCAAGCCGTCAGTGGAAATTATAACAACGTCAAGATCACTTCAGGTTGCCGTCCGTTGGGCAAAAAAGGTTGCGTGCTTAAAAGCTCCCTAATGACGTCATGATCATGACTCACCCTGGTAGACAACAAATCATATCAAGAGTCAGTTCAACGCCAAGGGTATTTAGACGATGCACAGGCACAATTACCACTTGTCTCTGAAGATGAATTCTGCTCAGTTAATTGAAACGCACGTCACATTCAACAGTTCTTTTGATGAGTGTACACTCACCCAGATAGCGATGTTGCGCAGACATATTGCATGCGTGCGCGCAGTATTTAAGACTTCTCTCACCATATCGTCCCTCTGCTACCAGTACCGAGTTTACATGATCCACTAGCCTGAGAGCTACAGGTTACGTCAACAAATGTGCCGTTGGCGATGGATGTTATTCTATTGTAAGAAAAGTCTCTAAAAAAACAAAGAAAGGACAAGGAAGGGCATCAGCGCGCAATTGACATCGGGCTTTGTTGGATAAAGATCACTGGTTTCTGTTCATGTAATGCCGAACTCTATAGAACGGTTTATCAGAACAAAAACGTAATAATGCATGTCTGAAGCTACATGCATGAATGTAATCGATACTCACACAATGTTCATTTCCTTGTTGCTGAAGTCCCCACCAGTTGGAAGATATGTGAGATGGTTATGCTGTAGTTTTCTAAATATTTCAGTGATATTAATCGTGTTACAAACATTGACATTTGTGTCTCAAATGTTACGATGAATGTGTACACCAGCATGTAGATTTAAGGATTTTATTGAAGAAACAGA
>OX421447.1:1685000-1687500 GCA_949126865.1 Montipora capitata
GAAAATCTCTCGATGCGTAGTATAGAAACAAAATTCACATATGAAACCTCAATCAAGTCAGCTGAGAATTTGACGAGGGCGACATCAGGGCCCGGTTGTTCAAAAGCCGATTAAAGCTAATCCCAGATTAAAAATTAACCGAGGAGTTAATTTCTCTACTCCTAAATGCTGTTCAACGCTGATATTCGGCAAAACTTTACATAAGAAGAAGTCAATCTTGAAAAACAAAAATAAGCAAAATTAACTTTCACCAAAAAGTTAAAAACTTGAAACAAAAGTTTACGCTAATCCTGGATTAAGCTAATCGGCTTTCAAAAAACCGGGCCCAGTTGATAAATTTAAAACTGACACTCAAAGGATTCTTATTGCTTAAAAGAGCAATATCTGTCACTTTACGGGCTACCAGTAAATCTTCATGCCTTAATGACTGCACCGGAAATTCAGGTATTTACACTTACAAATATTTCAAATTGTCCAGCTCATAGAATGTTCCTTTCGAGAGGTAGGTAATTTTATTTCCCCCTAGATCCCTGCAAAAGATTTGACATTTTGTTTCTTGAAGTGCAACTGATTAACTGGGCTGGGCTATCAAACATGGCGTTTGAGCGACGACAAATATCTCGACAAGTTTGACTTTGCTAAGAATCTCATATTGATGTCGGAACGTTGATACTGAACAATTAATGGGTGAGGTTTGGCATAATAGTGAGAATTATCGAGGCCGAGGTTTTGTGAAATCCGCCGAAGCAGAAGGCGCGAATTTTCATAAATGCAGAAGTGACGTCATACCCACTGACAATAGTTCTTATGCACGCAGGAATGACATCACCAAAGGCGCTGACAAGCAGTTTGATCAAGTAATTATAAACGACTCTCGTTTGGAGATTACAAAGAATTTTATCGAGAATTATCCAGGCCGAGTTTTTTGTTATCTGCCGTAGACGAAGGCGGAAACTGGGAAAAATGTGATTGGGATATTGCTGCTTGTCTTGATAATGGTGGATCTACTTTTAGATAAGAGGAAGCTGTACAAATTAGTAACAAGGCGTATGGAAGATTGACAGTCCTCGAATTTTGTTTGTCCAGTCCATTTTAAATTGAAAATGCACACCATTAAATCTATGAAACTTACAAGGCTCCTACGGACGGAATTCTGTTTTTTCTTTGCAGTGCTATGGGAACATAATAAAATGTGTTCCCATCAAGATGCCTACAACAGACAAAACAGATAGAATTTAACTACTTTTAGGCGGCGAAAGTCCTCTGTAGTTGGTAGCAACTTCATGGAAAACTGAAATTATTTTTAGGATTTTTTCAGATGCGTTCTTCACTTTCTTTCACATGAGATATTCGTGAATTACAGTGCGTTCACTGAAACCAGGGCCACCCAGATAATGAAAACCAATCAGAAGGCAGAGCTGAAACAGTGGATTCCAACATTTTCATGAGATTCAGCGAGTCAAATGTCCGATACAAAACAATGAAATCGCAACTTGTTAGTTGACTGGTGATGCTTTAGTGACTGTGAAGTCGGTTGCTGTAAATTATCTAGGTGCCCCCGGTTTCAGTGAGCGCACTCTAAGACATTGATCAGTGAAAATATTGCTGTACGTTGTTCCTGAAGGTATGTTTGAGTAACCAAAATACATATAGTATACAACCATTTAAAATTAATCTGCGTTTTAGAGGCTCCTGTTTATGTTTGCTTAGTTTCACGACACGCAGAACGGTTGCTTGCGTTTTTCAATCGCTGATAGCGTTTTTTGGCGGAAACTGGAAAAAAGGTGATTGAGAAATTGGCATTATCAAAAAGCGAATGCTGCTGAATATCTCAGTTATCGGCTGGCCTATGGAATTATACTATGAGGCTGTTGGCTAGTGAGCTAAATTACTGTCTGATTAACTTAATATGCGCATTCACTTACAAAACCGTCAGCCTTGTTAGATTTCGAAACGCTTCCGGGTGTACAGTTGAATTTCTCAACTTGTTGTAACTAAGGAATCTAAAGAAAACAGAAATTTAGTATACACTTAGCGCTTTTAATGAAATGTTTTACCCAATTCAGTTGACATAAACGGTTTTAATTAAGACAAATGTAATGGCTTGTACAGGAAGAATAGCTGGTGAAGTTAATAGAAAACTTCTTTATCCAAAAGTGATGAAACTTTCAACAAACAACTGACATACTCACATTTCTTGCAGTTTGTTTAGTAACCAAAGGTCTTCTTCTCCGATTTCCGTTATCTGATTGTAGTGGACAAACCTGCAAATGAAGGTTTTCGTCAAAATTCTCGGACTAGAAATAGGCCAACACAAGACGGAGATAAACTTAAAAAGAGCACACAATCGAGATCTTATAAATATTGAACTTCCTTGATGCAATACTTACAGCTTAATAATGTTTCTCGTTTTCTCAAACGGCTTTTGTTTCCTTTTTAAATCCCTACAATGTTGAAAAAAGCACATTCAGGTAAGATACTTATTAAGCTACTGACTGGT
>OX421447.1:1692500-1705000 GCA_949126865.1 Montipora capitata
ACATGTATTTCAGATTTGGCAAATCAAACCAGTTGTCTGGAATCCAGTCCAGTTGATTGTCTATGAGAATTCTAAAAAAAAAAACATAAATAAATAAATAAATAAATAAATAAATAAATAAATGAAAAGTAAACTCTCCATAATACCAATACTTCGTTACCAGGAATTCAATGCATTCGGAAATTTCACGAGAGGACGACTGAGTCCGTTTACTACATACTAAGTCACGAACTCCTGTCTGGCTGAGGTATTGATTTCTCATTAGATTACAAAGGTGTTCCTACTAATGTTACTACTAATGATAGGTTTCTTTACCAACCTTGTGCAGCTCGAATAAGATGGCCGCGTGCGTATATAGTCGCGAAATAGTTTAAATCGCGCAAATCAATTGATTTCTAATGACATTTTTGGTAACGTTGCCGTCTTCCTTGCTACAGCCCACTTTTATTGTAATTCAAACCGACCATGTTTGTAGAAAATTGGTAGATTCATCCTTTCATGTTTCGACAGAAACGTCTGCCATCTTCAGTTAGAATCAACAATTACTGACCATGTCAATCTTAAACTATCTTTTTGATTCCCACATTTTCACGCTATACTTCATTCGGTTGTTACTACTTTTCACATTAGCATTTTCTATTTATTATAATAAATTCAGCTTCCATCGCTTTGTATTCTGACTAACTGAGGATGGCAGAAGTTTCTGTCGAAACATGTTGTATAAACTCAAAGGTTTCGTCGTTTTCTTAAAATTAATATATGCGCAAAATCTACAGCACAACGATAATTGACTGTCAACACAATTAACAGGAATAGTATTAATAGAATTGAAGAATAGAATTAATTAACAGGAATTGTACTGATAATAAACCCACATTTTGACCAGATTCTTAGGTAATACTGTGTAATTGTGACGCCAAAGTCTGATCTTGTTGCTTAACAAATCCCTGAAAAAAAAAATCAATACGAATATAGCTGCATTGATATAATCCTAGTTACGTTAATCAATGCACTTTGCGCTTGCCATTGATAATTGAGTATTTCTCTCGAGTCCCATATTTTATATTATTATTATTATTATTATTATTATTATTATTATTATTATTATTATTATTATCGCAACCAAGTCGTGCTGGCCCATATTACAATGAATCAGAATACACTATAGACTTCTGAACGACATCCAACAATAATTAACTATGAGATAAATTATGTTATAAAATAATTTGGATACTACACGCATTCTCATTGGTCAATAGCTGTGTTTAGATGAGAGTATGTAAACACAGGTTTGACATCGCAAGAATTTTGATTGGTTATGTGTTGTCAGACGGGCGTTTTGATAGGCTGGTAGGAAATATGAGCGCGTATCAAGAAAATCTGTTTCAATCAGAAGTGAAAAAATCCAGCATATTCCTTCATTTGTCGAATTATTTTTTAAAAATATGTCCAAAAGCAATGTTTTCCTTGTTTACATAGCCTCATCTAAACACTCGGGGAGATGAGAGAATTCTCGACAGTCATGCAAACCCTCGACTACGTCTCAGCTTTGCATAACTGTCTCGAATTCTCCCAACTCCATCTCGTGTTTAGATGAGGATATGTAGACACGGAAAAATTCCTCAAAATTTCTTAAATCTAAATGCGGATTAGAGTAAAATACGTACAGTGTATATACCCCATTTAGGGTCTCAAGCTACGCATGCACAAAACTATTATCACTTGCTTAGTCTCAATCTCGTTCCCAGAGCCACGATCCTTTTGGCCTCTCTTCTACCTGCAGAAACGTTTGCTCTATGGTTTTTTGTTTTGTGTTTTGTGTTTGTCAGTTATTCGGCATTATCTCTGTTCGGTCGACGAATTACTAGGTAGTCCGGCACATAATAAGGAGTTGTAAGCATGCAACGTATTTGACCCATGGAAGCCAACCGGAAGTTGTCTTGACGCTATGACATTTCACCCGTGTCCACCATAGTCTCCATAGTAGCTCAGTGGTTAGAACATCCGACTTGATCAAGGATGGTCATGGGTTCAAATTCTATCTGGATCTCGGATTATTTCCGAATTTCCAGTGTATAATTCTCACATACGCTCACTGTGACATTTACCGTATATTGCTAAGTAAGTTTTCACTATTAGAGACGATTATTTTAAAAATCTAGGAGAGACCACTGTCTTGGCATGAGAAATGTTAACCGCTGTTTAGCCACACACCGGTGACTCGGTTGAGCACCGGGATGCCATGCATGCGGGAGGTCGTGAGCTCGACTCCGGCCGGAGCAACACTCGTTGTCTTAAAACAACTGTGGAGAAAGTGCGGCCTTTGTAATTACACCCGCAAATGATTAGACTTTCAAGTCTTCTCGGATAAGGACTATAAACCATAGGCCCCTTACTACATCTTCCATGTTCATAACTTCCCTGTGGGACGTTAAAGAACCCACACACAATTCGAGAAGAGAAGGGGATGGAGTTCCCGGTTTTGTGGCTGTCCTTTGTGATTGTATGGATGGGTGGGTATAGCAGGTCCACATCAGCTGAATAGCTGCCAAAACTTCAAGCTGGTCACACAAATAACAAACAAACAAACACTTCCGGTTACAGTCCGTAGCTCAAAAACGTCTCGTCGCAGAGGCCCGTTTCTCGAACGGTCCCGAAACTTCACAGGCCATTTCCGGGTGTCACAATTCCCTTTGTATCTCATTTCGCTTTTTGTTACCTTGAAAATATGTTAAAATATCGGTTGGCTTTTCGGGCCCGAAAGTTTTCGGGACTTTCGAGAAACGGGCCCCAGGAGCCCATTACCTGGAGTCACCACCTTCCATATTGACCCTATGAGTAAACCCTGTCTCTTATCTTTATATTTTTAGAAGCAGCTCCCAGTGGGTTTTCTTCGGTGTTTTCACAATAGCCAAGCATCAAAGACCAGTGGTAAACCATTGATGGTCATAAGAAGCACATCCGTAAAACAAAGGTATTTTAAAATATAGCAGCTCTAAAAATAAAGAGACACGGCACAAGGTTGACTCAAGGGTACAATAGATATGAAAACCCCGGGTAATTAAGGGGCTCATGCTCGTGCTTAAGCTCCCTAATGTGACTAATGTCAAGTCGGCTATAGTTATTGCCCATAAATAATTTAACGGCGGGCATTTTTGTGCCCCAGAGGAAATGTCGGTCTAATTTTATGCGAATGAATTCTTTTGTGTCCCGTCAAGAAACATTATTGTTTGTTACGAGAATGAAAACCAGTAACTAAACCACCGAAATGGCTACGAACGTTCCTATTGCCATAATTGTCTCTTAGGTTAAGTAAGTAGCTTACAGTTCTGTCAGGGCTGTGTTTGTAGACAGGTCTGGAAATTCCTCAAGTTCATTCATGGCCAGGCTCCTATATCGACATGGAAAAGGCGTCAAGCAAAATATAAGTAAGTGTAATTAAGCGGAGAGCACCGCCACTATCTTAGCGCCCCTGTGCAACATCGGTCAAAAACTCTAAAAGATTTCGCTTCATTGGTTCAAACCTCGTTCGGATCAACGGGCAATTAGTGTCCTAATATCATGGCTGACAAATTACTCCTTAATTTAGGCGCGAAATTTCAGCGTTAAGTTATAATTTCACACGTGAAACTACAAAATTGCCATGGTAACATCTCTTGTATCTCGATGAAAGCCAAGATGGCGTCTAGATTTAAGACAGTGACCATTGAAGAAGTTACGAAATTAAAAGAAGCGGCAGAAAATTTAAATACGTGAAAGAGCACAATTAACTGGGTGAGAGTTTTTGAGAAGTGGTGTGACGAAAATAGCCTTGAGAAAAACCTGGAGATGATTCTTCCCGAGCAGTTGGATAAAGTACTCGAGCGATTTTACAATTACGGTTGTGAGCGTAATTTGTCACCCACGACATTAAAAGGTAATCAAATGGTTTTCTCGTGAAATTAGGAAATAATTTCACTTGCGTTTTGTCAAAATTCTGATATTTTCTCTCGCCTAAAGGCTCGGGAAATTATCAGAATTTTGACAAAACGCGCGTGAAATTATTTCCTCTATTCACTCGTCGCCATTTGATTACACATACTAAAACAATTGAGATAAATCTGCTTTCTTACTTGCTAATGACACGTGAATTGGTTTCACCTTTGACAAGAGCAAAATACGGAAGCTCGTTAAAGAGCTCATTTATACTGATAACCTGTATTGGTAGACAAATAGTAGGGGATGTTAGCTACTTCAAAGGTAAATAAAGTGCTTTATGATATGGCAAGGAATTTTCAGGCAAAATGGAGAACTCTGATTGCCTGGTTTTCGGTCGGGATTTTACAGTAAGGTCCATTACCATGGAAACGGTCCGTTTCCGTATTTTTTCTCTCTCCCGGGAAATTCAAGTTAAGCGAAACACAAAAAGTTTTACTCGGAAAAGTGGAATTTAATTTTTTCATCACAACGGTACAATTATAGCAAGTGGAATTTAGTTTCAAATGCAAAAAGGTTACTGTTCAAAGTACGCTGATGGAAGACGAAGATTACGAACATTTACCATGCGGAGAAGTGTCCGATCGCTCAAAGAAACGATGCCACGTAATAAACAACTTCCTAACCTCACTAGACTCGGGTCTGTACCGGGGAATATTGGCCCTCGGTCGTTTTTGTACAGACCTCGCTGCGCTAGGTCTCGGGCCAATATTCCCCAGTACGGCCTTCGCGCACGTTTAGTTTAGAGGTTAGGGTTTCTCCTCCCTACTATATTTTACTCGGCAGGTATGTTTTGCAGGTTGCAGGTTGAAATTTAATTAGAACTGGAAAACCGCTGGCACTTCAAAGAACGGTAAAGCGATAGACTTACCGTGACTGTTACATGACGCTGTTTACGATAGAGGGAATTTCTTGCCGAAGGGTGAAGTTGCACGTGTTTTTACCATGTGAATTTACCATGTGAAATCTAATTTATGTAAGAACTCCCGATGAGTATATGGGTTATTAACTATTTTTAGTGCCAGCAGTTTTCCAGTTATAATTAAATTTCAACCTGCAATCTGCAACCTGCAAAACATACTTGCCGTATTTTACTTCACTTTACTTGAGTTCTTTGTGTACTTACAATTTATCTAATTGCGTCAGGTTGTGAAATACCTCCTCTTCGATATATTGAAGTTGAGCCTTGAGAATTCTTCTGAAGAAAAAAAAAAAACCCGACAAATTCCTCAGAATGAAATGACACACTCTTAGCTAATTAAGTGACTAGATGCAGACTTACATTTTTGTCAAGCGCTTAGATAGTTGTCCATTTCTTATGGTCTTGATGATGTTATTTCGTACTGTCCTAGAAAATAAACAGATAAAGAGATAGATTTATACGCTATAACAAGACATTAAAAGCTAAGAGCTCATGGGTCGTGTGCTACACTGCAATAAATTAAAAGAGAAGTGGCATTCCATTAAGAAACACAACGGCAACTTTGATTTTTTTGTGCACTGAGACATGTGACGGCAATTTTTATTCTACGGGCCCTTTTTTAATGCAATGAGTGATGAAAGAGGCTTCCTAAATCGCTTTGAAAATGTAAAAATCCATCCAGGAATACATCTCAATTAAAATTCGAGTCCAAAGGAGAAGACAGGGCATGTCCTGGCGAGCTAAATTTTAGAATCGGAGAAGAGGGAAGGATCGAAATCATCTTTGCGGTGTGCATGCAGACTGGGCAAAAATGGCAGCAGACCAAGAAAAGTTAATGGACGAGGCTTCACTTGCTACAAGGCGCACGGAGACGAGCAAACATATAGACAGTTAAATGTAAAGTGGAATTTGGGGTCGGTTGTTGTCTTTTGTACGATTTGAAATTCCATCGATCTCGATACGTCTCTGCATCTACACTAGTTAGTAATTGATGACTGTGCAAACCTCAACTGGGGTGAGATGAAATGATTCCTGAAGTAAACTGAATTGAAACTATCATGTCTAAACTGAGGCTAAGGAGATAATTATTTGTACAAGGTAAAGGTAAAGGTACATCTTATTTAAGGTCGAAAGTTCCTTTACTCTCTATAGAGTATTCTCCCAGGAAGCCGACGGTGCGTTCATTTTACTCCTCTCCTTCCACCAGTGCTCCGTTTTAAAAGTATTCAAAGCTACCTGAATCTACACAGAATGGAAAGAAGTCGAAACAAGGATATGAGGTCACTAGGGATCGATCTCGGGACCTCTTGCACCAAGGCCCCGCACTAACCGACTGAGACCGACAGTGCATTGTTTAGGGAAGGTATTTCTTTTATTGTGGGGAGTGGGCCGGGTATTTTAGATTTTTTTGCGCCGAAAAAAGTGCCTTCAGAAATACACAAACAAAAACATCTGACCCTCCCTCTCTTAGAGTGCAACCGCCACCAATGGCGGTGAGCCGGACGACTTCCAGCCTCGAGCTCAGATTAAGCGATTGTTTGAGGAAAGTGGACTAGTCAGTGGGGACAGTGAGGCTATTAGAAAGTATTCAGATAAATCTCTAGGATAAATACATTGTCCCCGAAAACCTTTTGGCAGAGTATGTTGAGCACCTTGCCCAGATAAAAATGCGCAAGGAGAAGAAGAAAGAGGAGATATACTGATAGTGAGCGAATGGAACGGCAATTATGTTAGTTATGAGAAGATAGTTCTTTCATATATAAAACTTTCGAAATTTGTAAATAATAACAATACGTTCATTTCAAAATGGTTCAGTTTGTTCTCTAGTCACCAGCACGAGAGCTATTTCATGTTTTGGGAATACTCGTTCTTTTTATGAATTCTCTTGAGAACACTTTCCAGTTGTAAAGCGCCTTGGAACTCGGTAAAGTAGTAACAATAGAACGCATGATCGTCAAACAAGACGACATGAAAGCGCGATTTTTATCCTCTCAAGGCGGCCCATTACATTTGCTCGCTATGCAAATTTGGTTCCGTCACGAAGTGGCTCTCTTTATCAAGAAAAATGGAAAGATGGGCTTCTGATTAAAAAGTGAACTCGTGCTTTTTAAAAAATTACTCATTGTTTCTCTATTTGTGATAATGCGGAGTCATCTGGCTGATAATATTTGCCTTTTCGGTACAAAGGTTATTATGACATATAATAATGTTCTCAAGCCAGCTATAGCGCTAATTCGCAAACACAAAGATACCACTTACAGTATTTCAAGGTTATCAGGGCATTTAAAGTCTTTTTCTTTGATATCGCACCAACATTCCCCGGTGCATTCGTTGCCTGTAGTCTCCGAAGAAGATCTGTTGTACCAAATTCGTTGTCTGTCACCATTGTTCCAAAATCCGTCCCATTCAGTGTATCCTAAAGATGGATAACGAAAAGTCCAATAGCTATGACCAAGAAACCTTTGCCAGCCATGGTTTGGAACTGCTCCAGCAACGTCTAGCAATATGGCAGTAACCAGGAAGCGCATGAATGCTTTGTTATGAAGGCACAGAATGTCTGTGAAAGGCATTATGGCAAAGCACTTGGAAGTTCAGTCATCAGGGGCTCCCATTTCAGCTCACACTTTTGTAAACATGACAGCATTCCTGGGTTGCTACTATTTATAAATACCAGACGAAAGGTTAATTAAACTATCAATTCTTTTGTCGCTAACAAAAAAACTTTGATTTCGATTAAGCCGATTTGTAATAAATTCTATATTGCATGTCCACAAAAATGGCGTAACTGAAATGTTGGAAAAATTACTTCGGTCATTGCGGTGACATATTTTCAGCTGGATTTCTTCGCATATAATGAGAAACTGCAACAGTTCTGTTTGTAAGCAGAATTCGGGAGTAAAATATTAAAAAGGAATTAATTTGTTGTCCGGATTGTCAGGGGCGTCATTCTGAAAAAGACTCAACAACAACAGTGTTTATTAGCGCATGCAAAAATGGTATTTGCAAGTTAAAAAAAAAAAAACAAAGTAAAAGAAATGATATATGAAAACTGGTCAAAACATACTATAGTAGGCGAAGCATAAACTTGAATACTCCGGATATTTTGTGGACTTACTTTTCATAAG
This sequence comes from Montipora capitata, assembly GCA_949126865.1. Classification (NCBI taxonomy): domain Eukaryota; kingdom Metazoa; phylum Cnidaria; class Anthozoa; order Scleractinia; family Acroporidae; genus Montipora; species Montipora capitata. The sequence goes on from OX421447.1 coordinate 1,700,523, forward strand.
TTTTCGAGCTCTCCGGAGACATGTGACCAAGAGCTCAGGAGAGCTCGGGAGAGCTCGAAAGCTTATGAAAAGTAAGTCCACAAAATATCCGGAGTATTCAAGTTTATGCTTCGCCTACTATCATATTCCCGGATAGATGAATCTTCACAGTACTAAAATATACTATAGTAGGAGGAGCTCATCTTGATGAGCTCCTCTGACACTACCTATGGAGCTTCAATTATTACTAAGTGACTTCTTTGTCTCACAAAAAAGGGTCAACATTATTGAAGTACGAACATGATTCGATCTGAAACCTGCAGATTCAGGAGATTTTTGTGAAAACACGGAGCTTATGTTTTTGAAATAACGATTCTTTAAGGTCTGGAGAAGAAATATGGGTATTTAATGCCTGAGGGCTGTGAAATAATAACGTTATTGTACCGACAGCACGGTGAGAGAGCTTCAGTCAGTTATGACAAACTGTATAATTAAAAACTAAAAAAAAGCAACGTAAAAAAGGTTGCTGTTACAGTCGAACCTCCCGTAAGCGACCACCCATAATGTCAAGGATATGTGGTCGCTTAAGGGAAGTGGTCGCTTACCAGAGGTCAGACCACAGGGGGTCTAAATTGCCAGTGCTTATCGAAACCCATAGTAATAGCTTTTCTTAGCTACAAGTATATTAAGACTGGTCCAAAATTATTCTGGGCAAAACATGTTAGGGTCTATGATGATTATTGTTTGTGTCACCCAAATTATTTAATACAGCGATTGAGACAATTCTTTTGAAAGAAACTTGACTCTTTTATTACTCCTGGTGGCGTTGCATCGCATTTTTGACGAACAAGAACAGTAGTCCTGAATACTGTAACTACAGTACAGTACGCCGGCTGTGTATTTACGGCGTCCACATTTTCCAATTTCCGTCCGTGAGAGATTCAGCAGATTGTGTGTCAAGTGCTCGCCTACGGGAGGTCAAAAACAATTGAAAATTTAAAAAAGCATCTCTAAAAGTGGTCGCTTACGAGAGGTTCCATCTATAGTAATTCAACTTGAAAACTTTTTGTATTTTGGAAAAGTGGTCGCTTATGAGAGGTGGTCGCTTACGAGAGGTGGTCGCAAAGGGAGATTCGACTGAATTCATCGTGGTAAATTACAATAATAATAAAATATTCTCGTTTGTCTCACGATGTGGTCATTTGTGATGTAGATCGCGACGTTTCGACTGCATACTACCAGTCTTCATCAGGCGATGAGGTCGACTGGTTACGCGTCACCTTATAAGCAGGATGCTCGGCTGTGATCGGTGCATTTCGATCCTCGCCGTTTCGGTGTGTTGCTCCTTCGGCGGTCCGTTGTCGTACGGTTCTGCTGTTGTTGTGTTTCTTGATGGTGGGTATCCATGCTTCCGGAATTTCTATTCCACTATCCCTGTTGATGTTGTTAGGGTGAAGTCTGGAAGACCTATGCAAGATATTTGCAAGATACAATCAAAGAACATGAGCAAGACATCCGACTTGCCCGTATCCAGACCTCCGCCGTTTCAGACCACGCTAACAACACCGAACACAATCCGCTTTGGAACGAAGTAAAGTTTATTGATCGTGATCCTCATTGGTGCACACGGAGGGTCAAAGAGGCGATTCTGGTGGTGGACCACCAGGCATACTTAGGGAATACCATCGCTGAAACTCTTAATTAGAAAATGCACGTTTTAAATGTAAAGAACAAAGCCAATAAGACAATAGGATTCATAAATAGAAATCTTCACCCTTGCCCTCCCCTGAGAGAATCATAGCTCAGGCGTATATCTCACTGGTTAGACCCTCGTTGGAATATGCGTTTCAGGAGCCCATTACTAGGAGCCTCCATATGCAGTAGATCTTTGAGTCAACCTTTGCACGTATCTTTCTATTTTTAGAACGAACCCTTGAGCAGGAGCCTCGCATTTACATAAATTTACTTCAATTTGCACGATTTAAATACAGTTTTACTGCTTTATTTGTCTTCGTTAGACAATGACTTTACTCTGATTGGCCTTTTAAAACAGTGCGTGCAGAGCCGAGGAACTCGTGGCGTTCTAAAAATAGAAAGATACGGGCAAAGGTTGACTCATAAGGACGTGTATGAGAGAGGCAAGCTCCTGCTCATGGGGCTCCTGGCGTTTACATTATGGGACCCCTACAGAAAATACCAAATAGACATGCTAGAGCAAGTCCAGAGACGGGCTGCTCGTTTTGTGACCAAGACTTACTCAAGAGAGGAGGGCTGTGCCTCCCAAGCATTAAACATTTTCTTTGTCCAGAAATGCACATAATTAGATGCACTCGGATTTCAATAAGCGTCACGAAGTGTCCCCTTGCTCTTCTCCCCAACTTCAACATCACTCATGTCACGGAATACGGACAAAAAATGTCACAAAGTGTCCCCCAAATACTGCTCTTTAAGTAAAGATTAACTGCTGCATTTACCTAAAGCTAAAAATAATGCTAACCTTTATCCTTACCTTGTTGTTGAAAATAGGTAGCAATTGCTTAGACTTAAAGGGACACTTCGTGTCGGATGTCAAAATTGGACGTGCATCTAATTAGGTGCATTTCTGGACATAAGTGAACATTTTACAGTGGCCAACACTACAGTACAGGAGACGAATTGCAAGGCCATGCATGCTCCACAAAACACTTAACAACAAAGCTGAAATTAGTGTTCCGACCCGGCGATGTCCAACATCAGCAACTCCAGCGGACCCACCACTCCCACCCACTCAAGTTTACTCCACTTCAGGCAACATGTGATGCGTACAAGTTCAGCTTTTGGCCAAGAATGATTAGAGATTGGAACAGCCTGCATGCGGACATTATACCGTGAGTCGAACTCAATTCACTGTTTTAAAAGAGCTCTGGGCTCCGCCCTAATGAATAAGTGAACTGATTTTAATTATTTATGTTCATGTACTGTCTTTTTTCATAATGTTTATTTATTTATTTTATCTTATTTTATATGTCACTTGCGAAATGCCCTTATTCAGGATCTTGCACGTTATGAGTAGATGAACATCAGTAGAACCTTCATTTTCACATTTTCGCGACTTTCTTTCGCAACTTTTGTTTTTCGCGAGTTTTCATTTTGAGACCTTTATTTCTGGTGACAGTCCGTGCAAGGTAATTACTCATCAGTTCCCAGGCCCCTTCCCCTGCTACGGGCCTGCATGCATAGCAGAGATTTAATATTAATCTCTTGTACTCATACATAATCCCTGAAAGGTAATTTAACACCTGTGTTTACTCAGTACTTTATGACGTAACGTGTTGACGGAACTCTTACAAAGGGTCAAGAGAGCTGAGCCATAAATGAGTTACGGCATAGTTTTCTCAATCTCGTTGCATTCGAAACTATTCAAGAGTAGGAATCGCAGAGGTCGTTTTGATCCTTAAGGATGCAATTGAGAAGATGTTTAACATTCAAGTATGATGTGATTGTGAAATATTTGCTATAAAGATCAAGACTCAGGTGTGTTTTAATTAGATCGTTTTGCTCTTTATTTTCATTTGTACCAGACATGAATTATTGAGATTTGTCGTCGCAATATCACGGTAAGCGTCGAACTCGTCGGAACCGTGACAGAACAATTGTGTCTAATTGCTCTTACTAGGGATATGAGTCTAAATCGGCCTTAATGCTTGTGGTAGCTATAGAGTTGTTATTGGGAGTAAAGCGTATGCGTATGGGAAGACAAATAGCGTAAGTATTCTCTGTCGGTTCTCTGTCAAGTGCTTGCAGTGGAGACAGGGGAAGCTCAGTCTTACGAGGTTAACGATCGATCTAGTTCTTTCGTTAAAATTGCATTTAATCATTTTCAAGAGAACTTCGATACATTAAAACCATTAGTAAGTTGACCTAAGTTTTCCTCTACACTTCAATAACTCTGCAAATGCAAACTTGGACTTTGCTTTAATTGTGTCCGGCATTTAAATACTGGGGTTGCTTGTCATCTTTCCTCCTGTTGATTTGTTGCCGTATTTTCCACTGGAAAATTTGGCTCTCGCTTTGTCATTTTAATTCAATTTAATTTACGGATAATTTTTTGCGCAGCAGGAATTAGAAATGTTAATTTGACCGGCAGCCTTATGCAATTTATAAGGGTCTGCCAAATCTGCGAGCCATGCGAATTTCGCATTTAAGTCTAAGCACCCATTTCAAATAGCGCTGATAAACAGTTATTAAGTCTAAGCACCCATTTTAAAACGATTAGCCTTCAATAACTGTGTTACTCGCATGTTGACTCGCATGACTCGCCATGTGGGCTCGCGTGACTCGCAGGCATGGCTCGCATGGCTCGCATGGGTCGCAACCATGACTCGCATGGGTCGCTGCCTCCCACATTAGTATAACTCAAAGGCCGTTTACACGACAGAAAAATTTGGGTCGGGACCCGTCAAAAAAGCGGTACGGACTCATAACTTTTGTAAAGAAACACTGGAGTTTCTGCAGGGCCA
>OX421447.1:1715000-1717500 GCA_949126865.1 Montipora capitata
GGTATTTGAATCAAGATGTCGCGCTGGATGAAAGTGAAGTCAGAAATGCTGCTTGGGATCGATTGTCGTGGAGATTAAGAATTAAACCCGCCTCTCGTTTCTTCATAGGATGAGAAGGAGCCGACTAATAGATACGTATCATGAAACACAGCAATCGTCGTTAGTCAGGTTTTTTTCGTGCATAGCTGTTTCAACATATATGAACTTATGGCTTTGATTCAATATGCCGATATTTTATGTCAGGCCAAATTGTGGAATCGAAAATCCCATCCCAGTCCAAGGGTACAGAAAACTGGTGTGTCAAAAAACAAAACTTGTATAGGTACACCTGTAACTTTATGATAAAATAATAATAATAATAATAATAATAATCATCATCATCATCATTATCAATCATCAATCACTTTCATCATCATAATCGTCGTCATCATCATCATCATCATCATCATCAGAGATCTGCGCATAAAAGTGAGGGTAATTAAAAAGAGCATAGCCACTTAGACATAGCAGTAGTACATGGTGGAGCAGTAGATATAGCAGTACATAGTGGACAATACAAAACGAGATTTTAGCAGTATATTTCCCTTTGTTGTAGTTGTTATGCCATTCTGGCGGTCAGTCGATGCTGGTTGTTACTGATGTTGTCAAGAGTGAATTAGATAAGATTGTAGATCTATCACTTTGCGGCCTTGCCCCAGCGCAGTCACAAATGGATTTATCCTTAGATATACTTCGCGCGCGAAACAAACAAAGGGCCGCCAATTTTAACCAATCAGAAGAAGGCATGTCACGCGTGATTGCTTCTGCCATATTTTTTTTCAGGGACATGACAACTGATTTTCGTGAGAACGGGTATTCTAAAAATAGACTAATTTGTGACTGTGCTGGGGAGCCAACCCATGCCATAATAGCACTCTTATCTAATTCACTCTTGATATTGTTGATCGTCTACATAAAATAAATTTGCGAACGTTGTCGTTTTCTACTTTCTTTAGGAATCTTTGAGGAAGCATTCGTTAAACTCATTCTCCACCAAAACTTTATTGCGACTCTTGCAAATGACACTAAAGAAAGCATCTCATGGGAAAGAAAATACGGAAAATCAGTGAATGAGTCTTTGAGAGAGTTTGTTTTGGACTATATAGGGAAACCTATAGACGACCTATTCACGTAAGTTTGCTTTCGTGTTGCTTTTGATTATGGATACTAACGGGAACATGACTCCATATAAATCATATTTTCATTAGCAGAATGGGAAGAACTCGAAAGTGCGTTAAAAAAGGTTGTTGGAAAAGCACTGCCCTGAACTTGGACTCCATCCACAAACATGCGCACGCAGAGTTTCTTAGTATCCTCGAAGCATCATCGAAAAGAACATATACCTTATCTCAATCTCTTGTACGAGGAATACTGATAGGTCAATGGCTAGATTGCCAACTGTGTATAAGATATATATGATCAACTATATTTACCCGCGCTAGCCAACAATCCTAGGCAAATTTCATTGGGACACTACAATGACGCCCGCCATTCTCTCTTGTTGGGTGCAGGGGTGGCGCAGTGGTGAGAGCACTTTCCTCCCACCAATGTGGCCCGGGTTCGATTCCCAGACTTGGCGTCTTATGTGGGTTGAGTTTATTGGTTCTGTACTCTGCTCCGAGAGGCTACTCCGGCTTTTACTCCTCAAAAACCAACATTTGACTTCATTTGCGTGAATTGTTGATTTCAGTTTACAGTGTCCGTAATTAGTGCTCCAGCGCTAGAACGACTAGACACTCAAATACAGTTCCTTTCCTTTCCTGTCTTTGCCATCTCATTCCTCTTCCACTCCCCCTCCCCCCCCCCCCCAGCCAATTTTGACCCCAAACGAGGACAAGGACCACGTTCAAAATTGACTGCGGGGGTGGGGACGGTATGGAAAGGCCAGTTTTGCCGTAAAATATGTTTTGCGTCGGATTATTTCCTAAAAAAGGTTGAAGTGTCCTGAGCAATTTGTCTCGGGTTGTAGTTCAAATCAAAGTTTGTTTCCAACAAAGGCGCGCCTTAGGAATTAAAATAACAGACCTAAGATTACAAAATCAGTTTTCGTAATTATCACGCAATGTTTATCTAAAAATGTATACATGAATATTATTATATCCTTATATTGTAAGTACTAATATGTTAAAAGCTACCGGTCAATTCCATCAATTTTAATCCGTATATTACTTCAACTGTAGTAAGTAAAACAAGCTAATTAATTACTATGTAGTAATGTCAAGGATGCGTGATAATTTGCGAACGAGGCCAGTGCATCATCACGTGAGGAATTCCTCCCTGGGTTGGGGTGGAGATCACTTGTGTCCAGATTGGAGATAACTGTGATTACAAGATTTTGTTTTAGCTATGCGTTACCAACCTGTTATACAATAATTCTTAATTCCTCAAGCCTGAAGAATTCTTTCAACAACAAAACGAATTATGATGGCTAGACCTTTCAGCTAAGTTTACCTTGAAAGAC
>OX421447.1:1722500-1725000 GCA_949126865.1 Montipora capitata
TCTTAACTGTGGTGATAATCGACCATTGTACAGTCGTGTGCTTAGTTACCTGGCTTTTGAATGAAAATGTTTCTTATGTAAATTCCAACTAATTGCCATAAGAACAAAATCATTTACATAAGAAAAGCCGCGAGGTTTCTATCAAATCAAGGTCAACCCCAGTCTCTCTTTCATTCAAAGGCCAGGTAGCTAAGCACACAACTATAACATAATGGTCTATTGTAACAAGACAAAGGATTAGAATATATGTTGCTATGCGTCTGTTCAGTAATAGATCTCAGATGACGTCGAAATGTGGTGAGAACAAAAAGGTGGCACGCGAGGCGATAGTCGAGTTTGTTACTACTGATGTTCTTATCATATTTTGACGTTTTCTGTGATTTATTACTGAATAGACGCAAGGCAACTTACTTAAAGGTTTTTGATGACGACGTCAGCTATGCATCCGTTCTCTAATAGATTATGGGTGAGAACCAATCAAAATGCGTGCATTAATGAGCTTATTATGTAAAACACAACAGATCGTTTTTAGAGTGCACTGTCAAGCAGGCAAATGCTCATTAAAAACGGGCAATGTTAAATGAATTCCATCGTGGTCAACTTTGCAACTTGATTAGATTCAAAACGAACCTGGAAAATAATCAGGCTTCACAGAGCTCAAACCCTTGAACTTATGATTAGATTGCTTTTTCACGGGAATACATGATCCCAACAGATTGACCTTCCCCCCCCCCCCCCCCCCTTTTCCCCCCAACTGTAAAGCTTCATAGTTCAGTTGGTATAGCATTGCCTCGGAATCGCAGAGGTTGTGGGCTCGAATTCCGTCGAAGCCGCATGAGTTTTTCTGTAAGAGACAATTACTTCAATTGTTCAGACAAGTGAGAGGATCTCCTCTACTTTCCTCTAATGGCCCGCACTTCAAATATACATTTCTTTTATAACTGTGAAAGGTACCATGTTCGCATAAGAAATCTTGGTACGTTAAAAAATATTTTTTTGCGGGATTCGTCTGTCCAATTTTAAATTGCTGAGTCAGTCGTGAACTGCTGCGCGGGAACAAAAAGAGTGAGAGGACCAGTGCACGCATAAGTTAAGCTGAGCTAAGCTAACTTAAGCTAAGTTAGGTTAAGCTAAGTATAGCCTGAGCCTTTGGACTTTCAAGCCTGCTGACAATTTTTCTTTGATTTTATTCTTCACAGGTTTGGCGGGCCTTACGATTGATTGTAGACTCTGGTCTTCATTTTAAAGGGTACTCGCGCCAAGAATGTCTCCATTTGTTCGCCAAATTCGCCTGGGATGAAAGTGGAACAGCTTTAAATGAGGTCACTCGTTATCAGAGCGTTCCTGGCCAAGCAACCGCTTACATGATTGGTCAACAACATATCAAGAAGCTAAGGAACGACGCAAAGATGGCGCTGGGAGATAAATTCGATCTCCGCGACTTCCACTACCATCTTTTATCTCAGGGATCCTCGCCGTTGAGCCATTTGGAACAGAGTATCAATGCCTACATCAACTGTGTGAAGAACGAAAAGGATCCTGGGTGCGACGATATACTCAATCCAGTACAAGCTGAACACAAGGACGGCGCAGAAGATGAAAGCATTTATCGCCCAATTAGACGGCATTATTTTTAAAATAAATAAAAAAACGACAGAATTTCGATTCTCTCGCTTGTCAGTAATGTTGAATCTAAAATATAAAAAACTGTGGCATCTGCATGAGGGGGAGCATGTACACCTTAATCTTTGCTTGTTCTTAACTTTGTTGGTGCCAAAAACATGCGAGATCTCCCATAAGCCTCTTTAGTTATATAAAAGAAAAACATGTTAATTATTCACCAGTTAATGTAAATAACCGCCCACCCCAGGAAAAAGGCGGAACTTGCAAGGACAGAAGGACAAGAGAAAGTGAACTAATGTTCCCGCACCCAGCGCAATATTTTCATTCCAACGTCCCCGCTTGTGCCCGCTTACCAGTAAATTTCGTGAAAAATATCACTGATAACAAAATAAAGCAGTCAGCAAGGTTTTCCATTCAGTGACTTAAATGTATTCTTGAATGGTAAGCAAAAACTAAGGATAAAACAGATTAACAAGCAACAACTTTAACGTACATTTCTTTCCGTCGTTTTAGTCGCCGTCTGGTTTAGTTCCAGTCTCGGTGTGACACAGTTCTAGACTCCAATACTCCAGCAGAGAAATACAGGACCTACCCATGACCTCCCAATAGGAAAAACAGGTTTCCCCACGAACTTCAAAACTTTTCTCCCGTCTGAACCTCCCATATTTTTTATGTCGTCCCGACCCCCAATATCTTTAGCCTTTGTTCCCAAACTCTCCAGTTCGATTTTCGTCTGCGAAAATTGGGTCTCATCTCAATATGTTCCTTACGTTTTTATGCCTCCGCTTTGTTTATACGTTCCCCTACCTTCATTGTATTTTGTCTTCGCCTCATTGCGTCCTTATTAGACAGATAGACAGATAGATAGATAGATAGA
>OX421447.1:1732500-1742500 GCA_949126865.1 Montipora capitata
AACTGCGGATGTTTTAAATGCAACAAAAGATGTGATCTCTGTTGTAATTATTTGTTGGAAGATGGTGAATTTTCAAGTTTTGCAACTGGCCGGTCGTATCAAATCAAACAAAACCTTGGATGCAATTCGACTGGAATTATTTACTTAGCCTCCTGCAACAAATGCAAAGTGCAGTATGTTGGTTCGACTTCCAATGCATTTAAAGTCAGGTTCAGAAACCACAAATTCGACATGAAAAGAAACAAAAAATCGTGCGAGCTTGCCATTCATTTCAATAAATTTCCTCACAACCTTTCGGACTTCAATTTCATTGTCATTGAGAAGATAATGAACACTGATGGAGATTTAGATAACACTTTATTAAAGCGGGAGGGCTATTGGGCGGCACAATTGTGCACACTGCAGCCTTTTGGCCTCAACAAGCGCTGTGAATTCCGTTCAAAAAAACGGATCAATTTCAATGTTCCATAAAAAGCCTTTTTGTTTCCATTATAGTCCCATCTAATTTGTAGTTGGTATTACATAAATAGATTGAATCATTTGCATAACTCTAGATTTTATTATTACATCATTACTTTTGTTTTAGTGATCAAGCTTTAGTCTTGGCTTGTATTGTACCATACAATTTACTACTTTATTGTATTCCATTACAATAGCCATTGTTAGTCTTTCAGAGACTATATAGTCTCCACTGCTGTAATAATTAGGCCATTTTACCCTTAGATTTTTAACTTGTACTCTATTTAAAAAAAAAAAATTAACTGACGAAGGCCGAAGGGCCGAAACGTTTATTAAATTTCCTGGACCTTCGAGACGTTTTGTCTTCCTCTGCAGTTTATATGCAACTTTAAATACTAACTGAGGAGACAACGTGCATCCTTTTGGATCCTTCTGTTGGGCGTGTATCGTTTGGTCGACCACTACAGATATTCAAGCTATATATATATATATTAGTCTTTTTATTATATCCAGAATTGTAAATAACTACTTTTTAAACTTTTTTAACTTGTTTTTTAATCTTAGTTTTTACTTCTTTTTTTTTTTTCCCTTGGTAAGGCGCATTTGATCATATTCACATGTTAATTTGCGCCTAAGAAATATTAAATATTATTATTATTATTATCATTATTATTATTATTATTATTATTATTATCACACAAAGCTTGAAATTCTCTGTGATTTTCGATCAATTGTTCCCACGCTCGATTGAGTTGAATACATGCAAAGCTCAATTAACTTACGGTCTTTCCGTTCCTTCAGGTACTTCTTTATAATCTTCATCTTCCGCGTCAAATTCGCTCGCATCGATTTTCTTCTGTTCTTGATTGTCTGGAGCTTGTTTTGACCGGGAACTTCGGTGTAATCGCTCAAATACCGCGGCAGGTCCCTTTCACGTTTCACGATTCCACTTCGCTCGTCCACATCTGACACTTCCACAAGCGATTTCGCCGATTTCTCCGCCATGCTTCGATTCTGCGGCTGTATAATCTAAACACCCATCTCATTCTCCTGCATCCGGCGCTCGAAGGACCACTATGGATATTCTAGGGCGCGAGAAATTCTGTTCGAAAGCCCGGTTTAAAATGCAAAAACTACAGTACTTCCATGTGCTAACACAATCTCTCTTTATTCAACTAGATCCAGTCCCCACACGGGGATAGCGCCTGGCGCTTACAAACAAACAAGTTCAGGTTGATCGCGTGTCCAGCAAGGATTTGTAGAACTTTTACAGCAATGACTATGGCTACAATTAGTTTGCACGACGCATACTGAACACGACTCAGGTTGAGCTCGCGAGGGACACCATGTGGACGAAACGTTGGTTCTTAATGACAAGGAAACAACGAAGAACTAAGAGAAAGTCCACACTGGAATGACACCGTCTAGGAATCATACGCGGGACAAACTTTCTTTCTTTTACCGACCAGTTTTTCAGGAGAAGTAGGTGTTTATCCTTACACTGAAGCACAATTCATTGAGCGTAACATTATTTTCCTCCCAGTTACCTAGGAGCATAAATCTTAACACAACTTTTATAATTTCCCCTCGAGGCAGCTGCAAAACGACAATGGTGCTCCTTATTCTTTTTACCAATTACATTGGTAAAAAGAATAAGGATTATTTGTTAGGGTTTGAAGATGTCTGCAGCAGCTTACAGGTTTATTCTATGATAATTGTGTAATCTTGATTTATCTGTCGCAGACACAAATTTTGGAACTGGTGAGGTGATGCAATTGTATGATATGGCCGGTGTCTTTTATGCACACATTGTCGGTCTTGTGATCAGCTTTGCGGTGTGATCTAATATAGGATTAGGGTTAGGGTAGATCAAGAGAGAATTAGATAAGAGTGTTGATCTATCACTTTGCGGTCTCGCCCCAGCACAGTCACAAATAAATTTATTTTTAGATATACTTTGCGCGCGAAACAAACAAAGGGCCGCTAATTTTAACCAATCAGAAGAAGCCATGTCACGCGTGACTGCTTCTGTCATGTTTTTTGCTTTTTTTGTTTTTTACAGGGACATGACAACTGATTTTCGCGGGAACAGGTATTTTAAAAATAGACTCATTTTTGACTTATGTAATTCACTGTTGGACCTTAACGTGCCCTTGCTATAGATAGTTATCCTCCCAGTCAGAACAGTGCATAATGTATAGCGCGATCTATTATTAATCCTTGCATACGGCCGGGACCTCTGAAATTTCAATTGACCAATCAGCATTCAGCGGGCGGGAAAAACTGTACTGTCCTGACGTCACAGCAATTGTGTGCTCTCTGATTGGTTAGATGCAAAATATTGAAAAATTACAGTTGATCTTCGATATCGACGTTCAGTTCTATCGGTCTTCTCTTTCACTAATTTATATACATGGCATGGATTTTAGATCATATTACAACAGCTTACGGTGAATATTTGCCATAATATGGATTGGGTCAATAGAGCAGATTTAAGATTTTATTCAAGCTGGAAGACTTCGCCAACAGGACTCGGCTTCGAAGGAGTTTGTTGAAACTTTCCTCCAGTCCAAAGTACATTTGTACGAGAAACTTCAGATTGTTCCCTCTCTCCTTAGCTTCGTTCAACAAAAATAAATCGGTGGCCTCCTTGCAGTTTAGCGACGGTTTTGGTTGGTGAAAGTTCGGTTATGTTTATACAAATTACCGCTACAAGAAAATGAATGTTCACACGAAAGCCATTTAAATCGGGGAGCTTTTCTCTCTGGGGCCCACATCGACAACCCACAAAGGATATTAAAAAAAACTACAACAAATACAGTAGTAACAAATTAAAAATTTGAAACATTTTTGGGTTTTAAACTTTAAGTTTGGCGCCAAAACCGGGTAACCCGCGTCCGGCAACTCGCTGGCCTGTTTTCACCAGGCAAGATTTTAGCTGTGAAATTATACACAAAATAGCTCGTTCTTCGTCGAACTTTACCCAGAAATGTCTAGCTAAGTATTAAAATAGGTCAAAAAAATTTTAGTATTGCCTTTATATTTGTTCAACTTGAGAAAAAGTAAGAAAAAATACCCTTGATCTGCTCGTTTCGAGTGGCTTTTCTTGCAGCTAAACAAACTACGTCATTTAGGCACACATAAAACGTACCACTTACGGAGGACAGTCAAGTCTTGACTACCGCTTGTACCGCGGGTGCAACCACCGTAAGCAAGGAACATTAGGGCTTCGCTTCCCTGTAAAAGTGTTATTTGCCGTTTTTATACTAGAGGCGCATATTCCGTCAAGACGAATTATGACAATTATGCGTCTCTTATGTTATGCGTCTAGTGTAAAGACGGGACGAACTATATAAGACACACAATTCGTCTGGGACGAACTTGGGGAAACATTTTTTCTGCTTGTATTAAATTCATCTAGTGTAAAGACGGACACAAGACGCAAAATAATGCGTCTGGACGAACTATCCAGTTTCTTGCGTATTCAAAGATGCACTTAATTATAAGTGGATACTTCGTCCAGACGCATAATGCGTCATGTGTCCGTCTTTATACTAGAGGAAGTTAAGAGATGCATTTAAATGTTTGCCCAAGTACGTCCCAGAAGAATTATGCGTCTTATATAGTTTGTCCCGCGTCTTTACACTAGACCGATAACATGAGAGACGCATAATTCCTCTGGACGGATTATGCGTCATTATTTTGCGTCATTATTTTGTCGATTTCAGGTTTTCGTTGTTCTAGTCGGTATCAATAACCGGCTAGTAACATCCTAGGGATGCGAGATGGGAAGAAGTAAGTTTCAAAAAAGTAAGAATCTTGAATAGGGGTAGAACGGCCCGTTAATGAAAAAAGAAGAACCCCACAACAAGAAAGAACTGGACTGAACAACAGCATAAAGCAGCCGTTAAAAAAATTGTGAATAGAACAGAAATATCTGATCAACAAAATGTCCATTTAAACACTTTTTCAACATCTTAAAGTAGCGTCATATTTTTTACCGAAATGAAAATGTACTATTTCGGACTCTCAATTTAAATATCTTGTCTTGGCTCAGAATTTGTTTGGTATTCAGTCTTACTTTTGGCCTTTAACTTAGATCCATTGTTTAATATTTTTCTTTTAGAAAACATGCAGGTAGGTACAAAAGTCTAAACGGATCAACTCGGATTGCTCATCTCGGATCGACGTAAAAAAGTGATAAGGCCTCGAGAAATCACCCCGCGTAGCCCCAATCTTTAAGCTAACCTTGGTGAAATCGGGGCAAACGTCGAACATTTTTGGTTTACAAAACCGTTTTTAGCTCTCTTCTCTCGGAGGTGAGCAATCCAAGTTGATCCGGTCCGACCTTTGTACTTTCCCTTTATAAAGCTTCTCATAGGTTGAGGGGAGATGTACGATTACACCAGAAAAGTAAACGCCATTACACGTATTTTGCAACTACTCCCGGATATGCGGTATATTCTGAAAATTCGTAAGTCATTGATCTCCGATAGTTCGTAAGAAATCGTCTGCAAAAAAATAAGAAGCCGTCTGATTACAACCCATTGTCAAATTAATTGTTAGATTTAGCTCAGTTTTCAAATTAATTCAAGAATTTTCACACTGGCATATTTCGGTTCCTGATGTGCCATTAAGGCTGGTGAATGTCAGTTTTTCTTTGCGCAGCGGTGGGAGTGGATTTTTAGTACAGAAACTACTAAAACAAATAGGGGGTCCAAAATTACAAAAAATGAGTGCGCCATTTATTACAAACACCTGCAAAACCGCCTCTCTTTTGTCCAAAAGAAAATTCCCAGGGATGGCAACGGAATCAATTACACACTCGCACTTGACATAATTTGAACAATTATTTGTTCATCGTATGAACTTCGGATAGTTTAAATATTACGTTAAAAAGGGATGCATTTTGCAGATGTATGCTGCCAGAGTAATGCTTTTCTTAATTATAAGCATTTGTTTCAAGAAAAAGTCCGAACAACACAGCTTTTATTTGATGCAAAGATTGTACAACACGGTATATCTCCATATGTTTTACAATTTGCACTTGGTTTAGTAAAATTGAAACCTTGGGGTTTCTTGGGCTTCCATGTAACTATTAAAATGAGCATATGTTAGACGTTTGATTACTGAAACACTGTTATCTTAAGTAATTTTTTCCAAAATAAATTGAGAGGAAGAGGCAAAAAATGTTCTTGTAATCAAGAGCTCTGCAGGGAGTAAACTGAGTGGGATAATGATGTCTTCACTTAGCGTCTATTAAATGTTTCGCAGACCTTTTGGCGAGAAATGAAAAACATACTTTTGGCAGATACATATCTATTTAGGAAGAAGCAATAGATATGCAGTGTGAGCGACGCATATGAAATTTGCATGCGGCATGTTAACCAATCCATTTTCGAATTTACCAAAATGGTTTGCAAGTTTTGTTCATTATTGTTTCCCCCTCTCAAAACGACGCATGGTGGCTTTGAATAATTGATAGCTCGCAAGACAAGTCTGGTATAAAATGCTCATTTATAAAAAAAGGCGGGTGAACAGAGTTCATTAGAAAAGCAAAACATTGCGGTTACCAGCTGAGATCTGTAGCAATAATTTTTTTTATCGCAGCTGCTAACCTTAAAGTTAAATCGAAAAGATTTAAAACGAAAAAGAAACTTGCAATCATTTTTTTTTCTTCGTTGGAGATATTTTGTCTGGTAAACAGCCTTCATCTAGATGGAAAGTTTCATCAAAACCGGAAAATGTTTCAATAAAAAGACAACCAAGATTCCATACATTTTATTTTTAAGGTTTTCCTGTCCGGTATGAAAGACAGTTTCAATGATGTTCCTAAAGTAGGCCCCGCTCAGGTACTTATAGCAGCTGGTGATAGCTGCTAGTAAGCAGAATGAAAATAAACAATAATGAATATTACCCTTGAATCAGTTAAAACTAGCTAAATATTTGAACTATCCTCTGCCGAGTTAACATTGACCAAAAAGATGCTTTCAATGGACTTGAAGGTCACTTTGTTTTGCTAAAGGAGAAATTTTTTTTGGTCGAGTTCAGTAATCGCTCTTCTGACTGTACTTAACAGCCTGTTGTTAGCCAATCAATAAAGACTGCAATAAACAATGACAATACGCCAAAGCATGCTCAGGGCACGCGCCGATTGGGCAATACAAAATTGACACTGATTGTATTATTGACAGGTTACCACAAATTCAGGATTTATACACTGCAGAGGATGTCACGTATGGCTCATTTTAAAGATTTCCCTTTACAAGGAAATTGACGCTCATTTTCCAAGAAAAGAACTTCTTAGCTTAGGCGGTGTCTTTATCCTCGATCAGTAGACGTTTCTTTTTAAGACTGAACAAGATGCCAAAGTCGTTTTTGCTTCGACGCCGTTCGAAACAGGAATGGAACAGTAGACAAGAAAATTGTTCCATGGAAGGTAAACCAGATATTTTCGGTATCATCCCCCAGTTTAGATTGATTATTTTAAATTCTACATGGCAAAAGCCAAGTTTATTCAAATTATGAAAAGAAAACAAACCATTTTCATCTCTCTAACATGAAAGCTAAGTTTTCTGATTCGTGGTTGTGCATATTTTAGGAGTATCACAGCTTGGCCATTGGAATCGACTGCCCTCACAGGCAGGATCCTTCAAATTAAACAACTTCCAGGACCAAAGCAACTTTGAAGTAGCAAGGGACGTTCCTGGAGACTCTGGGATACGTAATCAAATGAAATTCATCAATTCAAACCTTAAACACCAGTTGCAGGGCGACATGTTAGAGAATGAAAATCTCGAACGAGGCGAGATGACGGCAAATAGACATGAGATTATTTCCCAAGCAATGGCTGAGGAATTCTCCTGTAACAGCGCGGAGGCAGGCGACAAACTAAGAGGTGGTAAAAACTCCAAAAGATCCCAAAAGTCAAGAGAACCTTCCAAGAAAACGACGTCTGCTTCGAGTAACATTATCAGCAAACCTCCTTACAAATGTGATCAGTGCGGAAAGACCTTCAAGACCAAGTACACCCTGACTATCCATCTGAAAATGCCATCACATACTGGCGCCAAGCCGTTTGTTTGCGCCATATGCGGCAAGGGATTTCGCTTGTCCAGCACGCTCTGCCGACATAAAATTATCCACACCTCCGAAAAGCCCCACAAATGCCACATATGCAACAAGGCCTTCAATCGGTCATCCACCCTGAAGACTCACATACGCACACACAGTGAGTTGAAAGAGTTCGTTTGCGATATCTGCGGTAAAGGTTTTCATCAAAAAGGCAATCTGCGCAATCATGTTCTGATCCATACAGGGGAGAAACCGTATCACTGCAATCTTTGCGAGAAAGCGTTCAATAAGCTTTCGAATCTAAAGTTCCACATGCACATTCATACAGACAATGCTCCATATCGTTGTAGATACTGCAAGATTTGCTTCACTCGGCGATGCGACCTCAAACTCCATATCGTGGAATGCAATAAGCAGAATTAAAGAAGAAAAAGGAAAAAAGATTTCAAGCGGTTTGCATTAGGTGACAGTCGATCGACATTAACACGTAAAGCAAATGGATGGTTGGTGATGAAATATTTAAAGTGAAGTCGCCAGAAATTTAGACGAATTTTGAGACTGTAATACTCGTACATTTAAAAAATTAAGTAAAACACCCCTCACTCACAGTTAACAAAGTTACCTTTTCTTAAATTACACTGCGCTTGAGAGAGTGGAGTAGAGGAATATTTGTACATTTGTTAAGGACAAAGCTAAATGCCACATTACTGGAAACAACCCGAAGGACACCATTACATCATCATGCCTGGCGAGTCTCATAATTTTTTTTTTCGAGAAGAGATCAAGTATAGTAGATAGGTCTGACATAAAAACTGCACTTGAAAGCTTCTGAAAGCCTTTCTTATAGTAGACATTTGTAGACTTATTGTACTCGTCCGCTTGTGAGGGCTGTGGCTAGTCAACAAAATGAACAGAAAGAATGCGCGAATATTTTATACTTTTCTGGTTTAAGTACAAATTTGTTTAAAATCAAGTCCTAACTTGCTTTATCTTAAAGGTTTTTGTTAAGTTTAAGGGCAGATCATAAAACGACATGTGAAATTTGTAGCAAAGAATTATGCGCTCTTGAAATAGCAAGCCGAATTATAACTTATTAACAAGTGTCGAACCAGCTTATTACCATAAACGGGATACCGCAAAAATAAACGTTCGAGTGATGAACTCGTTAAAAATCCCAAAGGAAGCAATGCCATTTTATGGAGTTTACTTCCTTGTAATAAAAAATTCGTGAACTCAGAAATTTAATGACAGAAGAGAGGTTAAATTTCACTTTCAGAGAAAGAGCGAGCTTCAGTAAAAGTGTTGACAAGTTCTACATTTGCACCAAAACAAAACTAAACCATTCGACATCATATGCTCAAAAAGGCTGAACATTTGATGAATTAAAAAATAGTAAAATGGCTAAGGGATCCTACTGTGTATGGTCATCGTTCTGAGTTCTCACGCGGGCAAATAATCGGCCTTCTCTGTTTAGACGAAAGGAGTTTGTCGTACTCCTGGGTCGTAATTCATTACCTTTCACTTTATTCATATAAAAGCGTCTGGATGTGGCATATGAACCTCTAGTTTTGCACTATAACTCAAAACTTATGTTAGCAGTAAGCACGATTAAGTGACATATAAAAAACTGAGGCATCACATTGAAGTTGAACTTCCCCTCAAGTCGATTTCAGTCTTTTGGCCTTCGTGTATTCGGTTGTTGTTTTTTTATGCAGAATGTACTCAAAACAACGCAGGTTGTTTCTGCGGAATTGTTAAGGCAATCACAAAAGATTGAATTATCAACAAAAACAGTGTTTCAAGCAACTTAGATTTGGCGTTAAGTGGCGAACTCATCAACTCTAATTAACGTGGTATCTCGTAATTGATGAACAGCGGAAAACAGGTGAATCACACCGCTTGCTGTTTTTTCCTCTCTCCGAAACAAAGCAAGATGACAAGGAACGGTATTTTAGAAGATTCTGAAAATTGTTGCTGAAAATTAAACTAAGTCGTTTATTTGGCAGCGAGAATACTATTACTCGAGTTTTGAAATAAAAAGCGCTTTAGAATTAACAAACATTTTTCGTGCAGCTGCGGTTTATGTATAAATGAGCTATCTTTTTCAATATATCAAATCCGATTTTAAAACAATCCTGAGCACAATGGAATTCATTGTTACAGGAAAAAGAAAGTGTTGCTCGATGCTTTAATCTGTTGACTCTTGCCACAAAATTTCTATCATTGGAA
Organism: Montipora capitata; assembly: GCA_949126865.1. NCBI lineage: Eukaryota > Metazoa > Cnidaria > Anthozoa > Scleractinia > Acroporidae > Montipora > Montipora capitata. The sequence goes on from OX421447.1 coordinate 1,742,263, forward strand.
CCTATCAATTCACAAAACAAACAGTCTGATTGTCGATTCAAAATCTAATGCGTAAAGCCATGCTCATTAAACTGTGCATGCGCAGTTAGTTGGAGTGTGTGTTGCACACGTCAGGTCCTGAAAAATTGAAGTCACTTGATTTTAATGATCTTAATAACGGTAATCTCTCTAACTGAAGGAAAAAGTTTATGTTATGTTTAAGAAAAAGGGTATTTTCGAAACTTAAGTGCCGAAATGA